>CM048819.1:51871300-52437629 GCA_026586065.1 Dioscorea zingiberensis
TTCATAAGAGATGGTAAGGTTGAAATCATATGCCTTCTGGTGGTGACAGCCGGCCTACCAATAATGACATTGTAACTAGAGGTGCGTGTTAGTAACTAGGAGATTTACCATGATAGTGGATTTGCCAAAAAACTTCCCTACCGTAAGAGGGAGGGTGGCAAAATTTGCTTCAGTTGCACTACTCCTTGATTTAAACCCAGGCTAGAGTACGACTTCATTAGTTTAAGCTTCTCTCCCTTGTAGGGGCCATCTTTGCGTATGCCTTCCGAGGTATGATGTCAGTCGGAGCTCTTGCGGTCAATGGGGACCCGTTTGACCTCGAAGTTGGCGATTATAATATGTAACCACTAGGGTATCATCTTGAGGGTTGATGGATCCCCTCAAGGTTGTCATCGAGGGAAAAGGCGATGCGGTTGTGAGGCTTGAGAGTTTCTTTCTTACTTGTTACGCTTTCGGATAAACATCCAAGCATAACTCTTCAAAACAAGCCGCCTACTTTTTGCCTCCGTTAAGCTAAGCCTCAAACAATGTAATGAATGACCCTAGCGGGGGAGGTCGGCCTCCTTTAGAGTAAGATGGACCAACAGAACTTGCGGAGGTCTCTTTAGAGATATTTAGAAATTTGTCCTCATCGGGATCGGTCCCTCGGTCTCATCTTTTAGCTATATACACTCCTCGTTGCCATCTTCCTAATCTTGATGGAACTTGTAATACTTATTCAAATCTTTTTAGGCCACTAGTGGAACTTAAATGCTTGATGCCGTTAATGATTCTCTCTTTTGGATCTACATAGAGAATCTCTCCTCTACTAGCATTAATAGGAGCGTAGTTGTAGAAGCAAGCTTGGCTTCCACGTTACAGTTGCTTTCTTGGGGTACAACCTCAACTTCTTGGAACATTTTTGAGGGTTCTTGACTCTGGTTTGTTCCCTCTTTGGTTTTTCTTATTTGAATTCTTCTCGCCTTGCTAGCTGTGAATGCTGCTCCGCGTTGATATACTTTTTAGCTTTCGGCCAAGTGCTTTTAGGTTATTTTTGAAGAGGGAGGTGGAAGGGAAATGGTAGTAATCCTTCCATCAAACTATGGCGGCTATGGCGAAGAGTTTGATTGAGGTCAAACATTTCTATATTTGGCTTTGGCTGAATGCCCAGAAAAACTGCGAGAATCTCTCCTTACGTGCATTTCACCCTCATCAACATAGAGGTGTCTTCTACAACTACTACTTATTGATAAGAGTGGTTGACCAGAAGAGCGTCGATCGCTCTTAAAAAGAAGAGATGAACTCCGGTGGGAGGCTGGTAAACCACATCTAGGCAGCACTTCGGGGGTAGCCAGGAAAGCCACGCACATGATGTCGTTTAGGGCTCCATATGGAGCAATATCCATACAGCTTTGAAGGACTACAGATGGTCTACTAAATCTTAGGTGTCGTTGCTCGTCTCATCCGATGGCGTCTGGAGTCCTACTAGAAGCGAGCATCAAGAATCCTGCGAAATAAGGGGATAAAATCGTCGCGGCGGCGTACTTGATGGATTCTCTGGTTTTTCTTGGAAGATGATCTTGAAACGGAGGCTCTTGAAGAGTTTTAGAGATTAGCATTAGTTGAGAAATTTGTACTGTTGTTGCCTGATGGCAGGGGTGATCTCTACCTCCCTTCTTACATGGATCTTGTCTTTGGGTTACGGGGCTCGCATTGTAGTTGACTACTAGGACCCGTCTTCAACAAGTCTATGACAATATTTTATTGGAAGTGGCCCGGGGCTGAGATGATTACTTCTCCACGTGATCCAAGCGCACATCTTTCCTACTTCAACTGAACTCGATGCAACACCGAGTCTTGAGCTTTACCTCCCAGGATCGATGTCTTGATCTTGGCTTAGGTTTCTTCCGGCTTCTTAGGCGCCATTTGTGTCAATATGGTGGCCATTGTCTTTGACGAGATTAGGGATCCGACTGCGGACTGTCTATACTAGCAATGGTTGGAGGCTTTCCATGCGATAAGAAAATGATTCATTTCCATAAAATAGAAGGCCAAACTATTGGTTGCAATGATTAAGCTCTTCCTTATGGATCGGAGGCATATCTTGATCAATGAGGGAGATGTATCGATTATGGTGGAAATTCTTCAAGGGATTTTGATGGAGAGGTTGAGTCGCGATCGAGTTGATCAGCTTCTTCTTTTATCTTCTTCAATACGGCTCCCTTGGGATCAAGGACTCTTTTCAGGAATCGATCTTTACCAAATCAAACCTTGCTATAAAAGAGAAGAGAATTGTGAGAGGAGAAGAGAGGTCCGAGCGCCGTGCTTTCGAGGGGAGCCTTGGAAATCAGTGAGTCGAGTGAACTTCGAAGAGAGAGAGAGAGAGAGAGAGAGAGAGAGAGGGGTGTGTGTATGTGCTATTGTGTTCCAAAAGAGATATTTCATTAGAGGGAGTTATCGTCCTAAAAGGATTTGTCCTTTTACCCGGTGGGTTAGTGACCTCAGCACATAGAGCTTGTTGACTTGATTCGCATACGTATACTTGATGCCCTTGGAGATTCATGCTCCATTGCCTCGGATATGTTAAGAGCAAGATATTTCATGCACTATATATAAAATCGATTATAATTATAAAAATAAATCCCACGTATAAATTAACAAAAATGTACTTACACAAACTTTGACTTTGCTTTGAAATTTCTTTCTCTTGCGAAAAAGTTAGAAAGAACAGAATGAGAATTTATAAAAAGAAAAATAATAAATATTAACACTTGGGAAGTAGCCTCCATGTTGTCACCGTAAGGCATGATTGAGCCGCTGTCCAGTATAAGGGTTTGCTAGGAAATACTCCCCAAGGATTTGTACGGTGTGAAGTCCCTCTTAAGAACCAGCGGTGACTTGGAGAGAGTTGATGGAGGCATTTAGGGGATGGTGCTAATAGTAAGAGAACCAAATGAGGGAAGAAAGGAGGCAGAAACCCAAACAAAAGAAAGAGCAATAGAAAACTACTGAAACTTTTTCAAGAGGCGGCTAGAGTTGGTCTTTTCTCACTTGGTGACAAGAACGCCTATCCAATCTTTCTAGTATAAATCCAAGAATCTAACTAGATGTTTTGGGAGATCCCGAATGGTCTTACCTAATATATAGAAACTTAGATTATGTTCCAATAAAACAAATATCATAAAGAATCAAAGAAATGGTCTAATTTATAATGAATAATCCAATTTAATTTTTTTTAGTTCTTTATTTTTAAAAAACTTTTTAAAATTCCAACAAGAATAAACTATACGGTTGAGCTTCTATTTTAAATAGTCTGGATCAATATCAACTCATCTATGATTATTTTTACCCATAGCGACATACTGACAGAGGATGAACAAGTCATGGGGTATATGTACAAAAAGTAACTATTATAAACAAATAGAAAATATCTTGAGAACTACACTCATGACAACATAAAAGATCAAATCCAACTATCCTCAATATATGCTTCAGTATCTTGGGAAATATAAAATGTTAAATTAGTGATTCTCATGAGAAGAAATCTTTGAAAATTTGTGAGTAACTTTCTTTTTACTGAAAGTGTTCCAAAATTGTATTATGGACTGATGCGAGAACTTTTTCCAAAACTAATGTGAGAATGTCCTTGACCCAGGCGGTAAGCGTCAAACGTACCCAAGGGTTCCTATTGGTCACCTTATGAAAATACTTGAATAATTTGGGAAGAAGATTTGTATATTGAGAATTCTATGTTTTACATATAGGAAGCACATATCCTCGGCATAGGAAAAGTACATCAACAAGCCTATTCTCAGGGAAACCATACATAATGAATCAATTACAATCAATCAAAAATTAAAGCTTTGTATACAATCTATTATTGGCATGAGGAGATCTCATAATTCTTTCCTGTCTCCCCCTCAGAGTTGGATGGCGTGTATGTCAAAAGAACACCAAACTTGTGCTTGCAGAGAATGAAAAGTTGATGAGTTGAGTAGCTTGGTGAATAAAGGGAAAGTCGGTAGAGTACGGCAACTTGATGGAACATGGCAAAGCCACCATAAGCACTCCGTGGTAACAATTCTTTCTTTCCCAACAGCGAGGAGATGAGAATGTCACACACCAATCTGATAGGCTGTGGGGGAGTGCACCCAGCCCATAAGTTGTGTAATTTAAACCTGATAACCATGATTATTAAATAAAGTATTTAAAATCTTATACAAGTTTACAATTCTTATGTAAGCGTTCTAAAATTCTAAAACATCAATACAAAGTCTATCCTCATCATTACATTGTAAGTAGCCATCCATGTGAGACGGAGAACTTCAACCTCGTCTACACGCACATTTTAAGCCCATTGAGTGATGGAATCACTATACAAGGTAAGCATCTATAATATCAAATAAAATAGTATCCCGAAAATAATGCTAATCCAAGTTCATATACATCATCTACTTATTCAATAACAGGCATTTTCAAAAAGCACATATTGAAACCTTCGGATAAATCCAAAACATGAAAGCAACAGCATCGCTGATCATAAATAGAAGTCATTGGTAATATGCAGATTCAAATCAAAGTGGCCTATGCTCATTAACATTTCTTTAGTGTCTTTTATCATGAGTAGGAGATGAATCTCACACACATGTACTTACTGGTGACGACCGTATCAAGCCAAAGTAACCTCCGGTGGTTGGACCCATTATCAGACAATAAACCAGGGTGGGGTGACAAGCTATGCTTACAAAACAAATCCTCGTGCAGGGGTGATCAATCTTGCCACACATAAGTCCCTGGTGAGTATTAAACCCGGTAACCTCCCGGGTTGGACTGTATCAACAGCCCGGAGTGGGGTGACAAGCTATGCTTATGAATCAAGATCCTCTTATCCTATCATATTAGTGTAGTCACCTACACCTATACTTTCATACATCGTGACACCTGAGTGGAATAAAATCCCAAACACTCAATATCTCGGTCGGCTTTATCAGATCTCATCGGTAGTGAGCCGGGTATAAGAGTATATATATGTATACCAAGCACCCGGCCACGATGCATCAGGGAAGGGGTTTTGTTTTCTTGAAATCAGCGAGGTTTGCCCTAAGCAGGATAGTTGGGCTTTAGTAGTAAAGAAATAGATTCTGTAGCTAAAATCACCCCTTCCCTACTCCTAGCATGGTACTCTGGCTCTATGGAAGTAGGAAACGCCACGCGTACACTACAGCATGTGAGCATGTATGTGAGTATGGTGCGATACACTAATATGTCCATCATTTCCATTACCTAAAAATGTGTATATGTTTTCACATGCTTTTCATTAAACACAATTTCAAACTCCGGATAAAATCAATAAGTCATAGTACTTGAAATCTGAAGCATTTCATGAAAAGTAATAATTTCATATCATGAGTTCTTCGAAGCACATATACCCGCAATGATAAGAATCTGAGAAAGGAATACGATGAATTTATGTGTGTGTCCCCTCACACCATTCCAAGAATATAGTGTAATCCCACTCACCTTTGGTCCTTACGTTATTTAAACTTGACCGGATCCTCTCGTGTGATCCTCTATTTGCCTCGTCCTATACAAGCCCCTTATAAAGAAATTAAATTACCCACACTTACTTGTATTTTATTCCTAGAGTGGTCTTTACTCTCTCCTTTTATTCCCACAAGTAATCATAATACATTGTGGTTGAGAATCTTTGGCTTGATTATTCCTTGTACTATACTCTAATTGAAGCTTAGATTTAGATGCGATAAGATTCGATTAAACTAAAATTGAGCTTCAGATTTCTCTTAACATGTATTTCAGCATCTCTTAACAAAAGGGAATGTCAGGAGTTTCTAAATCATGGGAGAAACTTAGTTTTTTTTTTCTTTTCTTCTATTCTCAACTTAGGAGTTTCCTAACATGCCCTCATTAGAAGTGATTACTTGTTAGAAAGTATGATCATGTAGGGATTAAATCAAGTATTATTATTGCCTAAGAGTTTTCTACAAGTAGAGATTCGGCAACACCTCCCTAGCCTTTATTTGGAGGGCCCCAAGATCAATACAAACATTCCTACCATTAATACAAGGTACCAAAGCTTTTCACTTCACGCAATTTCACCTTTCAAAATTTTTAAAATACATAGCATCATTAACCCTTATTATAATTACAAAATCTAAACTCCCTCATCCATTCATCATTATGAGGATCGAATTCCAGTTCATCTCTTTGCTCACAAAGCCCTCGGGATAACTGAATTTATATCGCATCCATAAGAAAGCAATATAGAAGATGCTTAGCATGCATTTGTATCCTATTAAACCAAATTGTTCCTGTGAATTTGAAGGCTCACCAATTTATTAATTCAATTGAGGCTCTTATGATGTGCCTGCGCCCTTGATTATTCCAATCCCCTCGTGCCTTTCTAAAGTGCTGAAAGATGGGTCGATTTGGTTGAGGGTTCTCGGTTCTTTTTGCTTCGCCGTGAACTTCGGAGATCCACCGAGAGGAGAGCGTGATGGCGATGCGAGTCCACCTAACGACGACACATGGCGTGTACCCGGCTCACAGGCGGCGGCGTTCACATGTCACCGTGGTGGCGCCGCAAAGTGATGCGCGCCGGCTGTGAAGTGAGACAAGCGAATTCGCAGCGTCGTAGCGTTGGGAGTCTCGCAGCGTATGAGGCGGCGCAGTGTCTTGGTGGCAGTCCCTGACCAGTGACTTGGGGGAGGCTCAGGGATAGGTTTGGCGGCGGCCAGTGCCCCGCAAATGCCTGGGCCATTTGGTAGATCTTGGGCCTTGTCAGTGTATGGCATGTGTGGTACCTGCTTGGCCCGAGGACTCACGGGCCCACAGGGCGTGCTGCTGCGCACGACTTAGGAAGGCTGGCTGGCCCGAGCATGGAGTGATGCCCTAGGCATGGTGATCGATTTAGAGAAGGAGAGAAGCAGTGTAAAGGGGTGATGAAGGCCTCAATTAAACTTTTATTTTTCTCTTTTTCTAACTTAGGGCAGCTCCTTTATAACCCTAATATATAATATTAAATCATTTATTTTATTAATAAATTTCTATACTTATACATTATCTTAACTTTAATTAATTCCTCTTATCATTTCCCTATATTATTTCCCCTATTTGTCTCATTTGGTCTCTCTCTCTAAATTAGCTTTTCAGCTATTGTCAGCATTAGACCTTAGTTCTATTAAAACCTTAATTTATGAGATAGATTTTAATCCATTTATTAACTGGGAGCTAATAACTATGGATTACATGATACATATAGCTAGGGTTTACTTTAAAATTAACTTTTCCCTAAATTTATGTCACAAGCCCATTTAAAGGTCCTCTTCGACTATGCTTTTAACACATTAATTTGAACCATTTTACCCCAATTGTCACACTTCCTATGTCCCATTGTAGACTCATTTCAACTGCATTTAATTAGTTGAGTACTTAGTATCATGTGTAGCATTAATCCTCGTCACTCTCTTATGCTTCGGGGTTGGGCCCCAGAAGCCAAAATTCGTTGGCCCATTCCCTAATATTACATTTTACTCACTTTATTTTAAACTCTTGTTTTATGAGCTAATAACCCCGTAGATTTATTTTTTAGAAAATTAAAAAGTAATTACTAGAAATCACAAGCTGCTATAACTTGCTTGTACTCAAAATTTGTTCCCGAGACTTAACACTATAGCTTAATCAAGTTCTATATACTTGAGGTGCTGTATATCTGCTATAAAAACTAGATTTTATACATTAAGTGATAAAACCGATTTGCGACAATATGGAGGCATTTTGCTTCACTATCGCGATAAAACAATTTGGTTGGTTGTGAATGCTTAAACACTTACAAGTCAGTTACACAAGATTATGTTGAGCCATCTTATCTCATGCACGTGATCAAAGTCATGGCTCTCGATATTCCGACTCCAAATTACGAGATCTTGATAATATTGTTTATGGCTCTTGGTTTTCCACGAGACAATTGTTCTCCTCCAAGGAAGCATATGCTAAAGGTAATCAATGAACCGTGTGGATCGTCTCATCAAAGTGATTGGACATCGAGCCTAATCAACATCCACAAAATCCCACTTTAGAAGCAAATTTCCTTTTGGGCTACAGGAAATACAATCCTTTGCCAGTGCATTCCTTTAAGATATCTCAAGAGATGGTTGTACAAACATCTAAATTAGGGGTTTTCTTGGATCTTGCATGGCAAATTGTAGCTTTACAGAAATGTAAAAGCCCCGAATAGAGATTATCCGGCCTTGTAATTGTGGAGATAAATAAATTCGACCCACCAATCTTCTATAAGTGGATACTGGTTCTTCAATGGATTTGTCCTACGGTTGGTAAAAGTTTGAGATTAACCTCCATAGGTGTTACAACGGTAAGTCAGCCTCGAAAGCAAGCCCGCTTCATCTAAAATGTCAAGTGTGTACTTTCGTTGTGACATGGAAATCCCACTGGTAGAACGAGAAACTTCGACACCAAGAAAGTATCGCAATTGACCAAGGTCATTGATGCGAAATTTGGTATGGAGAAATTTCTTAAGAGCAACAATTGCATTGTCCTCATTACCAGTTATAATCATGTCATCTACATAGATGAGCACTGCTGTGAAAGAATTGCCAGAGATCTTGGTGAAGAGTGAATAATCGGCCTTAGATTGATGAAAGCCATCTTGTTGAATAACATCAGAAAATTTATGAAACCAACTACGAGAGGCTTGTTTAAGGCTGTATAAAGACTTGTTGAGTCGACATACCAAAGAATTCTCCCTCTGTCAATGAAGACCAGGTGGCGGCTGCATATAGACTTCTTCAAGTAGGTCCCCATGAAAGAAAGCATTTTGAACATCCATTTGGTGAAGCAGCCAATTTCGAACAGAAGTTACAACTAGTAAACAACGAATTGTAGTTAACTTGGCCACAGGAGCAAATGTTTCCTTATAATCAATCCCTCCACGTTGAGTGAAACCTTTTGCTACTAACCGAGCTTTGAATCTTTCAACTGTGCCATCTGAGTTATACTTAATCTTGTACACCCATTTCCATCCGATGAGACGATGTCCGAATGTAATTGTCTAAGTCTGGTTCTGTTCAAGAGCTTGTAGTTCTTCAACCATGGCTTCTTGCCATTTTGGGTCCAATGATGCATGTTCGTAAGTCATAGGTTCCACAAGAGTAGTGACAGTGCAAACAAAATTCCGATATTTGGGTGAGAGTTGTGCATAAGAAATGTACCAATGTAAAGGATGTTGCGTGTCGGTCTAGGAAAAGGATTGACTGGAAGCAACCTTGGTCGTTTGATAGAGGTGGAAATCTCGGAGTTTGACGTTCAGTTGTTTGATACGTTCAGAACGACGAGCAATAGGAGATGGAAAGGGAACATTAATGTCATGGTCATCTAAATGCTCATGTGAAATAGACACGAGATGGAGATGAGGAGGAACTATCAACAAGTGGATTTGTGGTGTTTGTGATAATTGGGTCATCTGTAGTGTATGGTAAAGGAAAAACGGCCTCATCATCTTGTTCTTCTAGTGGATTAGTGAGAAATGGAAATATATGCTCATGAAAAACAACATCTCGGGATGTAAAAATTTTACTAGTTGCAAGGTCATAAACCCGATAACCTTTTTGACCAAGGGGATAACCAACAAATATGCATCGACGAGCTCTTTGATCGAATTTATGTGTGGGTAGTAGGGTGGTAGCATAACAAAGGCATCCAAAAGTGCGGAGATGGTTATATGCAGGCCACTTGTTATGGAGAACATGGTATGGTGATTGATTAGAAAAAAGAGGTGTTGGTAAACAATTGATCAAGTAGTATGCTGTTTGGACACTCTTCCCCCAAAATTTTAAAGGAAAATTTGCTTGGAAACAAAGAGCCCTTCCTATATTTAAAAGATGCCGATGTTTTCTTTCGACCACCCTATTTTGTTGAGGAGTATAAGTGCGTGAATGATGGTAATTAATTCCCTTGGCATCAAAATAAGCTTTCATGGAAGAAATTTCAGCACCATTATCTGTTTGAAGAGTTTTAATGCGACAAGCAAACTGGGTCTCCACCCAAGAAATGAATGAGGTCAATATTCCTTGTATTTCAGATTTAAAACTCATGAGATGTATCCAAGTGTATCGAGTGAAATCATCAACAATTGTCAAGAAATAACTAGCTCTAGAAGTGGATTTTATTCAATGTGGTCCTCAAATGTCACAATGTATCAAGTCAAAAGGTGCTTGAGAAGAAATGGAACTAGATGGAAAAGGTAAGCGTGTTTGTTTGGCCAAAGGACAAATTTCACAAACATGATTCGAATCAAAACAAATTGCAGGATTACTTTTGTTAAAAACTTGAATTGAGGACGGGATGATGGATGCCCAAGGCGTTGATGCCAAAGATATGAATGCTTTTGGATGGTGTAGGCAAAGGCTGGATTTTGGGCTTGTGCTAGGTAATAGAGACCTTTCATGTCAGCTTGCCCGTGCCAATCATCTTCCCTCGTGACGTCCATCCCCGCTGCATAAACACAAAAATCGGAGAAGAATGTCACTATGCAATTTAATCTACTTTGTCAACTTACTAACTGATAGTAAATTAACTTAGAATTCTAACTTTAAGAACTTCATCAAGTTTAATATGGGGGTAATTTGCAATGAACCAATCGATTCGATACGCGGTGTCCACTCACCATTTGGAAGGCTAATGGCGTTGTTGTAGGCAAAACTTTCTCGAGTCTAGTAACTCTAAGCAGAGGAAGTTACATGGTCTCAGAGTCTCTACTATCAATGATCCAACAAATATTTTTAGATAAAGGCATGATGATACCTGTGGCGTTGACAAAATGTTGTGATTTACCATCAATGTTGGCTTTCCGAAGCATTGTCATCAATTCATTGTATTCCTCGGTTGTGAATTTTGGCACATCATTCGTTGAAAGTGATTTCACTCCTGTTTCCAAATTTTTGTTTGTCTCTATGTTCACATTTTGCATTTGAGCGGCGTTGGTTAGGAGGCTTCACGTTCTTCCCATGGAGTTTGTGGCCCACAGGAAAACCATGTAGATAAAAACACTTCTCAATACTGTGATTATCACGATTACAATAAGAGCGGTGTACGGGCACCCTCTACCTTTGAGTCATCTTATTATCCCGATCCACAAGTATGGAATGATGGTTCATGTTTCCCCGATTAAGAGAAACTTCAGCCTGCTTTTCTTGTTGAAGAATGAGGGCATAAACTCGACGGGTATCCGGCAGGGGTTGCATCAATAAGATTTGCCCACAAACAACAACATAATTGTCATTCAGTCCCATGAGGAATTGCATGACTTTTTCTTTCTCCTCCCCTCTTTTTTAGTTTCTCCAATACACCACATGTGTAGCATATCGGCTCTTGATAGGATGAGAGTTCATCCCAAGAGCTTTAAGTTTTGTATAGTAGATTGAGATTGATTGTTGTCCTTGCCTATGTTGTATAATATCTTGTTGGATTTGAAAAATTCTTGAATCTTTCCCTTAGGAGAAACGCTCTTGTAAATCCGACTAGATTTCTGCAGTAGTTTCGGCATAAATCATGCTGCTTGCTATGTTTGGATGAATGGAATTCAATAGCCATGAAATTACCATGTCATTGTATCACGCCAAGAAGAAAAACTGTCATTTGTAGGAGAAGGAGGCTTGATTGAACCTGTGATAAATCCAATCTTGTTTTTGGTACTTAAGCTGATTCGCATAGCCCAACTCCACGTGCCGTAGTTGTCTTCTTCAAGTACTTTGGACACAAGTACCATAACCGGATGATCCGAGTTGTGTAAAGAATAATGATATGTGGCTTCTACGATCACCTTGAGTGAATTATCGATCCCGCAAGCTGCTACTACTTTTGTCTCCCATTATGCGGCTGAGGTAGTAAAGCGTCTATAGGATTTTAGAGGAACCAGGTTCGGAAGAAGATTTGTATATTGAGAATTCATGTTTACATATGGGAAAGCACATATCTATATAGTACATCAGCAAGCCTATTCTAGGAAACCATACATAATGAACCAATTACAATCAATCAAAAATCAAGGATGTGTATACAATCTATTATTGGCAGATCTCATAATCTTTCCTGTAATACCCTGGTCGCCGTAAGAGCTCCGCGTCAATGTGGCGCGGATTTGATTCACGACTAAGAACACTTTTTTGGGAGTTTGAGCAGTGTTTGTGTGCGAGGTATCTAGCGTAGACACGTGTGTGCACACCCCGCCACTCATGTCTACTCTGTCGATGACTATGCACACCCATAGTTTCTTATCGGCTTACCGCTGATATTTCCCAAAAAAAAAGGGTAAACAACATAAATAGTCACTTAACTATTAGTGGGTTTCTATTTTGGTCACTAAAAATAAGTTATAATTCGGTCACTTAAATTTAAGATTTTAATTTTTTGGGTCACTCACGCTCACTGTGTTAACGGCGAGCTGACATGGCATGCCACGTCGGATACCTTGTCATAACAACATGATTAGTCACCTAACTTTTAGTGGGTTTCTATTTTGGTCACTCAACTAAAAAAAGTTACAATTCAGTCACCTAAAAAAAATGTATAAAAGTGTCTATCCATGTTGTTATGTTCTATCAAGTTTTTTTACAAAATTTATCATACTACATTTGGTATACCCAAGTACAAAACATAAAGCCAAATTTCATCATGTCCTCTTTTTTTTTCTTGAACAAAACAAATAATTTTTTATCCATCTTCACCCATGTTAAAACTTTCCAAATACTATATATATATATATATATATATATATATATATATATATATATATACACGGATTTGATAGTATCAGGCCGGCCGCAAGGTGCAGCCGGCCCATACTATCTCTATCCGTTGGGGTTGTTGGGTTTGGGGGGTTTAAATATATATATATATATATATATATGTACTTATACAAACACATGTGGTATTATTGGGGCATTCATGTTAATTTGATGCATTTACGCTTGTAAAAACATGATAAAACACAACTTTCATGGTCACGATGCATGATGGTTCATATGTTTCTTAGGTTTAAAAGAATCATATAAGTAATTTATTATTATTATTATTATTATTATTGTTTGTGTGTAAGTGTGTGTATGTTGTCCTTAGTTCAATTGGCTTATATAAACATATTATTGTGTCTACTCTTGATTTTATTTTTAAATTCATCTAAAAGGTTGTTAAAGAAAAGGAAAAGGCAAGAAACTCTACCAGAGAAGATCAGACAGGGAAAATGCAAAGTCAGTATCTTCTTACCCAAGTTCAATTACATAGTGTTTTTCTGGGTTGTAAAGCAGAAACTTTCTTCTACTTTACAAACACATGGTATTATTGGGGCATTGATGTTATTTCATTACATCTATGTTGAAAAAAACTTGATAGAATACAACTACACATTTATACTCTCTTTTTAGGTGACTAAATTGTAACTTTTTTTATGTGAGTAACCAAAATAAAAAATCACTAATAGTTAGGGTGACTTAATCATATTTGTTATGGCGAAAGTATACCACGTGACGGGCTATGTCAGCTCGCCGTTAACACTATGAGCACGACTAACACAAAAAACAAAAACCTTAAACTTAAGTGATCGAATTATAATTTTTTTTAATGAGTGACTAAAATAAAAACCCACAGATAATTAAGTGACTATTCATGTTGTTTACCCAAAAAACAGGCAGAAGTAGCAGTGGTGATAAGGATTAAGGGGAAGGCATGAAGTGGTACGTGTTTCCACCAAATTAGACTGAGGTATTGATCTGATATGCACCTCTAACTTCCTTCCAATGGTTCATTAAACATGCAGAGTCAGTGATAAAGGCTCGAGAGAAAGGACACATTTTGTTCGGAGAAAATAGAAGAATGGCCATTGTTTAGTTTAAAGAAGAGATTACTGTTTAAAAAGTTCAGTGTTTTAAAATTAAAAAATAGTAGATTTGATGGAAATGTGGGATGTTTTTATATTTATAAAAAAAATTAAGAGGATTTTTTATTGGTAACGGTATCCATTTTAGTTCATCCATATTTTAATTATAACTATCAGAATAAAAAAAAAATATATATAAAAAAATAGAGAAAGGAACAGCTCCATTCTTACACTCATCAATGAATGTATAACCAGAGCCTGTTCCAATTTGAATTCCCATCTATAATCCAAAATGGCCATTTTCCGAAAACCCCCCTCTATTATCCTGAAATCATACTCCAGATCCCTCTCTACCATCGTCGACCCCGAGCTCCTCCTCCGCCTGAGCACCGTCCTCTATCAGCAACAACACGCCCCCGACTCCAAGCTCCACTCCCACCTCCGCTCCTTCCCTCTCCCTCTCCCCATCTCCCACGAGCTCGTCCTCCAGCTATGCTCCCGCTTTCCCCTCTCATGGCGCCCTCTCCACCGCTTCCTTCTCTTCTCCCAGCTCCCGCCTTCTTCCTTCTCCCACTGCCCCACCACCTTCACCCGCACGCTCTCCTTCTTCGGCGCCTCCAAGAACATCAACCTCTTCTGGTCATTCACCGGCGCTGTCCTCGCCCGCTCTGACCTCCTCACCGTGTCCTTCCTCCTCACCGTCGTCTGCTTCCTCGCTGAGCTCGAGAGATCACCAACCGCGTCCCCGTCTTCAACTCCATTATCGGACCTCACTTCAAACCGCTTATTCCATCGAGACTCTGAACCTCATCGTCGAGTCTCTCTCCGATCGCAAGCTCGTGCGAGAGGCCAAGGACTTGGTCTCCAAGCTGAGGACCTCCATCCCCTGATGGCGATACTTACGGGCTCTTGATTATCGGGTTTTGTAGGATTGGGGATCTCGTCACGGCATCCAAGCTATGGAATCGAGCGGTAGAGCAAGGATTGGAGCCGGGCGTCGACGCGTACGAGGAGATGATCGTCACGCTCTTCAAGATCAACCGAATCGAGGACGCATTGCGGATGTTCGCCGCGCTGAGAGCTCGTAGGTTCCTCGACGCGCGCGCGGATTCTTATAGAGCAGTGATTCAGTGGATGTGCAAGCAAGGGCGCGTTCGGCATGCGTACATGGTGTTTGATGAAATGCTTAAGAGAGGGCTTTGGCTTGAAACTGACAACCAAACACTTGCTGCTCTGGTGTATGGATTAGTAGTCAGGAAGAGAGTTAGAGAAGCGTATAGAGTTGTGGAAATGGTCGAACACCCAGACATTTGTCTGTACCACGAGTTGATGAAGGGGTTGTTGAGGTTAAAGAGGCCCGGGGAAGCGACGGAGGTGTTTAGGGAGATGATACGGAGAGGGATTGAGCCGATCATGCACACCTACATTATGCTTCTTCAAGGGCACATGGGGAAGAGAGGAAGAAAGGCGAAGGACCCTGCCGTGAATTTCGAGAATGTGTTTGTTGGAGGATTGGTGAAGGCAGGGAGGATGTTGGAGGTGACCAAGTTTGTGGAGAGGTTGATGTGGGGAGGAGTGGAGGTGCCAAGGTTCGACTACAACAAGTTTTTGTATAGCTTTTCGAGCGAAGACGGGGTTGCCATGTTTGAGGCTGTGGGGAGGAGGATGAAGGAGGTGGGGATGGTTGATCTTGGGGATGTTCTGTTAAGGTATGGGGAGAAGATGGCAACTAGGGATAGGAGGAGAAGATTGAGAGTGGATGCTTGAAGTTGTATAGAAAACAAGCTATGGACAATCAAGGGAAGGGAGATCAATCATAGGAAAACAGCGAAGTATGGACCTGATGTTTCAAAATGGCTTCAATGGAGATGGAGGTATTCCAATTGTTTGGTCTCAAAAAAGTCTAAAATATTTGTGTGAAAAAGAAAGAAAATAGAGAAAATAAAAGTCTACATTTTAGTAGTTATGATTTAAAAGCCTATAAAATAATCTCTAAGGTTTGAATAAAACATTTACAAAAGAATGATAGCCTTAGGATTGAACTGTTAGTTCAATTAAAACCATAGACACTATTTCGTAGAATTGAACTGTGTGCACTTTCTAGTTTACCCTCAAACATATTACATGCAATAGAGCATCTGTGAATGAAGTTTCTGCAAAATCGGCCTGAATGATTTTAAGCTAAAATGTTGTATTATAGGAAACATTTAAACTTACCAATCAGGACATCATTTGAAAGAAATTTTATGTTGCAGGTGCTTCATTCATAACCCTAATGGGAAGTGCAGAAACACTTCAGCATGTGTAAATTTGGGGCACTACGAAAGCTTAACTTGTATCTCTTCCTCGATGATAGAAAATATTTCAGCAATCCTGGAGCAAAAAAAGGGAAAAGATTTATATTTTAGCTTTTGGACAAATAGGAGGATTAAGGAGAGACGAAATGAAGCGCAAAGTTCTCTTGATGCAAATGCATACTATAATCAGATCAAAAGGGACAATAGAATGGCAGAACATATAGCAAAATGCTTCATCTGCTAGGGTTATCCCAAGTTTAATGTCCTCAAAATGAATCAGTTTATTCTAATTTGAGATATCTTTGTCTATGTAGAAAAGAAAGTTCATAATATTTTTAGTTGTACAACATTAACAAGAGAAACTAAACTAGTTTTATTACCTATTAACATCAATGTTGACATCAGCAAGCCATGTGGTTAAGTACACCTGCAAGACAAATCAGAACAAAGTGAGAAGACCTCTTCTTAACAGATATAAAAGCCATCTTCTAAGTTATAGTCATGTATAAGATTGAAGTGGAGTTTGCCTTTAAGATAAGTGAAATAATAATTAATGTTAATGCTTTGTATATATCCAACATTTGAGATAAAAACAAACTAGTTTATCACCATAGACTCCAAGTAAAGGAAGTTAGACCTTCACAGGAGTTGAGTGAAGTAATCCTACACCTGATAGCTAGAAGAGAAATGCAATAGTAAATGCATAAAAATATCAATAAATCAGCCAATGCTCAATAAATATAGGAAATCTTGAAATATAAATTGCAGTATCATATATATCAAGCAAAAGATAGATGGAATTAGCATAGAACGACAATATATAAGTAGAGAAAAGTGGTGATGAGCAAAACTGTATAAGATATTTGGAGTTGCTAACTTAGGTCCAGAGTTGCACATGATCAACACTAATAGTTGATTAAGAATTTAATTTGGTTCTTAGTCTTTTACATGTTTGCGGATGAAAGAACATGTCAATGTTTAAAACATGACGATCAGAAGTGCATGTAACAATAAACCAAAATGGGATAGACAGTCAAATTCTGAAAATAAAGAAATAAATAAATAAATAAAATCAGAAACCTAGGATATCAGATAAATGGGTCAAATATACCTGTAAGATCTCACTGCTTCGTTGATGGCATGATCTCCCAATGAAATTATCATTCGAATTCCGATCCTTTAGTCTTGAAGGGAGAGGCAGAAAGCTTTCTTCAGAAAGTAAGCCAATCATTTGCAAATTGTCAAATTCTCCAAGATATAGCTCTGTTTGCCAACTAGAAACATCAATTTGTTCTCCAATGACTTCTTTCTCATTAATAGACAATAATTCGACCACAATCAACCTCTGTAAAAGATAGTAAATCAGGACAAGAAACCACAATGTTCAAAAAATCAAGAACAGTAGCTAAAGAGAATGTTAGGTTGCCATTAAGAGCAATGAATATGCAATATACAAGCATATTCTACAGTTAATGGGAAAAGATATATAAAGAAAGACAAACTCATTTATTTTTAATAGGTATCATACATCATTAGGAGTTTTAAAATTAAAAAAGGGATTGTGTTACCTTCAAACTCAGCTCTAATTCGAACATCTCAACAATCTCTTGCACCAGATTTTCTGAGAGAATTTACAGATCACAACAGTTTCAGAAAAGAGTTTTCAAGATGGAAGATCCCCGTTATAAAAAAAAATAAATAAACATTTGTTGAAACACTTTCTAAAAAAAGTAAACAAAAACAATGTTTCCTTTTGAATAACAAATTCTGATATTAGTTGGCTATCTGAGCAACTTGGAATGATACTATGAATTGAATGTTATGATAAAGATTCATTTTGAATTTTTCACAAACATACACCACGTGGGTAAAACTAACACAGAGAAATCAAACTCAAATACATAGTTGATCTCTAGCAATCAAGAGAAAAGGGAGATAGAAAAATTACACTAGTCTCTATCACATACCACGTCTGCATGAGTTAAAACCTTAAACTCTTATTAGATGTTTTAACTTTCAATTTGGTATAAAATTAAGTCCTTACCAAACTTTGAGATTGAAAAGTGTGTGAAAGCAGGGTATCCCCCACCATCTCCAGGGTCGCTCATTATCCCCAGATGTATCAGAAAATTGTATGAGAGAACTGGCAGCTGATCCTTTGATGAAGCATCGCATAGACTTGGATGCTTTGACCAAGTCAGAAACCACAGCAACCTGTAATTCATGTAAACAGGAAACATAATATTCATGTAATTAGAGATACATCACACTCTAAGAGGTGGCCGAAAAAGTATTCCAGGAAACTGTAATTAAAATCAGCCATTTGATAAAAGAATACGTCTTCCAACATTCTTATGAGAGAAATGTAAGAACATAATCCAATACAAATACCACCAACCAAATCCATATAATTACCAAGCTAATAAAACAAGAGAAGTTTTAAAAAGTATCATGCTAACATTGGTAGAATAAAACTCATAATTCTGACTTTAAATTTTTTGGAGTGTCACTTAAAAGTCCAATTTTGGTCATCAGAAAGTATGGATGCAAATTTTACAAGGCAGTTGGTTCATATATGGTGAAAACCTCACAATGGCGAGGTTTCAAAAACAATTAAGGAACAGGGGACAGCATACAAATATTACTTTTAAATAGGAATTCAAAGCAATCACACAACATGAAACACTTCTAATAGATTAAACATACTTACCATATCCTTATAAGATGACAATAGCTTCCCACAATAAAGCTCCTGCACCAGCACAAACCCACAAAACAGTGTAATGAAAATTATGTCACAAACTAGAAAAAAGTAAAAAATAAAAAAAAATTATCTAAGGAAATACTCCCATCCGAGAAAAATTATTGCATTGTTCAATAGTTATACACATTCAAGATAACTTTCCACATTCACCATAGCGAATTCTTGGTCATTTTTCAGTAGTAGATGTACAGAGGAGAAGCAGACATGAATCAAATGGAATCATAAAATGTTATTCTACACCACAATAATAACAAAGAACTAATAGCAGTGAGTAGAAAATTTTTTTACCAAAAAATAAAAAAGATGAGAACTTTAGTTAAAATTACCTGCTTGAGAGTCAACTTCTCACAAGCCTTCTCTCGTATTCGAGGCATCCCCTTCAGAACCCCCAAATCCATGTGCGGCATGTACCTAAATCCAGCACCCAATCTAAACACCTCAAATGCTAAGATCCATCCAAACATCAGAATCAAAAGAGATCAATTCGATTGCCTGCGGGAGAGATAGGCGTTAACGAGGGACGTTGCATGGTTCCGCCCTTCTGAGGCGGCCGAGAACCACCGGTCCTTGCCTGAGAGCAGCTTTGACCACTGGTTCCGGATGTTCCGTTGCGCCGCTGGCAGCCATAGCCGCGAAGAAGGAGACGGAGATGGTGAGCTAGGGTTCGCGTTTCTAGGGCTTGGCTTCTCGGAGGAGCTGGCATGGGGGCTCTCCATTGTGGCTTCACGGCTTTGAGAGTTCGTTCTCCCTCCTCCCCCCGCCGAGCTTATCAACGGGTTCAGATTCGGCCAGTGATGACTGATGACGCCCAATAATCCGATATAGTGTTTAACTTTTCCCAAATAAAATGTTTTTATTTAATAAATTAATTCTGTAAAAAGCTTGGCTCATATATTATGTAGCTATATATATATATATATATATCCATTAATGTGACACTGATCTCGAGAGAAGCTGCCATCCCGCCCTTCCTCCGACTCCACGCTCTGAGGACATATGAGAGGGACACGCCACCTGACCGACAAAACACGGGCCTGAATCCCAAGAAACTCTAAGAGCACAAAAGGAAAGGAGGCCCCAAAAGAAAGGTAGGTGAATTCTGAACAAAGAGAGCAAGAAAATTCCTCTCAAAAAAACCCCCTTCTTCTCCGGCCAGATTCCCAACTAACTTGGCAGCGGTTGGCGAGCTTGGGGCATCGAGGCCCTCCCCCTCTTATCAATATACATTTCGTTGTCCCATTTTGAATGGATTCTCTTGGGAAGACACCATCAAAGTCATCTTCAAAAGAAGAAACATATCACTTGACCTAAGTTGGAGTCAACTCCAAAGAGACTCAAGGAGAATCAATTTTCCAGTTAATGTGATTGGCGCCGTCAGAGGGACTTTTGAACTAAAAAGGTCGATGCGATACACACCATGAGAAAAGATGACCCTCTACAATCCGGGCCAAGGTGGGGTGAAGGCCCAGAAGCCAGGAGCAGAACCGATGTGGATGGAGGAGTGGCATGTCATTTGGAGCCGCCGTGGAAGCTTCCCAACCCAAGCCTTGCTTACCATGGAGGAGAGAGTCTTGCAGCTCCGAGCTCCTTGAAACTCCTCTCCTCGGTCATCTTAGGAAAAGTCCAATCTCGAAGTTCAAATCATTGTGGGAGGACCAAGTGGGGGAGGCGACAACGTCCAGCCCGCAAGTCATATGCGCGGATGCCCATCCGAGTGCAACCATCTAAGAAGTCAAAACCCGAAACTCTCATTACCTTCTCAGATGAAGATTTTGGAAGAGTCGCTCACTCGCATAACGATGCATCGTCATCACGGTGGTCATCGCGGACTCTGAAGTGAGAAGAGTCCTCGTCGACACCAGAAGCTCCGTGGACATTATATTATCACGGCACCTCACGGCGGATGGACCTAGGTGCGGGTCTGACCCCTTGAGGCCCGAGCTTGGTTGGCTTCACGGGGAATCGCGGTGTAGCTTGGAAGGAATGGAGTTAAGCACTTCCCTCTCGCTATTTGGAACCTACCCGTACTAAGAACCCATCACCACCGATTTCCTAGTGGTTCAATGCTCCTTAAGGTACAATATTATCTTGGGAAGACCAGCTCTGAATACTCTGAAAACAGTCATTTCCACATACCAGTTGCGGATGAAATTCCCCACAGAAAATGGATGTGGGGAGATAAGGGAGGATCAACCCATCGCCTGCCAATGTTACGTTGCCCTCATCAAAAGCAAGACTTTGGAGACAATCTCGGAAACCATGGCCATTAAAGCCCTACTCGAAATCGAGCAGCCAAAGAAGTGAGCGACACCAGTCGTAGACTTAGTAGAAATCTCCTTGGCCGAAGGTCTCTCCGGGAAAACGGTGCATCTCAGATCAAAGTTGTCACCGAAAGCTTGGAAAGAAATGATCTGCTGCTTACAAAGTAACAGAGACATCTTCGCATGGGGACCTGAAGATATGCCTAGAGGTTCCGCGGGGTGATCAATTGGTCTAAAGGGATTTTGGGTAGGTTTTGGAGAACCTCTAGCTGGGCCCCCTCCCCAGTCGATTCATTGGTCTCACAGGCGGTATCAGTCTTGGGAGGACTGCAGTCGGTTGGGACCCTCCGAGCCTAGCTATAAGAGATAAAAAAGAACTTGTCTCTCCATTCACGGTTAGAAGACAAACCGGGACCCAAGAAGGACTTCCCAGCCCGAGCACAAAAACAGTACCAACCAGGAGATGGGGTGGACTTCAAAGAAAACAAAAGACGGAAATAGCGCATGGTCGGTTTATACCCAAGATGCTGGAAAATCATAAAAAATCCATATAGGACTCTCAAAGAGTTGGGAACTAGCTGAGTAGGACATAACTTATAATAATGGAGAATCTCTCGAAATATAGCAGGAAAGGGAAATCGGAGGCCAACAGCTAGGGTGTCTATGTAAATCATAATATCACCCCCTAGAGGATCGTTTGCTCTCTCATGGGGCTTGGGGCATCTACAAGTGAAGGGAGGAGAGGTGACGAGGAACTGACTAGTTGACCGCTCCAACTCGCTAGGGGAAACAGAACTACCAATTGAGTCAATACCCGCCCCTTCGGGCACAAGGGGGAAGACCCAGTCACGATTTCCCTCATCCTAAAAATTAGTGAAGAAAGCGCCATTACCTTGGAGGAAGATCGAAGATGGGCAAGAGGACCAGAACAAGAGGTTTAGGAAAACTGTTCGCAAACAACGAAACAACATGACAAGGAAGAAACTCTCGCACTTGTATAATAAACCCTTGGATCTGCATCAACGGCTAAGATTAACCCCCCTCCAGCGGTCCATATGCCATAAGTTTAACACGCCGCATGGCGAGAATCCCCCCTCATCGTTGCCTCTAAAACTGTGCAGGGCAACCCTTCCCGTCAGGGAGTAATGGGATGCGAGAAGGCATGCCACTCATTAATAGGGCATGACATTCGAGGAAGAGTCAAATCCGCCCCTCATCAACCGTCATGAACACTTTACCCCAAGCTACTCACCTTGGTCCGCTCCCGAAGACATTACGAAAATGTTCTCTCGAAGCTTCACCGCTAGCTCAAGCCTTGCTCGCCACAAAAGAGCATGACTTTCCAATCCAACCCTTCCCGAGGACATAAAGACCTCGTGTACTTGGGCTTTGGAAGGGGGGTGCTAGTGATACACCCGAATCTCGCCCTCCACCCCACCCACATATCAGCCTCCCATTAATGTGACACGGATCTCGAGAGAAGCCGTCATGCTGCCTTTCCTCTAGTTCGCGCTCTGACAAATGAGAGGCACACGCCACCTGTCATCAACAAGATAGGGGTTCGAATCCCAAGAAGCTCTAAGAGCACAAAGGGAAAGGAGCCCCCACCAAAATAAAAAGAAAAAGTAGGTGGATTCTGAATAGAGAGAGCAAGAAAACTCCTCTCAAAAAAGCTCCCTTCTTCTCTGACAAACTCCCTCCTCTCATCGGTATATGTACTTATCCCATCCAGATGGATTCTCTTGGGAAGACACCATCAAAGTCATCTTCAAAAGAAGAAAAAGACATTCAATTGGCCTGGGCTGGAATCAACTCCAAGGAGACTCCAAGAAGAACCAGGTTTTCGGTTAACATATATATGCTGGTGGTGTTGGGTTAATGGTCAAGAATCTGATAAATAAAGGAAAAAAAAAAAGAAAAGGGAGTCTTAGAACAGAGAATAAGAGTGGTGAGACTTGCCCAAGGGTCGGGCTACCCGCCCAAACCCGAAAACCCGCCCCTAAATTGGGAGGGCTTGGACAAATTTTTAAGGCCCGATGATTGGGCTCTGGTCAAAAAAAAAGAGACATGTTTTAAAAATGGGTCGGGTCTTGGTTTTAAAGGTTTAAACCTGGGCCCAAACCGGCCTGATGAGGATTGAAATAAAATATATTTATTAGTATATATAGCTTTGACTAACCACCACCATTAGATCTCTAAGAAGATGCCACATCACAGATTCGCGATGCACAATTCACACGAGCTCAAAGTAATTAAATTATACTAAATTTTAAATATATTAGACATTTATTTTATTAAATTATTCAGTCATTAATATATTAATATTAATGGATCTGGGTGGGCTTGGGCCTCAAGGTAATAAATCTGGATGAGCTTTGGCAAAATTTAAAACCCATATTGTTGGGTTGAGCCGGCTTGGGTAAACTATAATCATATTACTTTCTAGTCTTGGCCCGGCCCGAACCGGCCCATGGACAGGTCTATCGACTACTTTTTTTTTTTTGCCTTTACCTTATTTTGAAATTTTAGAAAAAAAATTGATTTTTTATTTATTAAAATATTTTTTTCACAAGGAATTATCCTGGTTAGTTGATGGTTTTAATTAAGAGGCCTACAACATTTATCATGTTACGAACAACCAAGTTGTCCATTGATATCTCGGTCTCCACAAGAGCAAGTGGTCCCTATGACTGCTCTGCGTATACCTTTTCAGCAGACTTGAGGCGTCTTTCTTGATTTCTTAGCGATTTACCGCTCATATTACAAAAAAAAAAAAAACAAAAAAAAACAAACAAACAAACAAACATTTATCATGTTGAATTCTTTATTGCTTATGCAAAAGAAGATAACACAGATAAACAAGCTCTTTATCATTTTGATACCTTTAAGTTGTTTCTGTACTTTTGGTAGTTATGTTGTGAAGGGTTTATGAACTGAAAACTTCCTATCACCAATAAGAACGAATTCATCTTTGATAATATCTATCATTTTTCCAAATAAATGGGACCACACAAACATTACATCCACTAGAAATCATTCCAAAATCATAGAGGACCAAGAACTCGTATCATAAAGGTTGTATGTTCTTATCTGGAAAGACAGACGAAAATAGAAGAAAACAAGCAGCAGAGAGGTTACTGCAATCTCAAAACAAGAAAATTATAGTTTGTAACACCAATCTCATATAAAATGCAGATTTATCAGTTTCGCCAGCTATATCAGAAAGTAGCTCATCAAATGATGTCCGTGTTAAATTTCTAACACTTCTCGTAAGTCCATCAAAAACCAGCTGATGACCTGTGCACGCTTCAATACCTTCAAAAGTTCCTTGATGAAATCACTTGATCTAGAGGGTTAGCAATGGTAATCATCTTGCTATGTAATAGCTGTAACTTTCCGCAAGTCCAACCCTTAAGAACTGATTGCCTGACTTGAAACTAATCAGCAGATATGCAAATATGTTGGAACGGTAAATTCAGTTTCAAGTGAACCAAGAAAAGACATGATTATGATAGTATTGTACACGCTCTGAAAGTATGGATTAGAATCTCCTCATCCAGATTACGACCTGCAAAACATCAAAGAAAAAAAAAGGTCACTAGAGACTATATTACATATTAATATGAGATCAAAATATTAGAACTTCCAGGTTTGAGCTTTTCCTATAATGACTATCTTGTTCAATTGCTTCTCTGTTTGACGCCATTTTCGAGTAGGTAAAACCTCATATATTTCTCGAACTGCCTGCCAAAGACATAAATTGATTTGTTTAAGAAAATAAAATATTCATACCAGAATTCTCACTTCACACAAATGATGTTAATCCATACTCTAGCCAATCTGTTAGATTTGCACACAGATCAAACTACAAGCTAATCAAACAGATAGCTTATATAGGTTTAATCCATACTCTAGCCAATCTTTTAGATTTGTGCACAGATCAAGCTACAAGCTAATCAAACAGATAGCATATATAGGTTTCCAGATTTAGCTAAATTCTGTCTTCATGTTCAGGGTTCCACAGCATATGGTCGATCCGGTTTTCTGCATAGAAACTCCTCATCAACTTGTATGTCAGATGGTCCAAAGAATCTTATCCCCATTATTGCAGAAGCAAGAAATCAGTTATGTAAATTCAAGAAAGTAAAAGCTTAAAAATTATAATAACTTGTATGGGATGGGACACCAAACAAACCTATGTTACAATAGAGCAATAGGGTTGCACAAAGTTGATTGCACAATAAAAGATGAAATGCGCAAGGAAACCTATATTAGATTTACATCTGTTCATCATTGGAGAATCTCAATACATGCACCTGAGAGGCCATATCCAACTCTTTTTTATATATATATATATATATATATGAGAATCAGATCCATATATTTCTTTTTAACTATGAAAATAAGAAACCAACCTTCACAAGGAAAGTTGGTTAGCCCACCCACCCTCACAAAGAGAGGTACGTGTTTCTAGTGCTTGTTCACATTTATCAAAAAAAAAAAAAATGAAAACAAGAATAAGTAATAGACAACACCAAATTCTAAATTCAAGCTTAAAACCTCTTATGCTTCCATAAAAGCCACAACCCACATGGATATTAAGTTCATAAATTAATAGCAGTTCTAGAATACCTACATTTTCAACCTATTACTTTATGCAGAGAGTATATTACTGTGAAATGGCACAAGATTTGGTACTCCATGAGAGTTCATGCATCTTGGAAGATAGACAAAAAGGTAGCTATAATTATACATCATGGTTTACTTGTTTCAAACGGCTCAAACCTGCAAGGTATGAAGTTGATCGGAGTTGTGGATATTTAAAATCCCTTTACAGCGATATATATCCATGTTGGTTTTCTTCTCCCAAAGAAGATCCTCGAGCCAAACGTGAACCTGTTAAAAAGTAGCCAAGGCAAATTTCACACATCTGAGACTAAAGTTTAGGCATGCACCTTAGTTGTTGTTAGTTGAATATACATCAATTTTGCCAAAATGTCTTCAAATGCATAACATTGGTGGACATGAAGCCAGAGAAATGTAGGAGACTAGATATATAACATTTAAAAATACCAAAGAACTAAGTCTTACCCAGTTGTGGAAAATGTTTATACCCATGTACATGTGAAGTTACAAAGAAGGAAGAAAGAATACCTTAGCTAAGTCAACGGGTTCTTGTTCATAAAAGCACAATGTCCGCACAGTGTAATCATGACGACTCTTGGCAGAGACAGATTTGTGATCTTCCAGCAGAGATTCCAAATGAGCCAGACGCTGATAAGGATGAATGGCAAAGTCTAAATAAAACTTTAAGTGCGAAAAAGAAAATGATGTATGGAGGCGTTCTACTAACATTAGTGCCATAAGCCTGACGACCCAATAGCTTATCTAAATCAACTTGGCATCGGACAGATGGAATGATAGTTGCGAGTGAATTAATGCTATGAACCTTCTTCTCCAAGTCTTCTATAACATTAGAGCCCAAAGATCCACAATCCTCTTGACAAACCAAGTCAACCTTGTTCAGAATTACAACATCCTGAAGATGTGATGAAAACCTATCATATGTTCAACTCAACCATCACAATTGAAGGCATTATAGACAATACAGAAAAAGGAACTAGCATATCAACACCAAGCCATTCTCAATAGATTATATATAAGAAAAGTTATTAGAAGAAGGTGCTTAAACAACAGAAAGACACCATTGAACAAAGAAAAAGAAAGTAAAGGAGTTATACTGCAAATGCAATTTGAAGAAATGCTTCAGGGAAAGAAGTGGAATTTCGATGCTCATCAAGCTGCAACCTTAGATTTTTGGCATCCACAACCTGTAATTTGAGTCAGTATTAAACTTTGTAAATTCAGAGGAATATCAATATGATTACACCTGGATGGCAAATATAAATAGTTCAGTACGATCTCACAGTAATAACAGAGTCAAGTTTCACTGATGATTCCAGCTGATCATCCAACCAAAGAATAGAGATCAGGCCAGCAGGATCAGCCAGTCCTGTTGTCTCAAGCAAAATATGATCAAGTCTGTAAAGACAAAATAATGTCATTAATTCAAGATGCAAACTACAGCCAAGAAATATGAACTAAACATTTTCATCACATCAGTGCTGAAGATCTATCTAAATCTCTACAAATTTCTCCCGGTTATACTTCCCCCTAATCTCTTTAACCACAATCAGAAAAATGAACAGATGCTATAAAATTATTTTCAAACAACTCTCAACATTATCCAGGCCATTCTGATATGGCCAAGCCAATCTACTATGCTTTGGGATACACAATCACTCAGATAGAATATGAAATAACAATAACTAGGTTTATTGTTTATCAGACCATAAGAGACCTCTGTTTCCTTGAAACGAGCTGCTCCAGTGCTTGGACAAGGCTGTGCTTAACAGTGCAGCAAACACACCCGTTCGCGAGCTCAACCCACTCCTCAACAAGTGCACCGCTATCTCCCTCATTGATCATTGCCCTTTCCACTCCAATCTCCTCCCCAAACTCATTCAGTATCACTGCAATCCTCTTCCCATGTTGCGCAGTCAATACGTGATTAACCAACTGAAAGTTGCCACATTCACCCAGTCAGTAACTTGGAAATCATTCAAGGGTTCCACTTCCAGTTTGCTGAGATACATTCTTACATGCATGCGTGTCAAAGAAAAATGCTGTGTTTAAAGCTGATGGGCTTTGCAACAAAAAAATTCTCAAAGAATAAAGGAAAAATGGTCCAGAAAATTTCAATTCCACACGGGGGAAAGGAAATTAACCCTAATTAGGGTTTTACGGCCACAATCAAGGGATAGAAATTACAGGAATCATTGAATCAAAAATGCAGGAAAACCCCAAACCACTCATTCCAGGACAGCGACGGAACTTAGATTTCAACAAATCAATCAAATAAAAGTCCAGGAAATCAACATTTTATCAGAAAAATCTCTAAATTCGATCTCAAATCGGGAAATAATGATATTGCGAGTTCACCGTGGACTTGCCGGCGCCAAGGTAGCCAGTGATGACTGTAACGCCGACGGGAGATTCAGGCGAGATTCCCGGAGAATTCTCCGACCGACCATAGGATTCAGAACGATGGATCTCGGAGGCATCGCCGATTTCAACGGCAAGAGGAGGGCAATCGTCGTCGTCCATGGCCGGAAAGGAGAGAGAGAGAGCGTGTGATCTGTGAGTTCTTTGAGATTGTGTTGCCTGATGATTGATCGAAGTAGCGAAACCGTACATAATTTTACATTTTCTCATTTTTCTGTGAAGCTTTATCATCTCATCCGTTGATTTAGTTAAACCTCAATCGGACGGCTACGATAAGTCCATGTTCTCCATGCCATTGTTCAGTAATATCTTAGGTGGTATATATATTTGCTAAGCCATTGTTCATCCGTTGATTTATTAGTGTTTCCTAGGTGATATATTTGGATATATAGTTTGAGACCAATGTGAATCTAATATCTGCATTCAAAACGCAAAATACATGGAATATAAATAGTGGTTCTTGTTTTGCTTGGTACTGTTTGGTGTTTTTGTTCTTGAAGTGGCACACATTCAATTGAGTTTGTAGGATTTTTCTTGTGTTTGTCGGATTCCTTATACCAGGCGAAATCGATTTTTAGGACAAATATGCGTAAAAAGATGGCCTTCCATTAGATACATCCTCCGACTTTAAGCTATTACATACTATTTTTAACCATCTTGTTGTGAAGATGGTGAAGATTGTAAGTGTGAGAGGCCTCCTTGTTGTGAAGAAGCTCACCAAGAATGTTCCAAAATCTCTCAAACTTTCTCTCTTAGGGCATGTTTGGATAGGCCACAATTATATAATAATCGGTACAATATAGCATAATAAAATATTTTGAGGAGATTATGGAATATTGGGTGTTTGAGTTGGTTCATTGAGGCTACAAAATTATGGAATATTGGGAGGATTACAAAGGAAACAGAGTGGAATATTTGGACATTACAAAATCGCGATCTCTCTCTCTCACGCCTCTCTTCCCGATTTCTCTCTCTCTCGTGCCTCTCTCGTCCCCTTCTGATCTCTCTCCCGAGCAGCCGCCGGCGCCGAGCAGCCTCACCGGAAGCGGGTACCTCCTTCTCCGCCGCCGCCCCTTGCCGCCTCCTACCTTGCCGGAAC
Organism: Dioscorea zingiberensis; assembly: GCA_026586065.1. Lineage (NCBI taxonomy): Eukaryota > Viridiplantae > Streptophyta > Magnoliopsida > Dioscoreales > Dioscoreaceae > Dioscorea > Dioscorea zingiberensis. The sequence continues at coordinate 51,900,672 of CM048819.1, forward strand.
CCTACCTTCTTGGAGAATCCTCTACGGCTGTTCAGGAGAGTAGATTTTGGGAGGCGAAGAAGCGGGAGGGGTGCGATCTCCTCTACGAGGCTCAGCTTTCAATCTCCGGAAGGATCTCGACAGGCAAACATTTTCCAGGTCTTTATCCCTAAATTCGAAGTTTTTTTATTAGTATCTAAAAAAAGTCAGGGCTTTAGATCAGACTGATTAATGTTTTCTGAATTTCATAGCTATCAGGAAGATTGTGAAACTAAACGCAAGCAACTTACATGTTGATATCTCATGCATATATTTGATTTGACTTAAAATTGTAGAACATTAAGTAAAATGCTCTTATTATCACAATACAAAGCTCAGTTGTTTGATTTACGGTTTGTAATTGCGTTGTTTCAATATTTATGAATGAATAAACTACTTTAAATTTGTAATCTGCTTTTATACTCATTCAAAGTCAACCATGCCTAAACGTGATTTATCATGGTTCTATTGAAATGTATTTTACTGGATTTACATAGTCCTGTTGCAGAATTATTGAAGATTAGGTAAAAGTAACTCATGAAGTTCTCTCCATACTGAATGAAGTGGTTATTTGTCAGTAATAGGTTGTCTGGCTGAGGACAAGTTTGGGAGTTGTTTGTAATGGAGGAGTTGGCATGTATGACTGGTAGGTGAAGAATGAATGCATGCTTGTCTTAGTCTGAGCAAACATTTGGAAATCAGATTAATTATGAGTTAGAGACAATAGATGTTCACCAGATCTATAGAATGGAATAGGACAGTGTTGAGATATCTTTATAGTGTATCTAATTTACAAGAATGCGACATCACACCTAATTGGATTCCATTGTCTTTGTTTCTGTCAGCAACAGTTGATAGACCTAGATCAGGCTCTTTTATCTTATTCTTTCATATGAGATTCTAAATTATGTTATAGAAATATGAAATTCAGATTGTGCCTAGGAACAATACTTGCTGTTTCGTGGGACTGCTTCCAGAGATGTGGAGGGCAGCTAATCTAGCTTAAGATACAACCTTAAAGAAGACTTGCTCTTTTTTTTCCCTTTACTTTTCTTCTATTAGCATGATAGTGTAGACACTTCCTGGGTGCTTTATGCTAATAATATGAAAGTTTTGTCATGGTTTTCTAAGGATAGTTCATTGTTGTGTATTGTAGGCCAATGGCAAGTGAAGGTAAAATTGAAAGTAGAGCAAGGTGGATGGAAATTCACAAGGCTCACTTAGTGAAATTATTGGCTGAGTATAATACCCCTGCGTACCGTTCACAAAATGGATGGACTAAAGAAGCATGGAATAAGATATTGCACGACATGAAGAGCAAGTTTTCCAATCCAAGCTATACCATTATTCAGATTAAAGCACTAGAACAAGAGTTGAAAAAAGCTTACAAGATTTTAAAAACCTTGTCTGAGTTAAGTGGCTTTGGATGGGACTACGAAGCACATGTTGTTTCGGCCCCTGATGATGTTTGGGCACCATTACTAGAGGTATGTAAATATCTTTATTTTCGAATGAATGATGTTCTCAATCTTGATTTTTATCTAATTTGGAGCAAATTATGCAGAGGAATAGAGATGCGAGGAAATGGTATAAAAAACCATTTCCATATTTTGTAGCACTGCAGGATGTTTATGAGGGTAAGGATGTATTTTATAATATTTCACTTTTATCTCACTTTTACTTTTACTAACGTGCTACTTTTTTAACAATGTATAGGGAGATATGCTGAAGGTAAACGCTCTCGTGGTATAGAGGATTATGAAATTATTTCTGAATCACCGGTCGCACTCCAACCCCAACTCCAGTTACTCCAAACTATCGGACCAAGCATCACCACTACCTGAGATAGAGGAGGATGATGATGTGCAATTGGAACCTCCTTGCACACAACCACATGTCCCTCAAACTCAAGTTTCAAGTAGTGAATTCCACCGGGGAATAGGAGATCATGATGGACAGAAAAGAAAAAGGGAACGAAAGGGAAAAAAGCCTCAGGATTCATCATTCAACATGGAAAAATACATGGCTTTTAGAGAAGTATACAATTGGAGATTGCATGAAGGTTTTTAACACAATGAAGCACATGTTTGCCGGTGAAGAAATGTTCAAAGCTACCCAAATCTTCGTTAAAGATCCGAGTTATCGTGAACTCTTCTTGTGTTTTGATGAGGAGGATAGAGTGCCATGGCTCAAAATGATGATCCAAAAAATGGATTAATGGGAAATTGTTGTGTCATTGTTATGTGCTTTGCTTTTTTCATTATGGTTATGGTTATGTACTTTTATTATGGTTATGGATATGTATTTGGTTTTGGTTATGGATTTGGTTTTGGTTATGTATTTACATTATGGATTTGTTTATGTATTTCGTTATGGTTATGGTTATGGATTTGGTTGTGGTTATGTATTTACATTGGATATTATGTGCATGGTTACATATTCTCAACAGGAATGAACAAATGTTTGGAGATTTCAAAATAGTGATCATATTTTTGAAGAAACTCCTAATACATTAGATATTGAAGCAACCAAACTCAGGATAAATTCCTAATACATTAGATATTAAAGAAACTCCTAATACATCAAATATTGAAGAAACTCCTAATACATGTCATATTAAATCAACCAACATTAATAACCTAATACAATATTTAAGTTCTAGCTCGGCGATAGCTACAATAGTCCTCCCACATTTGTATTGTTATTTCGTCTCTCTTACGAGCACCTGCATTTCGCTCAGAGTTCATTGTGTCGACACCTTCTCCGTATGTATCATCTCCATTAGGTATAATAGTTTCCTCGGCTTCATCATTACATTCCTCTACAATATCTGTACCGTTGTGTATACGGATGAAATTATGCAACACACAAGCAGCAACTACAATATCAGTTTGAGAGTCAATCGGGTGAAATGTTGCAACTTTAAGTATCGGAAATCTGGTCTTCAAAATGCCGATGATGCGTTCAATATGATTCCTCAACGAAGCATGACGTAGATTAAACAGCTCTTTATAACTGCTCGGTCTACATTGAGCTCGTCCTTGCTCCTGCAAATGATAACGGACACCTCTGTATGGTGCAATAAAATTTGGGGTATTTGCATATCCAGCATCCACGAGATAATATTTACCCCTTGGGACTTCAAAACCTTGTTCCAGCGAACGTTGGAGTATCCTAGCATCAGAAGCAGAACCTTCCCATCCAGCTCGTACATATACAAAGCGTAGATCAAAATCACACGCGACCATAACATTTTGTGATAATTAATACATTTCACATGTTCTATAAAGGGTCTTGCAACGCCAGAGAAATAGTGATAGGAATGTGTGTTCCATCAATGGCGCCAACACAATCCTAAAAATGAATAAAATTAATAAAGAAAAATTAAGTGAAGTTTTACCATCGATTTCGTAAGATAAAAGCTATACATACCTTGAAATATGGGAAAAAATTTCTACTATTCTGAATAACTGGCGAGGTAATTGTTGATGGAGGTTGTATGTATTCACGAGCAAGTCGATTAACAGCCTTAAGTACTTTACCAAAATAATGACTAACCGTTTCTGCCGAATGTTGAAATCGCTCTTGTACATCACGGTTACTAGCATTATGTGTTAGAGTGTACATAAACATCGCTACTTGTTCCTCGACTGTTGTTCTTTTCGAGTTGTGGAGGAGAGATCTTTCTCTTAAACGATCGACAAGTGCTCGAAATATGTGAGGCTCCATACGAAATTCTCTTTTACAACGCTCCTCATGACCTTCAAGGATTTCTTGTACAAATAAAGCACCTGAAAGTATCGATGTATGATGTTGTCTAGTTTACGAAGTTGCTTGGGACTTTGACTTCGACAAATTCACGAGTATGAATACATCATCGTCTTCATTCATCTTCCTCCAACGGTTTATAAAAAGACTCCATGTTGAAACAAGTGGCTAGAAGAGTAAAAAATTTTGGGCTAAAGAAAATGAGTTTGTATAGTGCCAAGGAGTGATGTTGTGTATAAATAGAGCAAGCTCACAGCGGTTAGAATTACAACAACTATTTTTAACTTGGCTATTTTTTGAATATTTAACTTGGCTATTTTTGAATTATAATCCAACGCCTATATTTTATTATTATGTAATAATTTTTTATTATGTTACCAAACATTCATTCTGTAGGAATAAAATATGTAATAATTTATGTAATAATTTTTTATTTTGGTAGCCAGACACTCATTCTGTAAGAAAAAATATGCCAGAATTTATGTAATAAGCATATTCACTTCCTGCATAATAAAATTATGCCATAATATTTTATTTTGTATCCAAACAGGTAACATCTTTTTGATGATAAAGACTGTAGCAGTGTGAGAGGCCTCCTCATTGTGAAGAAGCCCACCAAGAATGCTCCAAAATCCCTCCAACTCTTTCTTATTCTTTCAAACTCAAACAAGTAATCTTGAAGATAAGATGCAGAAAACAAGAATATTTCAGAGAACCTTGATCATGTTAGGCCCTGTTTGGATGATTGGTTGTTATGGTTTCGTAATGTATAGTATGGTATGGTATAGTATGGTATGGTATTGTTAGTATTGTTTATCATGTTTGGAAAGATGGTATAGTATGGTATGGTTAATTAGTTGTTTGTGTTTGTTTTGATGGTATGATATGATTGTAGAAATAATAAAATTACCAGAATACCCTCAAACACAAATTAATATGAAATCATGTTAAATTGAAAAAATTGGTTATATATCCTTCAAAGTTTCATAATTGCATATTTACACCTTAAAAAATCATAATTGCTTGTATATCCCTGAAAAACGAGTTGAATTATGGATATTCCCCTATTGTTAGGTTTCGATGATAGAAGTTAATAAGATTATCTTAACCATGGTTACAACTTCAGTTAAGTGTTGGAAACTTTCCAAAATAATTCTCTTTATATATCTTAGCTATTTTAAATTTCATATTTTTAAAGGGGGTATTTGTAAATTCTGATCAAACAAACTTTCAAGGTATATATGTAAAGGGTATAATGGTTATTTCGCATGTTTATCGTTTGTTAACTGACAGTTTTTCATCTGATTAAGCCTAGGGGTATATACGTAATTATACTTATTATTTAGAAGTATGTATGCAATTATGCTTTATTCAGGGGTACACCTGCAAAAAACCATATTAAATTCAATGATTTATGATCAAAAATTAAATTCAACTAAAGTATAAATAATTTTTATTAAAATCTTACAAAATATATATCAAATTATTAACCATTAATTTAAAATTGATAAAATTATAATAAAATTAATATACAAAATTAACAAAAGATAAGACTTTTTTGTGGAGATTATAACTTTCTTTGATTTTGCTAGGGTAGAAGAAGGGATTGAAGTAAATTGATAGGGATATTTTTGGTAGAGAAAAATTAAAACTATGAAAAACTACCAAATCGGTGGTTTGAAAAATCCATCAAAAATGGAAGTTTTTAAACCATGGGAAACCATAAAAAAACCATAGAAAACTATACCATCGAAATGGAAATGAAAACAAACAGGAAAATAAACCGTACCATACATTACGAAACCATGGCAAATCATGAAACAAACAAGGAGTTAATGGCAAATATACGCATATATATATATATATATATATATATATATATATATATATATAGATAGATAGATATTTCCATTTCAAGGTGAATTACAACTAACTACTGCAATAAAATCAAAGATAAAAAGGAATAAGATTGAAATAAAATGCATGACAAGAAGAAACATACTACATCTTCATTAACCGATTTTCCATTCTCTATCAGCATCTTGACAATTGTATCAAATTGATCAACCTCGATCTTATTCATAACTTTAGGGGCTTCGGTGATCTAAACAACCTATTCTTGTATACTTTATGTTCCTTGTATACTTTATGTTAGGGGAGGAACAACAGGATCTAAGATCTCAGAGGAGAGATGTAGCTGTGAAATAGAAACAAAAATAAGGGGCAACATATCAAATATTACTTGTAAAACCCTCCAAAATCGAAGAAAAACCCACGGCGCATGGGCAAACAAGAAATCCACTAAAATATCATAAGAGCATACAGAGTTCTAGATCTTAAGTTGATGCCCTAACTTGAGATCGTACCAATATAAGGAGAAAACTAACCAAGAAGAAAATTAACCAAGAAGATACAAGTCGTCAGTACTAAAGCTCTAACAATCAAACTCTTAAAACAATCTGAAGAGTAACATATATCTTCTTGATGATGGAGACTGTAGCAATGTGAGAGCCATCCTTATTGTGAAGAAGCCCATGAAGAATGCTCCCAAATCCCTCCAATTCTTACCTTTTCCTTCTTGCTTGCCTAACCTTTTTATTTACTTTTTAGGAGCTTCCAGCTTGGCTTTGCTTTCCAAGAGCTCGGCCTCAGCTCAATCTCTGTTTTCCAGCACCTCAATCTCAGCTCGGATCTGCTTCCCAGCAAGTCAGCCAAATCTTGGCTAGATCTCGGATCTACTTCCAAGCAAGTCGGCCATAGCTCGGCCACATATCAACTAGATCTCGGATTTGCTTCCCAACAGGTCGGTCATAGCTCAACCACATCGCAACCAAATCTCGGATATACTTCCCAGCAGATCGGCTAGAGTTCGATCACATCTCGAATCTACTTTTAAAAGCCTCTACCTGTGTTGGTCTTGGATTTCGTCCACAACACTTAATCTCCAACCTACTAATTGGATCAACAGATTAACTTGAAAATAAGCATAGTCATTAACAAGGCCTAAATAGAGACAGTAATATATTAATGTTATCCTGAATTTGTATGAATTTAAGGTTATGTTTAGAGAAGACAATGACCTTCAGAAATGGCAGCTTCCTTGGAGCCAGGCAACAAAATATTTCCCGGCAATAGAGCATTTGAGAGTTGCACTAGTGTCTAGCAATGGCAAAGCTTCATTTTTCTTCATTATATGCTTTAGTGGGAAGTCCATTATGTCTCTTCAATCAGCAAGCTTGCTCAGAACTAAAACCACAGAAGAGAGACATCAAAGAACTGTGCAGTGATTAGCCTGAATCTTATCTAAGTTCACGGTGAATAGAAGATAAAACCCAAATATATATGTAATTCTTATAAAGTAAGGCCGGCCGGAAACATTATTTATTTGCGGTCACCTCCCATTTGGCCACCTGGAGTATATTTGAAGGATTTTTAACCGTATGGATGGAAAGAACATCGAAAAATAAGCTAGCATGTCAATTTTCATACAATTTGAAAAGGTGTAGAGTCTTCATCTTAACGAATGAAAATTTATAAAAATCTTACCGGTTCAGAATTTTACCCTTTAAAATGAAGACCCTACACCTTCCCAAGTTGTATGAAAATTAACATGCTAGCTTATTTTTTGATGTTCTTTCCATCCATACGGTTGGAAATCCTTAAAACACTGTACAAGTGAGCAAAAATGGGACGACCGCATTTACACAGTGTTACTGCCGGCCGCACTATATCAACCCTAATATATATCAGGACTTGCATTGGATGTTCTTGCATCTAAATAGAGACAAATTCCTGGCTTGTGGCTAGGTAAATTCTGAGATACCTTGGGTTTTAACCCAAGGTGTTTTGCCTTCAGTGCAAGTTAGGGTGGGGTGTAGGTGCAGGGTAGTATTAAATTAGGTGCAGGATTGGGTGTTGTAGGTTCCAAGGCACCCCAAGGTGCAAGATATCTCAACCGGCACCCTTGTGGCTATCATATGATCCTTGAATGCTTCATGCTATATTTTTCCACATGTATAACCTGTACAACAGCACAGTTGTATGTATAATCTGATTTTTAAGGGGATGCAGAAGCAATCCACCATTTTTGTGGGTATATATATAAAGTATTATTCAACAATTTCCTTGTACAAAAAAGTATACCGAGCTAGATAATTTTAAAATATTATAAATTAGAAGAAGATACTTTTGGGATGTCTCCTATATTCGGCGAAAACACACAAGATCTATGGAATTGCATCTCTAGTAATACCATAAAGAGGGCGTTTTCGATACAACACCAATCGCTCCATTCATTGGAGCTTCAGAATGAGAATAGTTCATGTGACTGGATGCTTATTATAAACACAACTTGGGATGTTACATTGCAGAGAGGAATATAAAAATGAAACAAAAAATTCGAAGAACTGAGAGCCTTCAGAATAAGCAAAGTGAAAGGGAACTCTGTCATGAGCTTTGGAGGCAAACTAAAACAAAAATAAACTCAATGAGAGAACTAGTAGCGGAGCAAGTAGGTCCTGCGGCGGAACCAGTTGTAGTCGGGAAGCTTCTTGATTGGCCCCATGGCAGCAATGGCAACATCCTGCAGAAACATTTCGAAGAAGAACATGTAAGAGGAATGCAGCAATGTCAGATAACTTAAGGTTGTGTTTTCTAGTTTCTATCTTACACCAAGAGATGGTTATTAACATCTACTAATATCGGAAAAACATGTCTAGCATATACTTCATTTGGCATCAAGGCAAAGTTCAATCCAAGTAATTCTCCTTCTGTGGTGAAAATGGAATTAGCCGCCATTGCACTATTCCAAAACATAAGGGGGGAAGAATATGTTTGACTAATTACATACGAGTGCTTCTACTAAATAATGTGGTAGACTAGAAAGCTTAAGCAGCATATTAGGAACTTTTTGTTTCATCATGTATTTATTTGATGTGATGGACCCTGCTTAAAAGACTAGTATATATTGTTTGGTTTATATCAACAGAAGCTAAGAAATTACAGATATTTTGGGGCTCCAAGCAGATGATGCACAGCCGGTCGAGTACATTGTTAACCCCATTTCTAGGTGTTGCTAAACATTGGGTCTCCATGGAACTGTTCTACAATCTATAAATTGGTCTCACAAATTGACCTAGCCTAAGACTTCAAAGTGGAAAATCAAATCAACAAAGGATTTGCTAGATATAAAGCCTACTATCAAGTTTTAAGAACAAGTTCATGTCCACTTGTCAAAAGGATGCCTATTTTGATCAGATAAGAAGGTACTGACCTATAATTTATGAAAGTCTCAGTTTGATGGCCCAATACATGCAAAACATGTCAAATAAGATTTTACTGCTTGAGATGGGATGTCTTACCTGATCAAATATGAAGCGATTTGCAACACGCTTTACAGTGCTTGCATCAACTGCATCAATCCTTGCAAAGAGTTCAGTGGTAGGAATTCTACGGCCATATGTAAGTAGCTGTAGCAGAAAAATTATATGAAAAAAATTACAAAAATACTTAATGCAACTAATACAATTGAACTTCCATGTTTTTTATACATCTTACCTGTCTGCCTATATCCTCAGCAATAGGCGTAGTACCATCTATGTGAAGTTGTAGAGAGGATTTTAGCTGTAAAAATTCATCAATCCATCAGAAGACAACAAACTACAGCAGGGATCTTCAACATGATTGTATAAGCATACACAAATCACCAAACCAATATCCTTCTAATCAATTTAGTGATAAGTACAACACCAAGAGGTAATAAAAACCATAAAAATTAAAAAGTCAGGTTGCTGCAATGCAACCAAAAATATCCAACCTTCCCATTTACCAGATCATTTGAGTAGGGGTTGGCAAATCTTTTTCCCGAAGAGAAGTAAATTTTATTCATATTTTAGTATCTGATTACCAGGCCAATACATGGGAACTTGTTAAACACCAATGCCATAAAACCATGCCTCAGGAACTATTCTCTTTCCTTGTTAGCAATTTCAAACTTGCATAACATAAGAAAACCAATTTTTGATTTAATTATAAAATAATCATGAAAAGAATAAGATGCGACAAAGAAAATGATCAAAGTTTTAATGAACAAGAGTGATCTAGGAGTCTGCTAGTTCATCATCATAATGTGAAGTGACTTCTGACTAAAATAGAATATATTATACCTGCTTTGAAGCTAAAATCTTAGAGATTCTAACTGCTAATGGAAGAATGGTGCAAATAGTCAAAGATACAACGAACCTGCTATCAAGCAAATTAACTCGTAACTCAAAGTAGATAGCATATAGATACAAGACTAGAGTGCATATAACCTATCTCTGAATTACTCTGGAAATCGCTTACTTGCTATACACAAGGCAAATCATAAAGCAGGTGTTTATACAGAAAGATTTGACAAAATTACATGAGAAATTCCCGTTTATTGTATTGGCTAAATAGCATTGTAGATATATAACTTATGGCACTTGCAATAAATAAATAATTAAATAAATGACTTATGATTAAAGCAATTGTGAAATACCTGATTGCATGCACGAGTAACATCAGCTTCTGAAACCCGGTAGGACATCTTGCTGATGTCATACATAATTGCATAAGCCAAATCATCCAAGCAATCCGGCTGCATTAAGATGAGGAACTCATATAATCCATGTGCAATTTAAAATAGGAGAGAAAGACTTTCTAACTCCATTAGAATAATCAAAACTAGAATTGCTCTAAAAAACACAAGGAGGCAAAAAAATATATAGTAGCATTGTTTTGAAGAAAATTTTGACAGGTAATCTGAAATCAATGTTAAACAAAATGGTGGGTGATACAAGAATCAGCTCCATCACAAGAATAAACATACCATAGCAAATCCAATGATAGTGCACACAAAGAATAGGTCTCATGGACAATAACAGTATACATGTGAGAAGGTAGATAATGGATGGGCCAGTCAAGAGGATGAGTTTTAGAACAGTTCATTTCCAACTAATCCTCCAAAATAGAAATTAAAGATTCAGAGTATTCAGTTCAGCAAACAACTCAAAAAATCATAGGTGTAGACGTTACAACCTGCCGAAAAGAATCCAAATGAGAAAGTTTTGCATAATAGTTGACCCATTCACAACTTAATGTCGCTCAAAGGCCTAACCCCCTTTGGTGATTAAACTGATAAAATGGAGGGGTAAAAAGACCACATTTGAACCAGATTCTAGAATCTTAAATCCTAATGAATAAGACATAAAAACTAAAAATAAATAAATAAAACTCATTTGCATTTATAAGCAGAAAATTGAACCTTAGCAACTGCATAAACACCAAAGAGGCCAGTGTCCTTATAGTTTGTATTAAAGGCCATCATGCTCTCAGCTATTTCATTAATTGCACACCTCTGTGCAAGCTCTGAGCTGTTAAAATTAAAGGAAAAATAATAAGAATCATGAGTAAAAGGCCAGAACTCATGCTAAGAATATATAAGAATCTTTGTTATATCATAAAAGGATAACACACCCCATGTGCTTTCCACCACCAGCACTTTTGTTCCAAGAACCTAGCATCGATTGCATGACCATCAAAGCAATAGAATCAGGATCAGTCCAGGCGGCTCCATTGAAAGCAACGGCAAACTGTGCAAGGGGAATATCATCATCTATTATCCGAACCTGGATATGAACAAAAGAATGTAATCAGAATAATTTAGATGAGAGAATCATTTCTCTTTGACATAAAGATATTGTGTCAAAATTAGATTTAGCATTTAGACCTCAGAACCAGTGAAAACAGCTGGTTCTTTTGCAACCAACTGAGATGCAGTAGTTGGATCAGCTGAAAGCTTTGTGAATAGTTTCTTCACTAACTCAACTACATCCTCATGCTTAACAGCACCAGAGGCAGAAATGACCTGAAAATAGAAAGCATAGTAGAAGCTAATTGTATAACTTTATAGAAGAAAGTGTGGAAAATCTGGAAGTAGAAAAAAGATTTGTTTCCTTGATCCAAGTACAACCACCCATACCATGCGAGGAGCTGTGTAATGAGTTGAAATGTAGTTCTTAAGGTGTTCTTTGGTGATGGTCTTGATATTGGAAGCAGGGCCAAGAATGGTTCTGCCCAATGGAGTGTACTGGAAAGCAGTTGCATGCAAGTGATCAAAGATAACTTCTTCTGTTTGCCCCTCCACCTGCAAGGTGAATTATGATAATAGTTCTTAAATAAAATCAACATGGTCTCAAAAAAAATAACATGTAAACCAACCCGAGTCGCTTGTTCTTGAAAGTAGGGGCAAATACACATACAGCATGAGAAAAATAAGGAAGTGTGTGTTAATCACAAACATTAGTTTGGAGACTGATAATTCATAACAAGACTTGATAAAATCATAGGTAATACATGCAAAGCCCCATAAACAAACTTAAAAAGTTTAGTTCCCTTAATATTTCCACTGGTATTTCTTATGTAACCCAATATTTATTTAACAAAGTGTGAGTCCAGAGTGATATCACCATAACAGTCACAGCTAGACTAGTGCTATTTAATAAGATTTTGTCAAAGTACGATAAACCAAAGGGAGAGCTTTTAACATTCAATTCATACTCAAGGACCCAGAAGAGAAATAGTTCTGCAAAAAATATCACTATGATGAAAAAATTTGCTGTGGATCTCAAGTGAAGGCATCTTCAATACAAGAAACCATAGAAACCAGGAAAACAAAATGACAAACTACAAAGAAAAACAAGATAGGCTACCTATTATCTCTAAAACAAAATTCAGTAATTAAAAAAAAGAACTGCTTTTCTGAGCAATCCACCAGCAACTGACAGACCAAAAGTTTAGCATAGATTCAATAAAAATCGTAAGATTCCAAACCTCCTCCATCTCTCGAAGGATCACATCGCGTTCTCGGTTGATCCTCGCCTCATCAAACGACGAATTTTGAAGTATATCAGCGAGGATCTCAAGAGCCTTCGGCACGTCCTGATCCAACACCTTCGCGTAGTACGTGGTCTGCTCCCTCGAAGTATAAGCATTCAGATGCCCGCCCATGTTCTCGATCTCCTCCTCGAGCTGCCTCACCGTCCGATCTGCCGTCCCCTTGAAAATCATATGCTCCAAAAAGTGCGCCGTCCCGTTGGTCTCTTCGGTCTCGAAGCGGCTGCCAGCGTCGATCCAGACGCCGACGGTGGCGGTGCGCGAGGCGAGGGTGGACTCCGTGGCAACGCGGAGGCCGTTGGGGAGGGTAGTGACACGGGTGGCGGGGGCGGCGAGGATGGAGGAATGATCAGAGAGTGCGGGGTGCGGCGATGCGTAGCGGAGGAAACGTGGGTCCGGGTCATCGAGGCGCTTGATCTTGGCCTTCACCGCGGCAGCGAGCTGGTCATAGATCATCACCGGGGGGGCGACGGGAGCGGGGGAGGAGTCGGCGGCAGTAGCGATAGCAGTGGATGCGTAGCGGGAGGGGAGATAATAAGGGGGCCGGGGACGACGAGCGAGGGATAGGAGCTTGCGGATCGCCATTGATGCGGCTTGGAGGTGTGGTTCTAGGGTTAGGGTAAAGGATTGGAGAAGGAGAGGAGGGTTTGAATGGAGCCGACGAGAACAACAGGTGAGATAGGTGAATGGGACTGGAAGTAAAAGGCGAGAATATAATATAATAAATAAATAAATAAATAAATAAATAAATAAATAAATAAATAAATAAATCAATAAATCATATCCTTTTTTTGTTTTTTCATTAATTGAAATTTTTCCAGAAAATTATAAATTTGAAATAATATAAAATTTAATTAACATGCTTAATAAATTAATAATCTCAATTTTCTCGGTGGAAATATGAGTACTAAAAATATATTATTTATTTATTTTTAAATTACTAAATTATATTATTAATTTGGTAAATAATATTATTTATTCAAATTAGTTTTTAAGCTTTTAATTTTTCCAATTGTCTCATGGATTAGTTAACCCTCTATGCAATTCATCTGTAGTTAAGCAGCATATTGTTAAAGAGATTATCACCAACAATAATTTTTAACTACTTAAAATAATATTATTTTAATTATAAAAATTATAAATTGAGATTCCATGAAAACTATTGATGATTAATTTAGAGAAAGTTCACTGTCCAATTAATTGGGAAGAAAAGGTAAATTATCTAAATAGTCACTCAACTATTCAATCATTCATATTTGAGTCACCAAATTATAAAAAAATTCAATTTGGTACCCTAACTTTAGTTTTACATTCAATTGGGTTACACCCATCATCACGCCGGTAATGGCATGCTAACATGGCATGACACATCACTGAACATGTGCCATGTCAGCCACAACATGTGGTCAATTTTTTATAGAATAAATTATCTAAATAGTCACCCAACTATTCTATCATTTCTATTTGAGTCACCAAACTATAAAAATTGACTACATGTTGTCGTTGACATGGCACATGTTTAGTGACGTGTCATGCCACGTCAGCCTGCTGTTAACAACGTGATGATGGGTAACCCAATTGAACGTAAAACTAAAGTTAGGATACCAAATTGAAATTTTTTATAGTTTGGTGACTCAAATAGGAATGATCGAATAGTTGGGTGACTATTTAGGTAATTTATCCACACAAAAAAAACTAAAATTAAGGAAATTTTTTGCATGAACTAAAAAGTGCAAAAGATATTTTTTCTAAAAAAAACAATGTTTATATTATTCCATTAATTATTTGAATTGCTTAATAATTAGAATAATCTATTAAAAATTGAAGATTAATTATGAGCTCAAACATCCATTTTTCTTCAACAAAGTCAGTTGTTTATTAAAGGTTGAGCTTGAAGTTAATCAATAATCTAATTGAAGTGGAGCTAATTGGTTTCTCTTTTTTTTTGTAATTAAAGAGTTGATTAGCTAAACATTTACATTAGACTTAAACTCAAAAAGGACTTGCTTCAATGGATCCGGCATGCTTTGTATGTTAGTGAAGACCATGTTTGTCTCAAAGCCTCTTACCATTGCAGCCAATGCATCCGCACATGTATTGGCTCTCTCTAGGAATGTACTCAAGCTCCCAATGTTGGATTTGACTTAACATCTCTTTGCATTCTTCAATGTCTCTCCTTGTGCTCCAGTTTATCTCCTCCATATATGTCTTGTTGCAAGCATCTCACCAACCCCTAATTGTCAGTGTATATCATAGCTCCTATGTTTCCCAAGTCTATTAGGCTTTTGATTCCTTCCATCAAAGCTTGTATCTCACCCTAAAAATACTAAGTTGGCCCTTCAGCTTCTAGTTCATGCAATACAAAAATTGCCCAAATTACTTAAGATTATAAAGCCTAACCCTGCCTTCTTCACCTTAGCATTCCATGAGGAGTCAGTATAAATGAGATAGCGCCTGAATACTCCTCTATACCAACTTCTCTGTACTCTCAGACCGATTTCCTTTGTAGGAGTCACCCTTTGTTGCATCCTTTTGCTAATGTGATAGCTTTGCTTGCTATTAAATTAGGACTAAAACTCAAAGCTCTGAAAATCTTATTGCATATGGCCTTCCATGGTTGCCAGAGGGTGTTGGCAATGATTAGCTTCTTTTCATTGAGATTTTGTGAACTCCCAGGATATTATTTCATAGCCATAATTCATCAAACACGTTACCAAACAGTGAATTCTAGTTCCTCAGATAGCTTTGGCCTTTCACTTCTTCCCACACTCTCTAAGCCCACCTGCATTCCTGTAAAAACATGTTTATTAGTTTCAATTTGTAAATCACACATTGGGCCTAGGTCATTTGGCCTCATATTTCTTATGTATAATTGGTTTATGGTTGGCAAGCATTCATGGAAGCATTTCCATAATAATATTTTGATTCGTGGAGCAATGTCAAGCTTCTATAACATTTTCCAACCCTGCTACTTTGTGAATTGATCTAGGTCTCCTGTATTTTCTTGTTAGGTTAACTTTCAAGTTATGCATTCTATGGCTTAATTAGGTCATGCATGGGGTTCCCTATAGTAGATATTTGCCATATCTTCTCAACACTTTCTCTATAATCAGTATCACAAATCCAATAGTTCTCAAATCTAAAGGCTCTGCTATGTTCAGTTTCCTGGAATACACATTCAAGTAATATTGGATTATGGTTTGATTGACATCTAGGTAGATGCTTAATGGAATAGCTATTCACAATACCTATCAAATTGTCATTTGTAATGTATCTGTGAAGCCCATAATTTTTAGGAAAATTATGTCTTCATTATTAGGTTCGAGTTTATTATTATTATTTTGAATTTTGTTAAGAGAATAGGGGAGAGCCTCCCACTAAGTTATTATTTTGAATTTTAGTTGAAATAAAGTTTCTAGTTATTTTTTTGGTTAAAACATTTATTGGTGTGAATTGGATAAGATAAGAGGTTGGCATATATAAAAGTTGATTTGAAAACTTAGAGTTTCAAATCATAAGATTAGAAGTATTTATAATATTAATCATCTTACAGTTGAAAATTTGTGTTAATCCAGAAAATACACCTTAATTGAGGAGATAAGATAAGAACAGGATTAAATTCTTATATATGTTAGATAATTTAGAAAATAGTTTGATGGTGAGAACAAGTATGAATTAAAAGAGGACCTTAATATAAATTGATCCCATAGTTTGGATTGATTAAGCTGTCAAGCAGTAGAAGGTAATTATGAAAATATGGGGGGACCAAGAGATAATTCAATCTCTCTCTGGATGAAGGATTTAAAGGTAATTTCATAAAAATTCAGGGTCCTCCTGATAATTATGAATTCTCTCTTGGGAGGGACCTAGTTGTAGTTCATGAGAGGTTTGAGGACTGAACCGAAAATTTACACCTCTCTCAGAAGAGAACCCGCGTATAAATACTCAATAAGTCAGGGATGTAATCGCAAGATTTCGTGAGATTTTCACAAGATAGTGTATTGGAATAAACCAACGGATAGGATTATAGTATCTGAAATGGTACATATCGCGAGATAAGGATCCGACCGCTCATCATCACTGACGAATAGGGGTACGGACGCCCCTACCATGCGGGCAAATCCCGAACACACATCCTAGATCCTCACCTAAGATCGAGGCAGAGAATGGAGATCCGTTCCTTCACTTACTGGGCAATCCTCACCGTCGATCCGGAAGAAGCATGGATGCGAGACGTACGAAGTGATCTCGCCCGTCCAAAAGACGCGAACCGGCACCGTCGCCTCCACGCCGTGGCTCCGCCGCGTACGCCGCCGAGCTTCTAGAAAACAAGATCAAGATAAAACGGGAATTTAAGATTAGAGATAAACCATATCTAGTGTAGTTCAAATTGAAATCCTTATGATTATCTGGACTTGAATCAAGGGCTATATAGGCCAGAGGAGTCTTGAGGGCTCTGAACGCCACCGGAGAATAGCACTACCGCCACTGCTGAGAGGCTGCGAGACAAAGAGAGAGAGGAAGAAGGGTAGGAGTCAAGCCGGCGGTCAAGAGGACGAAGGACATCCCCGGAGAAGTACAGTAAAGAAAGGGAGCGCTGGTGCGTAAAGAGCCCGACAAACTCCGGTGAGCTCTCCGTCGTTGCTCTATTCTTGATCTTCTTGCATTCATAATAGGTAGTAGGCACGGGAAACACTTTTAACGTTATAGTCTCGAAAGCGCGTAGAAGTTAAGCAAAGACCGTGAGAGGTAACTATCGGTAGAGGCACGTGCGCTCCGACGAGGGGAGGAGGAGGGTTTGACCGTCTTCTGTCCAGAGAGCCTTCACAACCGGAGGGACCTTTGGAACAGAGCGAGTTCCGTTCACGCATGCACCGCCGGCGACCGCTTCCCAGGACCGGCGAGCTCTGTCTCTCCTCCGGTGAGACCTAGTCCGAAGGTTGAAGACGAGTGGTTAGCGGGTACGGTAGTGTTAACGGGTTTCGGGTTTAGTTTAAAATCATTAACGGGTTGAACAGTGACGGGTCCGACCCGCTAGCCCAATAACAAACAATTGTTAAAGCTTAATAAGCTAGATTAATAGAATTTTTGTGACAATTAATTTTATAATTTTAATCAGGATTAGTGATAGGGCTAACTAGGCCTTAATAACTAAAATTCTATATTAGGAACTTCATTAATTCTATTAGGGTAATAAAAATAAGGAATTATTAGAAAATAATAGAATTTAAGGTTTAACGGTAATGTTATCAAGGGTTTAGAGTTAACAGGTTGGGTAGGCTCACCAATGGGCTTCGATATAATTCTAGAGAATTGTACTATATTACCGATGGAAATCTATTTTGACCCTATTAGGGCTTGACTCCTTTCTAATTTTTAACGGGAATATTAATAGGAATATTAGTAGAATTATATTGTGAAAGATAACAAGAATTGAATATGTAAGTTAACGGGCTCGAACTCGGTAACGGGTTTATATTATTAATAATGAACTTCTAAATAAATTCAAAAGAAGTGTACACACAATCAAATCTAGTAAAAAGGGGTTTCAGATTATTGATAAAGGACCGACAGAGGCACATTAGTCTTGCACATGGCCCAATAGTGAATTACCCACTTGCATTTAGGGTTTTACATAGTATTATCGCTTATTTAGATTTACTATCAGGAGTGACGTGGATGCGAGGGGAGTCGGTTCCTTGGAACACCAAACTTCGTGACTTCGGTAAGTACTTCTGCCTTGTACCCCCAGTCATTTATTGATTGGTTCCTTGACTTTTGATTATTCTTGATTGCATGTTTGAGCATGTAAGTACTCTTGCCTCGTGCCCTTGTTTATTGAGTGGTTGCTTTCTCAATTTTATGCTTGTAAGTACCTTTGCCTTGCTTCTCCTTATTTGATGGTTGCTTTCTTTGTAAGTACTTCTGCCTAGTTCCCACCCAGTGATGGACTTTCTTGACTTTTGTTGTTGCCATATTTTCTTTGTAAGTGCTCCTGCCTAGTGCCCGCCCAGCAGTGGGTTTCCTTGGCTGTTGATGATGCTTTGTTTTAAGCATGTTCTTGATTCACGACTTCCTTGATTTCATACTTATGCACGTTTCTTCATGTTTGGGACCTTTGTTTGTTGATCTCATGCTTGTTGACCCATTGGGCCATTGTTTCATTGTTACTACGACTTGGTATTCTATTGCTTTGATTTGCATATACATTTTGTGCTCCTACTTTATTGAATTCCCGTGTGGCGTATGCAAGTTAATGTGTTAAGCTTCGTTTGTGATCGCTGAACATGTCTACTCGCTGACCCAAGGCACAAGGCCGCAACGCAGCGTGAGCCTATGCTAAGTTCGGGTAGACTTGCGTCAGCACTCTCGTGCGAAGATTCTCCCAATTAGTGCAGATTAAGATAAGTTAAGGGATCTCCTCTGGAGGTTCACCCGTCAGTGGGATGGTTCGCTGGCCGTGTACGTACATGTAGGAGCTCTCACAGACTCAAGGTCTGATAAGATAAGATAAGATGGCTGCCTGGGAGATGACAAGATAGTTTCTTGGATTTCGTGTTATGTGTTTGTGGAGTAGTGATCTACTAATGTTTGACTTTTTTCATGTTTCCTATGATATATGTGCTTATGTTGGTGTGGATCACTATTTTCTGTTATCTATATTGAACTCGATGCTTCGTGGTATTCCCTGCGGGGGTACTTACTGAGCTTTTCTTTCGAAAGCTCACCCCACTTGTCTCTTTTCTTTTCAGGATCTGAAAGTTTAGCTGATTGTGATCAGGAGTTGCGCTTGAAGGTTCGAGAACCTCGGTTCGCTTAATAGAAGACACTTTATATTTTTGTAGGACCCTTGTAGGGCCAATATGTGTATCACGAAAGTACTAAGTTTCCGTTGTACATGACTCTGAGAATATTTTTATGTTTTCAGACTATTTTATGTTATCTGCTTTTGACCTATTAGGCCTTGTATCCGAGTGGGACTCGTTTCCACTTGGGTACGGCCGGTCTGTAATGTGCCCGAGGTCCCGGAATCCGGGTCGGGGCGTTACAGTATCTGTCTAACCTTGCCCAACTCTTGGCTCCTCCCTCTGGTTATTACACCAGGTATAAGGTGAACCCAGGAAATTAAGCTCAGTTAGGTTGTTGTCAATCAAAAAGGAATTAAAGTTTCTAGTTTTTACCTAGAGATTTGTTTTGTGAGCCATCTTTCCTCTCATCCAAATTTCTTACAACATTGTAATATCTAGTGATTAGCCATGGATGATCAAATGGGGCTAGTTTACTTAGTTCCCTCTAGGTATCCCTTTGCATTTTCATTACTTGGCTATTATACACAACAGAGATCAACCATGTTCTACTCTACTACTATCTAAAGTTACTTGGCTATCATGAATGGAAGAAGTCAATCATCAAGAGTCAAATTTGTTTGTACAACTTATATGTACAACTATAAACTTTTAAACCAGAACTAAATAAGAAGTTGGCAAAAGAAAAAAAAAAGCTCTAGTTAAGTTTTATATGCTGATGAAACCACACATGGAACAACTTACAGATGATCAGGATACAAAAGTTTACCAAGCAACTTTTGCAAAACAAACAAACACAAACACAATGGAGCTAGATAAGAAAACAAACAAACACAAAGAAAGTATTATCAGGTGTAATAGTACTCAGAAATATATAAGATCAAGGTTTTACAAATCTACAACGTCTGTACACAAACACTCTCTAGAGAGAATACTCTTTTCTCATATCAGACTATGAAGCTCTCCAGAGAGAAATCCAAATACTTACCAAACATATGCATGTCTTTTATATGTGTATCAACTTAGGGGCTGTTTGGTTTGATGTAAGTAGTTGCAATGTAAAAAGTTTTACATGTAAAACTTATTTTTGGGTGTTTGGTTTGATCTAAAAGAGTGAAAATGCAGTAAAAGTTTTTACATTTGCGGCTGTTTTGTTGCATTTGAAATTATTGCCAAATCGGGCGTAAAACTAAATGTTGCATTACTTTGGGTTAAAAACACCTTCTCCTCCTTTCCCAACACCTTCTCCTTCTAGCCCTCGTCCAGTCCTCTATCGCCGCTAGCGTGCGAAGCCACCCTCTCCCTCCTCCTCCACCCTTCTAGCCCTCGTCCAGCCCTCCGTCGCCGCCAGAACGTAGCCACCCTCTGTTGCCACCCATGCGAAGCCGGCCTCTCCCTTCTCCTCTCAACTACTGAAC
This sequence comes from Dioscorea zingiberensis, assembly GCA_026586065.1. NCBI lineage: Eukaryota > Viridiplantae > Streptophyta > Magnoliopsida > Dioscoreales > Dioscoreaceae > Dioscorea > Dioscorea zingiberensis. The sequence goes on from CM048819.1 coordinate 51,921,598, forward strand.
CATTTCTTGGAGCCCGCGCGTGGGAGGTTAGACTCTTTTCCATGAAATTATGTGTTCCTATTTTTAAGGAATACAACTTGTTGCTCTTCTTTTTTCGTTTTCTTATTTTGTATTTTTGCAGAGCACCTGCTTGATTTTGGGGTTTCTATTTTTTATTGCTTTATTTATATATAGAAAGTGGGTTTGTTATTTTCGAGTTCTTGAAATTTTTCATTTTCATTTTCTGAATTCTTAACATGCTACTGTTTTGAAGCTTATTTGTAAGGAATGATTTATCTTTATGCTGATATAATTGTTATTGTATTGGTAATGTTTGGATGTTATGTTTAGAACAATGGTGTATTTTATTTTAATTGGACAAGTGGGATGATGTTGTAATTTCGGTTGTTGTTTGGACAATTGCAATGATGTTATTTTTAGATCTCATATTTTTCATTATTTTTGAATTCATTGAATGGTTTGGTTAGTGAAATTACAAGGCATTTGGAGGACCACCAATTCAATGGATTAATCCCTCCAACACTAGAGAGATTGTGAGTGTTTGTGGTGATTTAGATTTTCTCTTGAATTGAATATGATAGAGAAAAAAAATTAAAGAGGAAAAATGTAAATTAAAACTAATTTTGTGAGATAGAAAATACTATTTATTAGTTAAATTTAATGGTGAATGCTTTTTTAGAAAAGAAGGAAATATTAAATATAAATTAAATTTAATAAAGATTTTATTAGATTAATTATTTTAGTTAAAAGTATTTTGTAATGTAGCGTATTAACTAATTAGTAATAATAATAGATAATGAGGGTAATCTCACCACCCCACTTACATGGTAAGGGGGGCGTTCACTTGGGCGAAACTGCTCGGAAGTGGGAAGTGGACGGAAGTTGGTGGAAGTGCCAGTTCCCGAAGTGGGCTGAAGTGGGCACTTCTGGTGTTCATTTCCACCGAAGTGAAGAGGCACCGAAGTGCCCACTTCTCCACTTCTTGTGTTCTTTTCCCCGTAAGTGGGATCAGTTCGGATTGCACTTCTGTAGTGTGTTCTTTTCCACGAAAGTGGGGGAAGTAAAAAACTGAGAAGTGATTTTATAAGAAATTGATTTTAATTATCATTATAATGTTATTAATGGTTATTAGTTTTTTTAAATATATTATTTGTTTGTTTTTAAACTTATTATTTTTTTAAACTTATTAATTTTAATTTCTTGTTTTTCTATTTTCACCTTCACAGTAGCTCTAGAGTTTGATGAAACCATGTTTTTTTTCAGAACAAAGATTGCATAATGTTGCACTCCCTAAAATACACCCATTTTAATATAAGTATCATTCTTCTTTGAAAAAGAATATAAGTATCATTTCTCTTTGAAAGAGAAGTGCATACATAGCCTGCAATATCACAATTCAAAAGTTTCAACATGTTTTCAGTATTGAGACAGTCATACAAAAAGTTATACAACATGTCCTAAAATATCCCATCAAACTAAAGAAAGACCTAATTAAAATCCATAAAATACAAATAGATACATTGAAATAAAGCATACAAACATTTTTTCAGTATTGAGACAGTCATACAAAAAAACTAAAATTTAAACTGTCACTACATGGATCAATAAGGCAGTTTGGATCACAAAGAAAAACAAAAACATGTCTTAGGAAATATCCCTGTCACTACCCAGAACCTCTTTGCTCGGCAATGAAGTTATCAAGCCACTTTTTCCTCAGAGATGGTTTCCTCAAATATAGGTTTTCAACAAGCTTCTTCCTCGTTTTTAAAAGCTCGAATACCATATCCAAATCTTCATCACTATAGCCCTCCATGCTCCACAAAGCATCAAATAACCTATCCTTCCAAGGCTTTGGTTTGACCCCTTCAATTGAGGCGGATAAACGATCAAACTTCTCTCCAAAGTGCTCCACCAAAAAGTTATCGTTACTCATCCTAGAAGCACGACCACCTCTTGTAGGTAGTAGATGAAGTATGCCTTGGCAGCTCCCGCTGTTGGTCGTTAGGCTCAAGTGGCTCAGGCTCAGGCTCAGGCTCAACATATTCTGTAGGAGGTTCATTGTTGCCTTCGGTGTCTGCTTCATCAGATCCAAACCGGTCGAATATCGATCGAGCGAATTCACCCGTGGCATGATCATCACCACATACGATCTGGAGGTCATCATAGTGAGGGATCGGTTTGTTCAGTAGGTCCTTCGCCTTAGGGTGCGACTGCTAATTCATAGAGCATTATAAATTTGAAGATCAGTCGAGATTAAGTTGTAATATACCCACAAATATTAAAATGAAAGAGTTTAACGCATATACCTCGACATATGTGCGATACGACTCGTCCTCAAGCACTAACATTTTGCTGTTGTCGTTCCATCCAACACCGCTGAGTGCCATAACCTTCTTCAGCTCTTGGTACTTAATCTTAAGGGTGCGCAAACGATTCTCTACGTTGTCTGCATCCATATTCGAACCAGTGATTTTGTCGTTCACTACCTTCGCTGCCTCCACGAAAGCAACCCGCTTGAAAGATTTATCAACCTTCATTCCGGCTTTCGCCTGCTCTGCAAGGCAAGGAATAAGGACATCATCCATATCTTTTGTCCACCTCCTGTTCGGTGTACCTTTACGTTTCTTCGAAGATGATTCCGAAGCTGCAGCTGCCATTTTCCTGTCGTATTATACATGGGCAATTTTGATTAGTACAGTTCAAAATGTTTTTAAGGAAAAAATGTCAAAACAACAATGTTCAACTCAAATCAGATCAAATTTAAGAAAATACGAAAACATAATCAAGAGTTATAAAACATGTTCCTATATAAAAGATCTGCTCATGAAAAAAGTACTTTAAACCTTATATAAAAGCCTGGCACAACATCTCATGATATGAAGCAGGCAAAATACTCATTAGATCAATGCAAAGATGATTATACTATATGACTTTTCATCCATGAAGCTGAGTGGTTAACTTGTACAGGATATAGAAAATATTAACAGACGTTGACCCATGAATTGACAATGAAAGAATTTAATCCAAAACCTGGCCTAAGATATTAAAAATAACTAACAAGAAGAAAGTTGCGCAACAAACTTTGTTGATTAAAGACAAAGATGCATGTATATAACAGTGAAATATGTATGAGAATACATAAGCTTCACAATTTTATAATGTCACCATTTCATTTAAAATTTCAAGAAGATAGAATGAAAAGAAGATGATCAGACAGTACTTATATTCCTATAGCATGGCCCAAGTTTCTTCTCAGCTTTAATAGCATAGGTATCAGTAATAACTTACTTAATAAAGCTCTAACATTTCAACTGGACCTGTTAATTCTGCTACAATACAGTCATGGCCAAGGATCACGCAATCTGATATTCAGAAATATACTGCTGTATTTGTTAAGGTAGATAAGGATAGAGATGGAAATATTACAGGCGAAGAAGCCCACAACCTGTTCCTGAGTTGGCGCCTTCCAAGAGGTATATGATGCACATTATTTTTATTGATCAAGGTTGTTTCATGTTCTTGTCTTCTCACAGATATATGAACTTGTGCAGGATTATGTTTATGCAGTTTGTGTTATTATACATCCATAGATGAAACATAAACTTCTATTGGTGATTATCTCCTTTGTATTTGTTCATATTGTTTCATCACTTCCGCATGTTAATTCTTGTTGTTTTTTGTGTCATCATATCATTTATAATTTTCAAAAACAGAAGCAAAGCATTGAGCAAGTGTCTTGCAACACTACATTCCCAGTTCTCCCCCCCGCCCCAAGTTTCTTCTCAGCTTTAATAGCATGGGTATCAGTAATAAATTACCTAATAAAGCTTAACCACCACATCAGATAACACTAAAAAATAGGTGGTAAAACTATAAAAGATGGAAAAAAAATACAACACTTTAGATTAAATTTGTAGTTTTGTGCATAACCTTACAGAACTCACTTGTATAACCTTAGAGAAATGTACAAATTGATCAAATGAACAACACAAAAATTAATTAAGTTTTCAATTCTGATAATGACAGGACAGTGATGTACTCATCATTCTATACACATACAACATTAATTGACCAAATGAAAAACACAAAAATTTGTTAAGTTTCCAAACAACAAACACTACAGTAGATGTATTGACACTACAAACAAAGGCTCATGTGGCTCTTCGGGAAGTGTAGACAGCCCACATCCTTGCTTTCATATCCCCTCGGATTTCTTGCCATTGAATGCCAACCTCTCGATCCCGGGATACAAAAATAGGCTGTGGTGCAGAATCATCCTCAATAGAAACAACATGCTGCATGAGTATGTCGTCTGGGTCAACAACTTTGATGAAGTTGTGAGGACAACACATGCAAGGACAAGGTCCACCTGCGTCGATAAAGGGTAGAATGACCTTGAGTCCAAAATCCTAAATCGATTTTTTAGAATCCCAAATGCCCTCTTGATCCGAGATCTAAGGGAAGAGTGACCCAGGTTAAACAATTCTTTAGGAGTCCTTGGTGTCTGCCGAAGTTGCTCTCTGAGGTGATACCTAACCTTCCGATACGGGGATATAAACCTTGTTGTTGTAGTATACCCGGCATCAACGAGATAGTATTTGCCTAACATAAAAGTGCAAAACGTAATCAATATGTGAATTTTGTATAAACCTAATAATCAATGTCTAGGTAGAATGTTTTAAACCTGGGGGAACATATAGGTCGGAAGGTGGAGGTTGTGCTAACGCATCCTTCAAAACCAGGTAGTTATTTGCTGATCCTTCCCAACCAGCTAGAACGTAAGTAAATTTCAAGTCTGGATCGCAAGTAGCAAGCACATTTTGTGTGATGCCCTTGCGACCGCGAAATTTACCTTGTAGCTCGATGGGCACCCTTGCTTGTATGTGGGTCCCGTCGAGAAATCCAATACAATCCTATAGAATAATCAAAATAAATGGTATGTTAGTTCCTATCCACAACTGAATTAGCCAATTAGAATCTTAGGAAGACATTACCTTGAAGTATGGATAGTAAAGTGGGTTGGATTCTATATCAAGATGACATGAAGTGCCAGTTGGTTGCTTCACAAATTCATCTCTGATAGAACAAATAGCCCGAAGAACAGTGTTAAAATAGCGGTTCACCGTAGCACCCGATCTAATGAAATCAATTTTCATTGATCGGTTTTTTGCATGGTGGCCTACTATATGTAGGAACATAGCGACCTGCTCCTCCACAGACAAGTGAATAGTATCAGTAAGATGGCCACGCTGGCGTAATACAAAGCATAGTCTGAAAAATGTCTCCTTCTTCATCCGCATATACTCGACACAGTTATGTATGCCTCCATCCAATATCCGGGCCATGTGCGCACTCCTATGGACATCCCTAAACGGTGAAGGCTCTCGTGGTAGCCTGCGTCATTGTCGTCGAGCCAACACGATGATAAATACCGTCACCATGGTGGCCAATGCGGGTGTCTCGATGAAAATGGCATGGTCTAGGAACCTGTCGACCATCCTACATGATGTATGCATAGAATTAATTTTTCCCAAAAGTTCGAACTAACTGTTAGCTCATTGGATCAGTTAGGCCAAGCCAATACATTTGTTGAAGCATAGAACTGATATGTAATATTGCTAGAAGACAATTAGCCAAGCACATAAAAATGATCTAATTTAAACATTTTTTACTGCAGGCATTAACTATTTAATTTTGTCTAATGATAAAATCTCTTTTATAATGCAGGTATGAAGGCCTATCAAGCTCATTATCCATTCGAAGCTGAGATGGAAGCAGTAAAAGAGTGAATCAGAAGACTTCCCCACCAAAGGAATACGTTGGTTATCATAAACACAAAGGCTATTATTACAGGCCCAAAAGACACTTTAATAGCTTAGGGTTTTGATGTTTGTGACTAGTAATCTGTACTAGTGAGAAGAGTAGTACTGAGGGTATCCTAACTTACATCAAACCAAACAAACAAAAAGTATATACAGTATTTCTAGTTACATCTAACCAAACACCAGTGATGTAAAAGAAAATGTTGCATTTCTAGTTACATGTAATTTGAAATGCGGACAACCAAACAACCCCTTAATGAATGATTAATTGACTGATTGAGCTATTTGAATCATGAAGAAGCCATGACTATTAATTCAGGAAGAAGTAATGGCATTTAATGAAATGTAGACAAAGTAAAGAATGAAAATTCCAAAAACAAAAGAGTGAAGAGGATCTAACAATAGCTTTTCTTAATAGATATCAGATCGGAGAAATCATTCAAGACTTCAACGATTCAGCTATTCAAAATCATAAATTAGAACTTACAAAAGAAAAAAAAAAGATTAAAAAAAAACTCAATTGTGAATCCATACCAAAAATAATGGGAATAAAATGCCACTTCAACCACAAGCTCTAACAACAACGCATCATATCCATAAGAGGGGATAATAAAAAAGTGGAGACCTTTTCAAAATCGCTCAAATCAAAGATAATTCGACTTGATCCATCTAATTTCTGGCATAATTAAGCAATCAAGCAAAACAAAAATAGAATAACATAAGATCTAACCTTAAAGATAAGAATAATTTGAGAATCAAAGAACTAGTTGTAGATCGATGACAAGAATCCATACCAATGAGATGCAAAGTCAAAGAGGAAACCCTAGACTCGCTTCAAGGTTGCGCGATGGATGGAAGCTCGTGAATGAAGGGAGAAACCGGAACCACCGGGGCCTGGAGACGCTCGAGGGAGCTTGAGAGATGTGGTAGGTCGTGGGTGAGCACGGGGCCCAGAGACGCTCAATGGAGGAGAATGGATCAAGTGGAGAAGAGCTCGTGAGAGGAGGGGAGAAGCTCGAGCAACTTGCTAAATGGAAGTCTGCTCTCGTGAAAGGAGGAGGCACTTGCGGAAAAAAAAGGGAGAAAAAAAAGAGGTCTGACCTCTTTTACATAATACTATGGAATCCTTATTATTTCTCACTATAAAAAGGGTAACCAAACGGCCCAAAATAAATATTTCATTGTAATGTTACATTCCATAGTAATGAGGGCCATTACTATGTGTTGAGAAAAAGGGTACCTCTTTCTCCCTTTGTGCAATCAAATAGGCAGAACAAATCAATCAAACAATTAAGCAATAATAAATCCAGAATCAACAAGAAATAGCAACACACAATTTTTAACATGGAAAACCCTTAAATAGAGAGTGAAAAACCACGGGACCCGAAGGCCGCTTAAATCATCCACTAATAAATCAATGGGATACACCAATTTCTTCTTTAGACAACGCCCAAAGGAACCGTCACCAAAACAGGTGGAATGCAACAATAATCCTCAAACACAAAGTTCGAAAATCTCACCAAATACAAGCAAATAAAGAGAGGAGACTGCAACCTGAACCACTATCCTCGGTACCCTGATTGCCGCCAATGAGATACCAAAATCTCATAAAGAACGGAAGAAGATTCACCGACAAGAATCCTAGATTTCCTTTCTTCCTTTCTCTCCTCTTTCTTTCAAGTTGTTCACTATTTCTTCGTGTAACCAAATCATCACACGGCTGCTCAGTTTTTTCATTTATTAGGTTTTCAATAAAACCTAGCACATGACGCCTTTGTAGCTTCTAGCACGTGATGCCTTTGTGGCTATTGAAAAGCCCATCAACACGTGGGCCTCAAACATGTGAGGGACCCACAAACACTATGGAATATAGGTGCACCCAAACATGCCCTAAATGAATTGTGTACCTGGAGATAGCAATTGGTGTCACCTTACCAATCCCTTTCCTCCACATTACTATAATTCCTCCTTAAAAACCCCTTACTAGAATGGTTGCCCAATGTCAATCTTTTTGAATTTTTTTGCAGAATCTAAGGACTCTCTCCTAGTTTGATCTTGTTTCTACCAAACATAAGATTGAAAGGTTGAGAAATTTTATCAATTTAAAAATCCTACTTAAGGTATCTTTGCCTATGACCCTCCTACAATTCGTTCATATCAAACTCAAGCAAAAGTGCGTGGATGGCGATGGCTAATTTACATGGTTATTAGGTTTATATATATATATATATATATATATATATATATATATAAGGCAGGCCGGATTATTATTCATTTAAGGTCGCCTCATTTTGAGGCACTTGAAGAGTATTTTTCCAAATCCAACCGTATGGATGGAAAGAACATCGAAAACTAAGCTAGCAGTCAATTTTCATACAATTTGGGAACTTGTAGGGTCTTCATCTTAACAGGTGAAAATTTATAGAAATCTTAGTGGTTCAGAATTTCACCCTTTAAAATGAAAACTTTAAAAGTTTCCAAATTGTATGAAAATTGACATGCTAGCTTATTTTTCGATGTTCTTTCCATCTATAGGGTTGGATTTCCTTAAAACACTGTGCAAGTGGGCACAAGCTTCACATCAAAGTTGGTTGGTCCTAGGATTTTTTTTAATAGAAGAAAATAAAAAGAGAAATTTGAAAATAACAGAAGAAGAAGAATATAGATATATATATATATATATATATATATATATATATATATATATATATATATATAGGTCAGATTAGGGATCATGGGACACTATTGACACCGTTTGACATCTTTTTTCATTCATTGGCTTGCACAGTATTTTAACCAAATCCAATCGTATGGATGGAAAGAACATCGAAAAATAAGCAAGTATGTCAATTTTTAGTACAATTTAAGAACTTGTAAGGTCTTCATCTTGACGGGTGAAATTTTATAAAGTTGGAATTTTACCATTTAATATGAAGACCTTACTAGTTCCTAAATTGTATGAAAATTGACATGCTTGCTTATTTTATATGTTCTTTCCATCTATACGGTTGGATTTGGTTAAAACATTATGCAAACCAATGAATGAAGAAGGATGTCAAATGGTGTGTCAAAATAGTGTGTCCCATGATCCTAACTCATATATATATATATATATATATATATATATATATGAACTTGGTGCAAACTTGGACAATTTGGTACTATTTTGAAGCAAATTTTGAATTAAGAATTATATATGTTTTTTTTTATAATAATGAATAAACCATATTCTTTTATTTAATGGTAATAGTGGTTACATAGTTGGACCTATAGTCGGGTCCAATACATATCGAGTAGAGTATCCCTAAAGCTTCCCTAAAGCCCCTCACCTTACACCCTCTTGTGTTTGATAGGAGGATATCCCACTTAGGGATATCCCAACACATTTCCCAATAAAATTTTTTCCCGCCAAAAAGTTTAATTGAAGTTTAAGAATATAATAATAACCCACCCACCAATGCATGGAAGCCACATAGCTATCTTATTATTAATACCTTTATTTTAAAATTTCCCCCCAAAAAATTCAAAATTTTTCAAAAGTTATTCCTAATCCCAAGTGGGATATTCCCCTATCAAACACAAGTATCTTTAGTCCCACCAGGTCTGCTTGGGTGTCCTCAAAGTTTCCCCCTGGTGAATGTTACTGATCCTCCTCCCTAGTGAACGCGAGGCTCTTTTCCAAGTTCGACTCCATCGTGGCTAATTTGGCCTCTTTGACGCGTGAGCTACATCAAACCAAGACAAATTAAGATGAGTTGAATCTAAGGTTGTACTAAAAATAAGAGGACGACAACAACTCTTTGATGCAACTAGATTTAGAACCACATTAGAGACAAGAAAAGGAGGAGGGAGTCGTTGGAAAACTTGTAATTATCGGCCAATGCGTAGCTATAGTGGCGGATAATGTAATCCGCCCCAATATCTATTCAAATTAGCAATGGATTACGAAATCCGCCGCTAATATCCGCCGCAACAGCTACAAATTCTTGTAGTGTAATCTCTATTTTAATGATTATCAAGCATTTGAATGCTAAATTAAAATTTTATTTTATAGATAGGCTTTTTCACTTATTAGGATGATTTAAATGTTAAATTGAATTTTATTCTAAATAGGATGATTTCTTCAAAATATCAGGATAACTTTAATAATAGAGTGATAATTATTAGTTAGTATGGATTAGTAGAGTTAATCCGAAACTCACAAGGGTATTTCGGTAATACTAAATCATCTGGTCACGATTGAGAATACGCGAAAGTCACAAGGGTATTTCAGTAATTCTTATTCAAGCCTCAATATAAAAGTTATCAAGCTCTTGGGTCCGGCCGTCCAAAACCCTAGCTCAGATCTCTCGTGACGGACAGAGAACCTCGTGGCGGCGGAGCAGTAGCTATGGAGGCCGGAAGGACTGTAAAAGATGTCTCGCCCCACGAGTTCGTCAAGGCCTACGCCAATCACCTCAAGCGTTCCGGCAAGGCATGGATCAATCTCTCCCTTTTTCCCATTGATTTATCTTTTTGTTCTAATCTGTATGGTTTTGATGCATCTATGTTGTTTTTCTTTGATTGCGTTTCCTATTGGCAGTAGATTGCATAGATTTGCTCGTAAAAGTTTTTTCACTGTTTTGTTTTTGGTTATTTTGATTGCTTCGTTGTTTTATTTATTGGATGATTTGTTTAGAGAGTGCAAAATTACGTCTTTTGTTCTTTAATTCTTTGTGTGGTGTAGATTCAATGCAAAACGCGAACATTAGTCGTGATGGGTGTCTATGGATATAGGGGAAACAAGGAAAATAAGAGACAAGAAAGAAGATTGTCTTCTTCTGTTCGATTGAGTGCAGAAGATTAGATAGATAAACAAATAAGAGGAATGTGTAGTGTTTGGGGGATTCATGAAGTGCTATTGTTTGTCATTGATCTGTAATGTAAAACAGTAGGAATCACAGGTTATGTGCACATGATCCTAGTAGGATTCTGTAGACTGGTCTTTCCATGCTTCTCAAACCATGTTATAATTGTAATTGCTATGAGGTTAGCTTTGTTTGCAGTATGCATAATGATTCCCATGTCCCCAATCAGTTTAGTTTTATACTTTTTATTTATACTTTTTATATATCTGAAGATGTCTAAAGTGATTGAGAACTTGCACTGACATTGCAGATTTGTATTTCAAGTTTGCCACTGATTTTTACCAGTGACCAAAACTTCCCAAACAAATTGAATCTTTTCATATGCAAATTTCAGTTGTCAAGCCATTGTCCTGAGTTCTTTGTTGTTTCTTATAGTGCTCTTTTATGTTGATCTTTTTTCTTCTGTATTTATTAGTTTGAGGCTTTCTGGGTATTTTTTTGTTATGCACTAGATGGCCAGCTGAGGGCCATTGCTACCTGCTAGATGACAGGATTATGATGGTGCATGCACTACTTTCAATGCATTAATGCCTTTTTGCTATCTTTCTTTGTCTGGTTTCAACTTGAATTTGTTACACTTGTGAACAGATCGAGCTTCCTCATTGGACAGATATAGTGAAAACTGGAAGGTTCAAGGAGCTTGCTCCATATGATCCTGATTGGTACTATATCAGAGCTGGTACTGTATCCTATAACTTTATTTCTCATTTTTTGTTCTTTTTTTTTGTACTCATCAGATAATTTGCTTGTGTTCATTATGCGTTGCTTCTTCTGTTTTTCCCATTACAGCGTCAATGGCAAGAAAGATCTATCTGAGGCAAGGAATCGGTGTTGGTGGCTTCCAAAAGATCTATGGAGGCCGCAAGAGGAACGGTAGCCGTCCACCACACTTCTGCAAGAGTAGTGGTGCAATTGCTCGTCACATCCTACAACAACTGCAGAACATGGATATCATTGAAATTTGCCCAAAAGGGTGAGCATTCCACTAACTAATTGTATTGATCACTTTGTATGGATGCTTCCATACCTAACTGTATTACTTTTCCAAATATATTGGATACAGCCAAATTCCTGGAGCAAGACGAACTTGTTATAAGCCTTCACGGTTGACATTCTTGATATGCACATTTCAAACCATTCTAGTAGAGATAAATTATAGGCCCGTGCTCCTGCTTTCTTTTGTTTATTGAGCAGTATTAGGACAATTTCCTTACCTTATTTTATACTCAGGCTATATGCTATGAGTTTATAGGAGTTAAAATAATCGGTTTAGTCTCTGATAAGCGTATGCTTAGAACTAAAAGTAGTTTGTGGAACTGTTTCTATTTCATCTACACACATAATAAAACTGAGTTGCAGGGCATGCTAAAACATTGTTTTAATCTGTTTTCTTGTAATGACAGTTGCTTGGTATTATATTTCAGGGGTCGGAAAATCACTTCCAATGGACAGCGTGACCTTGATCAAATTGCTGGACGAGTTGTAGTCACCCCTTGAGTTTGTTGCTAGAGACATGGGCACAGTTCTCTGTTAGGAAATTTTCTGGTTATAGTGTTTTTTGCATGGCAAGTTTTGACATTTGGTGATATTTGAATCATGTACTGCTTTCGACTGAATGATTAGACATGGATTTTCCCTTAAATCTTATGAACTTGTTTATGCACAAAAGCTCTTGTTTTATTGTTTGAGGTGTATGTTGCTGATAATGGTGTCAAAGAAATTTGATGTCTGCCTGTTGACATCTTATGGCTTGGTTTTAGTGGGAAAAAGAACAGTATGATTGAGCCTGTTCTTGAGGCACTTTGTTTTGGTGTTGAAGTTGGGCAAAATTGAAATCTCATGGATTGTTTATGCACAAAATTAATGTTTCATATGCAGCTTAATTGATGTGGATTATCCATAATTGTCTTGGTGCAAGAAAAAGAAACAAAACACTATATACAAGAACTTGATTTCCATTAATGTTCCAGGTATTGTCTTGGTGCAAGAAAAAGAAACAAAACAGTATATACAGAACTTGATTTCCGTTAATGTTCCAGGTATGATCAGTCACAACATCTGATCTGCTCATGTTTTCCCATCTGTAGTTTTGCAACTTCAACAAGGAACAATTAACAACTTGATACACCAATCAAATATGATCAAAGAATATAAGAGAATAGGCAAGTCTTGCTATTCCAGAGGCCCAGAGCAATACAAATACAACCTCAAGCAAAAAAAATGAATGATGCTGGATCGTAATTCTTCACGAGTAACCTACCAGCAATGTTGTTCACTTTTAGTCACCTCCCCATCATTGAGACACTGCTCAAGCAATGAATATGTAGTTAATCACAAACAAAGCACAGAAATGGCTTAAAAAAATCCGTCTCAAGAATGTGGAAAATATCAGCTCACCATGTCTTCAATGGCGGCCGGACATGAAACCTCGGTTCTTTCGGTATTGTCCTAGGCCTTGTTGATCTTTAACAAACAAGCACTTTGATTAGTACAAGGAATATGTACAGACCTTTGCCAAGGATTTAAGTAGGGAGTAGATCATACACGTACTTTTTGGGGACAAAGGGTCTGTCAAAGAAAGGCATAGGTTGTGCTCGTGGTACAAGTTCTTTCCGTAGTCTTCTTATTTCCTCTTCTTCATATAACTGCAAACAAAGGAACATTTAAACATGATCGATATTATCTTAGTGCCATAGAGTGTACCTTTTGCTGTTTCTCTCTTTCCAATTTCAGCTGTTCAGCAAAGCTTAACCGCTCCGCCACCTGAAGATTAATTGAAGTACAAGTTATAATAGTGAATATTAATATATTGGAATTAGATAGAAACTTTCTGTGAAGAGAACTTACAAAATTATCAAATTCTGCACGTTCTACTGCACGAACATCACTGTGAAGAACGAGATCAATGGGCTCAGTGGATTCCTTTACTGGAGGCTTTACCAAGCACTGGAGGGAAATACCAATCAAAATTAAAAGAACAGCAGAATAAATGGACAATGTCCATGAAATATTCTATGTTTACATTGACTAAATGCAAATATTCTGATATGCACATCAGTTCTTTCTGCAATAACAGTTTGCATTGAATCAAGCACTGGAAGGAAATACCAATCAAAATTAAAAGAACAGCAGAATAAATGGACAATGTCCATGGAATGTTCTATGTTTACATTGACTATGCAAATATTTCATGATAGTATGCATTGAATCAATTGCAAAAGGTAGATTGATGCAAGCGGGTCATATACTGATAAAATATAATCTTCAAATATGTGTTTATTGAATGGTTCGGCGAGTCCAAGATATACTGATAAAATATAATCTTCAAATATGTGTTTATTGAATGGTCCGGCGAGTCCAAGATATACTGAGATACTGAGTCAATTAAAGGATTCTAGCAAATGGGCATTGTTTTCAATGAACTCACAAAAAATAGTATCCTTAAAAAGTTTGTTTTGGTTCTTATACTAATGCATAAAAAATCTTTCCAAAAGTCACCTCGGGTTCATCTGTTGTCCATGGAAGACCTTGTGCTACAGGTATGCGTTTTTTCTGTTCCTCCATAAGCATCTCCTTCACTTTCTTCAAGAAATGTTCTTCTTTGAGTCTCCCCCTTTGCTATCATTTGAGAAATATAGTAGGTAGATAAGCTTAACAGAGAAAAATAACAATGAACGATAAGTTTATCTAATTAAACTTCAATATTATTCTGTTTCCGAGGAAAAACAAAATGGTGCCATTCCCTTCTTAAGTTTCTTTGAAGCAATTCCATTAACCACTTCGCCATGATTGTACTTCAAAAGTACTTTACATCTTGGTCCATGATTATGGTCCTTAATGTTATCTAGTTGACAATTATAATGAGGTATAATCAACACTCAATCATAAGATAAATCATATGTGATGATCTTAGAGTCTTGGACTTGAATGAAGTACTTGTGCGGTATACTATGAAAAAAAAAATCGAAGATCAGCTCATGAAAGTTCATCCATTAATAAACAATCCAATTAGTCGGGAATAGTAATCTTGATTCTATTTAACTATCGCATATCCTTCATATCCCTAGAACATTGTGCTAATTTTATAACTTTCATCAACCATACAGGAAAGCAAGTCATTTAATGGTGTCACAGCATACCTCTTCATACATCCGAATGTCAGGAAAATAATATGTAAAGCATTCAACTTTGATTAACAAATATCCAATTTTTGTAGAAAAGGGGTTGGGATGAATTTTACAACAATTTCATTCTCTTCTAGATTCACGTTTGTTATCACAGTTGTAGAGGCATTTGATTTCACTTGTATTTAGATGTAACAACAGAAAGGGTTAATAAATGACTCATGTACCTCAGTTCTCAACTTGAATGGATGCTGGCTGGTCACCTTCAGCTTCTTACACCAGTTCCTTCCTGTTGAATCAGTGCTCTGAAGAAACACCAAGTTCCAATTCCAAAGAAAATAAGAAAATTGCAAATCTTTTTTACAGTTATCAATTCTGAAAACCAAATATACTTCAACACTCATGGCAAACCCAGAAAAACAATAAAAATAAAGAAATCTCCTCACATTGCGTCTGCTCCGCCGGCTCCCGCTAGATGTCCTGCTCCCCAAGCTCAATCTAGAAAGTATCAATTTGCAATTCCATTAATAACCATAAAAAACCACTGAATGGGTTTTAAGAAATTTCATTAACACTTCATGTTTTCATTGCTTATCATCACTGACCTTTCATTATTGCTATCCATTGAAGAACAGAACCTGGTCGGCAAGAACTCTGCAGAAGAGAAAACTGAAACTGATGATTCTTCATTGTTGACGTTCTTCACCAGTGGCTGCAACCCTGGCAACGCCCAATTCATCACCCTCTTCCGGCTCTCCTCAACCTTCTCACCTTCCCCATCCTTCGAGATTGAAAGCATGCTCTCAAACGCCTTCACCAAATGCTTCACCCTCCCAGACCCTGAATCCGGGATGCTAGTCATCGCCTCCTCCATCACCAAACTCTTCATCTTCCTCACCTTCGAACTCCCCTCCAAGTCTTTACCATCTAATGAACCCTCCAACCGATCAAGCTCACTCCTTTCAGGCTCTTTCTTGATCAATTCCTCTCCAGCTTCAATCTCCTTCGATGCATCATCAAGCTCATGGCTTTTCGGGGATTTCTTGAAGAAACCATCCTGTGAGGCTCTGAGGGCATCGTAGGCAGCTTCACGGCACTTCTTGGAGTCCAGATTCTTCTTCTTCTTGGCGACGATGAACTTGCGCTCTTTGGGGGGCGACGGTGGGTTCCGGCGAGGGGTCTTCACAGCCAAATTCTTGCCCTTCTTCGCCGACTTCGTCACTGGTGGAGACTTAGCTGGGAGATTCGGGTCTGAATTCTCCGAATTCTTGAAGGTTTCCGAAGATTGGGAATGAGTTCTCGAATGGCTCGGGGTTTTCACTGGAGTGACGGCCATCATGATCGTGGAAGAGAAGGATTGAAGCTATGATCTCTTTCTCGATTTCGAGATTGAGAACAAAGTCTGGAGTTTTTTAGGGCATGAAGGGGAGAAGAGAACGTTGGAGGAGTTGGGAGTGCAACGGCTAGTTTCTTTTTGAATTCTGCTTCGATTCTGACCGTTAGATTGAGATTTTCGAGTGCTTTGAGATTTGTGACAGATGTCCATCTGTATGATCAGTGGGAATAATTTATTTATTTTTTCATTTAACTAATTAAACATTTTTAAAATTAGATGGAAAAGATTTGATCTCTAAAAATATGATTTAAAATAATATTCCCTATTTTTAGGGAAATAAAATATTCAGACAAATGGAGGGTCAGGATGGATCTGATTGATGAGATTTAAGGGCTGTGGTTTAACCAGAAAGGGAATGAAATCGGGCCCCACCGATGAATGGTATGTGGCTTCTTTGATTAAAAGAAGCGATTGTTATCAAGCCCGGATCTCAGTAATGGAGGTTAATCAATGCAGGGTGCGCGGTGGAGAGAAAGGATGTGGGGATTCTGGGATTAGAGGATGTAATTGGTGTCAAGATCGAGCTGATTGACGATCAAAACCATAGAGGTAGCTCTCTTAACTTTACTTTTCTTTTTGTTCGATGATCTGCTGGGGAAGTTGGCTTTTTCTTGTAAATTGGTGGATTTCTTGCGTTGGATTCAGTTTTTAGGGTTTCATGAGTGCTGGGATTGGAAATAGGGTTGAGGTGAATGTTTGGATTGAGAAAGTTGGGAGCTTGGTTGTTGGAACGAATTATTTTAGTGATATGGACAGAGACTTCTTCTTGTTCTTGTCTAATTTTAGGTACTGGGTTTGAAACTTTGTGACAATGGGTGTTTGGATTGAGAAAGTTGGGAACTTGGAGGCAGGAATGAATTAGGTTAGGGATGCATTAAGTGTTGGTAAATAAGGTTTATGTTAGTATTAGCTTCTTGGAATTTTGTTTTCAGGGTGTGGGAAAAAAGGTTCTGTTATGGTGGTGTATTCTAGCAATTTAGCTTGCACTGTTCATTGATTGTAGTTTTTTCCCAAAAAGGGCTCTTATGGATATTTTTCCAAAGAGTTTGTTTGACGCGGAATATAGAGTTCAAAAATTTACAATAAAACTATTTTTTGGCATTATTTAGGGTTAGAAGTTGTCTAAGAGATAAAGTTATGTTTTTTCCTTTAATTTTAATGTTATGAGTATCTTGGTAATTTCAGATTTTGGCCTGCAGGAATGTGCAAGGCTGGTGGCTTTGTTTTTGAATTTTATTTTAATTCTGAGTTTATCAATATATCTAAAGTTTGGATAAGCTTTATCTTGTTTACTTGATCATCAAACATTTCTTGAATAAGGTCTCTATCTCTTTAAAAGAGAGATGAATATTTCTTTAGAAATCATTGAGTGAATCAATAACTTCAGCTTTATGATATTTTTGAGACCGTGATTGCTTAGAACTTCTTAGTTATTCTGTGTAAGTGTTATATGAGTTCTTGTTGTAGAGTGATATTTATTGCACAAACAGTTCATGAATCATTTATCAGTCTGTGTTTGTGGGTCTTAGTTTTAGGAAGGGCATGCTGTGAGTGATATCATATGAATTGACTGACTGTTTACTTTTGGTTTGTCATTCAGGAGTGATCAATCAGACCAATTTTCGGCTTATATATGATGCTAAAGTTTTACTAAAAGCATGGGTGATCTCAAAGGTAAATATGATATGCTGCTTCCTAGTTGGGTTTCTAAGTCAGAGATGGGAGAATCTCGGATTTTGGTTGTTGCTTCTGTTACTGCCGCTCTTATTGGCATATTAACACTGCTATATGCAATCTTTCAATGGAGACGAAATATAAGTTTAAGCTTGATGAGGGCTATAGCAAGGTCAAGGAAGAACCGGAAAGCAAAGCATAAAGCTCCTGTCGCAGCTCATGTTTGGAATGTTGAATCTGGATCTCGTGTGAAAGGCTTGAAATGCTGTGTGTGCTTGGAGCCTGTTTCGCCACCTCAACCGCTAGGGCAGATGATGGCTTCTGATTATTCCATTCATCGCTGTGATGTTTGTGGTGCAGCTGCCCATTTAATCTGTTCCTCAAATGCACAGAAAGATTGCAAATGTATATCCATGATTGATTATAAACATGTGATCCACCAATGGACGGTACAGTGGACAGAATTAGCCGATAGGATGGAAGAAACGCCATGTTGCAGTTACTGTGAAGAACCATGCAGTGGGTCTTTTCTTGGTGGGTCTCCAATTTGGTGTTGTATGTGGTGTCAGCGGCTAGTACATGTCGATTGTCATACCAGCATGGCTAATGAAACAGGTGACATATGTGACCTAGGACCTTTCAAGCGGCTTATTTTATCACCTCTCTTTGTAAAGGACCTGAGTAAACCTGGATCAGGAGGTTTCCTTAGCACAATTACACATGGTGCAAATGAGCTGGCTTCTAATATACATGGACGGATAAGGAATCACAGTAAAAAGTATAAGCATGCCACAGACGTACTCACTGATGCAGCTAATAGTGGTCCTAGTACTGTAGAATCATCCACAGATAGCATTGCTGATGGTCATCAAACCCCTAAGGGCTCTGATGTGAATGTTGAATATTGCAATGGAATCATGGATGCTGGGAACCCAAGTCAAAGTAGTGAAAGTGATACAAAGGGGGATTTGAAGGCAAGCCCAAAAAGAAGTTCATCTTTCAAGCAAAGTGATGACTCTCTAATTTTAGGAACCAAACTGAAATATGAATTGATTGACTTGCCTCCTGATGCCAGACCACTTTTAGTTTTCATCAACAAGAAAAGTGGTGCCCAACGCGGAGATTCCCTCAGGCACCGTCTACACAAGCTTCTAAATCCAGTTCAGGTTGGTATTTTAAAATCCACTCACAAACTTTAACCACATTGCATTCTAGGTTTTTCTGTTTTTTTGAAAAATGCATTCTAGGTTTTTCTATTTGGTGGGAAATGCAAACAATTTCAAGCCAGCCCATAAGACTGTCATTCCTATTATTCTTGTCATTTGATATGGATGTCATTTCCCATTTATAGGCTTGATGTTAGCTTCAATGATCTTCTTCTACCTAGTAAAGGAACTCCACCTCAATTCAAAAGTTTCTTAATTTTTTCAGCGGCGTATCATAGATGATCCCTTTAGAACAAAAATAGCTTGATAATAGGCAGACATCTTATTTTTTTTTGCACAAGGAACTCAGACTTATTTTTCCTTAAGCATCAGGCCAGTGTGATCGGTTGTTTTAAGTTGTTTCTTACTAGATGATGGAATTGGCAATGTTCCCCATTGTTTGTTTAGCATAAGACTGGAGATGATTCTTCTTTCAGGTCTTTGAGTTAAGTTCGACACAGGGGCCAGAGGCAGGACTGATTCTATTCAGAAAGGTACCTCACTTCAGGATTCTTGTTTGTGGTGGTGATGGAACAGTTGGTTGGGTTCTAGATGCAATAGACAAGCACAATTATGAATCTCCTCCCCCAGTTGCAATTCTTCCAGCTGGTACTGGTAATGATCTTGCTAGAGTTCTATCTTGGGGTGGTGGTCTTGGTGCTGTTGAGAAACATGGAGGTTTATGCACAATTTTGCATGACATAGAGCATGCTGCAGTTACAATTCTTGATAGATGGAAGGTAACAATAACAAATTCTCATGCTAAGAAAAGCCAGCCCCCAAAATTCATGAACAACTATCTTGGTAAGTGATGATAATCTTCTGATGGTCATATTAAAGATGGTGTGGCCTTACTTTTCTACACTTTCAGGTATTGGGTGTGATGCAAAGGTTGCACTGGACATTCATAATCTGCGGGAAGAGAACCCAGAGAAATTTTATAGCCAGGTATTCAGCCCCTTTGCCCACTCAAGGGACTTCAAGCTTCTAACTTTTCGAACATTGAATTCAGAAAACTCATAACTGGTAATATATTTAAATGGTTCATACCTGATTGGTCCTTTTTATGACGTGGAGCCATATTGACCTTCACTTCAATTGTGAGAAGAACAAACTCACATTATGCTTGAACTTTTGTTGGGATTCAGGTCTGGAATGGTAGCGTATCTAAGCCTGTCTATCAAGTTCACTTTCTGCTTATCTGCACATGTATATTAAAGCTAGATGTCTTTCTAGCCACTCTAAGAGCACAATATAGAGTGTGGAGGGACCCAGTCAGTGCTGTGTTATTTTTACTGGATGTGGTTTTATTAAAGGGCTTATGATTAATTTTTATCCTAAGGATGGATGTTAATCTACGCCACTTTGGTCAGATTTGAACTCTTTAGGGAAAATTAATATGAGAACAACTAAATAGTCATTTTAAGAAGATGTCGTTGTGTTACATGGGTTAGATGCCAGTACGTTGTGTTGATAATTGAAATGTGACACTCAACACTAAGATACTATTTTCTTATTTTGTTAAACTCTCACTAATGTCTTGTATTTTCTCACTTGCACCAAATCCTTGAAAAGAGGTACTGCCATATTGCTATAAGGTTCCTGTGATACTGGATTTGTGAATATTTGAAATGCTTGTTGTTTTGATATTTCTCACTGTCATAATCCATGATTGCTAAATTTTCTTCCTTATTTGCTTCATATGCTTCATTTTGTCTATTGTAATTTTTTATGTTACTATGGGTTAAATTTGAGTGTTTCTTGTGCAGTTTGTCAATAAAGTGCTGTATGCTAGAGAAGGTGCAAAAGCATCATGGACAGGACATTTGCTGACATTCCTTGGCAGATCAGTTTAGAGGTTGATGGTGTAGAGATAGAAGTTCCGGAGGTTTGTATTCTAACCATCTTTTATTTAATGTCACTACCAAATTCTGACCCCAAATTCCCAAAACTTCTATTTTGGTTTTGTTGAGTAGAATCAATGTTACACCTTTTGTCTTTTAACTTGATTTCCTTTATTGTAATGATATTTGAATGTAAATGTAATTTGTACCTTTATGTGCAAAAATAATCTGCAGGATGCAGAAGGAGTGCTTGTTGCTAATATTGGTAGCTACATGGGAGGGTTGATTTATGGCAAAACGAAGATGAAAATTATGATAACTTTGATCCACAATCAATGCATGATAAGATATTGGAAGTTGTTAGCATCAGTGGAACATGGCATCTCGGAAAGCTTCAGGTAATTGAGTGAAGCTATTCTTATGTTCATATCATTACCTTCTTTAAACGATATTGGTCGTGGTAACAGGTCGGGCTCTCTCGAGCTAGAAGGCTTGCACAGGGACAATCTATCAAGATTCAGCTTTTTGTCCCCTTACCAGTTCAAATTGATGGAGAACCCTGGTTTCAGCAACCATGCAAACTGGAAATATTTCATCATGGCCAGGTCTTCTCTCCCACCCCTTTTTGTGTTGATGCAAATGTCCGGCATTTGATTCATGATTGCTAAGATTGAATTTCCTTCAATTGGCTTTGACTTCTCCAGGCATTTATGCTGAGGAGAGCATCAGAGGAACCTCTTGGTCATGCCGCTGCCATAATCACCGATGTGCTTGAAAATGCTGAAACTAACAGGGTGATCACTGCTTCACAGAAGCGGGCGCTTCTTCAGGAAATGGCCCTAAGGCTTTCATAGACTCCCACATCCAATACTTTCACCAAGATCTCTGTCCATCAACAAGTGCTTCAAAAAGCAAATCATCATCACATTCTGTAAATAGCAAGATATATTCATAGGTTATATTTCTCCCCAGTTTTTCCTTGTCTTTTTGGGAGAGATGTATCATAACTATAAAAACACTTGAATTATCATATTTACCAAGTCCCCCTTCTTCAAGGACTGAATTTCTTGTAAGTGTGTTTTGTTTTTCTTGTTGATTTCTCAATGAAGAGAATTTGTTTTTCTTGTTGATTTCTCAATGAAGAGAACAACAGAGATTGTTATGTGGACATCAATTTATTCTCAGGTTCTCTGCTTACTGAGGATTGATTGCTCTCTTGAGCTTCTTCCACAAAGCCAACACAGGGCCTCTCTTATTCTCTTCACCAGCTTTTCCATATATCTTCTCATTTGGTTTTGCCAACTGTTTCATCGACTTTGCTTTCCTTTTATACAGGTAATCAAGACAAAGGGTATCCTGGTAGAGTGGTGTGCCATTCTGTGCAGCTTTCATGGCCATGTTGAGCTGCTTTGCAACCGCCCTGAGCTCAAATGAATCATATAGCTCGCTTCCTCCAGTCTTTGTACTTGGCCTGCGTGACGGTGACACTGTTTGGCTGAGCTGACTGGCAACTGCCATGAACTCATGACTGTCATAGAGTGAGCTGAATTTTGCCCTGTCTTGGATCCCTGGAGACTGGAAATCAAGGATGGTTCTTGGAGTCATGTGAACTTGATTATCTTCCATGGTAGTGTGTTGAGTTTAATAGGTTTTTCTTCTTTTTTTTTTATAGTCCTCTCTGTTAATTAGTTTGGGAAGAAGTTAGCAAGCTATGAAGATTACAAGAAGTTGTGTCTAGGATTAATCTTCATCCAGCCCATGTCTTCCAAGAAACAAGAAAAATGGATGCTATTGGGCTATATATATATCAAACTGAGTTAAGATTTTGTATGATCATTTGATATAGAAATCATTTAAAATTAGTGAAGCAGAAGTCGATTTTAGTGTTTATAGTGAATTTATTTCCATGTGTAAGAAGTATTGGAGTGAATTAGGGTTAATATCTTGAGTGGGTACGATACTATGCCATTGAGTACCGAACTTCAATTTGTATCATTTTGGTCCCTCAACTTCAATTTCACTTCACCGGAAGGATACTGAGAGGATTCCGGTGTGATTTCTCGCCGGACTTGTCCATGTGGCCAACTTACTGCCACGTCATAGGCCACATGGACAATTCAAAACCCTATATTATCCCCAATCCTTCACCCTTCTTCCCCAATCCTTTACCGGCGGCTGCGAGAGGTTCTCATCATCAAAATCCAAACCCTATCTCATCGATCCTTCCATTTGGGAATCCAAGCATCTCCAGGAGTTGAGTAAAAAACAATCCATGGTATATGTATTACGAATAATATCAGAGTTGGCTCTTTTATGTATGCTTTGTTTTACTGAATCTAATGAGTTCAGTTCTAATCGAGAGATCTCGGAGACGAGATGGAGGAACGTCTAGGAACCATTGATGAGATCAAAGCTTTGTTGCGGAGCAGGAAAGATGCAACCTTGAAGCATGAGAAGGCCCTCTCCTATGCTTTCTCTCACAAGCCATGTTCCATAGTTATATATATATATATATATATATATATATATATATATATATATATTATTTTTTTTTTCTCTCTCACTCTCTTTCTCTCTAAAACCCACTGAGAGCTTCTATAATTTTCACAGACATGAAGACGAGAACGAAACCCTCGCAGCCCTCGCAATCGACGGTGAAGGATCGGTGAAGGAACGGGGAAGAAGGGGATCGAAGGATTGGGGAGATAGGGTTTTGAGTTGTTGACATGGCGTATGATGTGTTAGCAGTTTGACCACATGGACAATTCCGGCGTCAAATCTCACCGGGATCCCTTTGGTACCCTCGCGGTGAACTGAAATCGAAGTTGGGTGACTAAAACGATACAAATTAAAGTTCAGTGCTCAAAATGAAAAATGGGCAAAGTATGGTACCCAACTAAGATATTAACCCGAGTGAATTACCTTCTTAACTTTAGTTTAATCTAATTTCTCATTCATTTAAAAAAAATCAAATTAAATTGTATATTTATAAATTACCTACAATTTAAGTGCTCTATCAACTTTATCCATACCCACTCATGCTCCCGAGCTCCAAGGCGACTTTGAGTTTATGAGACATCGAGATCCAATCTAGTGACACTCCCCCCACTTGCAATGATAGGTGGGGGAGGAGTTAAGACTCAGGGGAACCTATGTCACCTCCCCTTGAACCAATGAGAAGCTGATTAACTCAAATATGGTCTCGATTGCTAAAATTTGAATACTATGCCTCATCTCTGCAAAAATCAAAGGAAAGAGCCTTGATTGCTGGCGAAGCAGGGTGAAGAACTTGGGGGAATGTCGTCCAAGAAAATAGGGAGACCATTTCCATTGGTGATGATCCTCACTCCAGGCAGGTCCTGGAGTGTCTGAAGGCTTTTGTCGAGGACTCCATCATGTTAGAGGATGATGTAGTCACCAGACAGAGCTCAGGAGTCTATCAGATATTGTCTTTATGGTAATGTTCTCAGAAAACCTCCCCCTCTAGAAATAGCAATAGAGAACCTCAGCCAGCTATGGGATAGCTGGGAGTTCTCTATTGCAGACATGCCTAATGTGTTCTTTC
The DNA here is from genome assembly GCA_026586065.1 of Dioscorea zingiberensis. NCBI lineage: Eukaryota > Viridiplantae > Streptophyta > Magnoliopsida > Dioscoreales > Dioscoreaceae > Dioscorea > Dioscorea zingiberensis. The sequence continues at coordinate 51,946,135 of CM048819.1, forward strand.
TTATAAAGTGTTTGTTTGAGTATATGATGGAGACTCTTGGCTGATGGTCCGTGAACCATTAATGGTCTGATCCTTCACCTAATACAATGAAAGGAGCACTTCCAGCTTGATGCTTTGGCGTTTGTCCACGGTGACCCTCTAGGTTCAATTCCATCATATCCCTCTTGAATATTGCTTGTTAGAGGCCCTAGAAACCGTCTCTTCATTTTTAGGTTGAGTTGTGAAAATAGACGAGACACCTTATTGATGAACTGAGCTCTATTCGCCTGGGTATATATTGAACTAGATCTGAATAATCAACTTAAGCATGGTGTATAGGTAGGAACATTCTCTTATCGAGTTTTCGTAGCCATATTGTACGAAAAACCGCCGCTATTCGATTCTGAGATATGGTGTTGCTCGGGGAGCGACGGAGAAGTATCAGTTCGAGCTCTTCGAGAGTCATCTAGAAAGATCTGGAACTGGGCCACGACCACCGAACTCAAAAGGGAAGATTGTTGTGGTCAAGGAGGCCGATCCGACCATTTAGAATACAGGAATTCCACTACATATAGCGCCAGAAGTTGAACCACCGCAGAACAAGAGAAACAAGGAATTGGACTATGGTCCTTGGCTGGTTGTTCGTAGGTGACAAGTACGGGGTCGAGGCCCAAACAAGCATCAAGGCCGATACTTGAACAGTGTTGGCCGTATCACCGACGAGAGCAATGATGGGAAGAGAAGCAAGTGCCAAGCTGTAGAGTTTCACATGATCCCCAGATCACTAGGTAGTGGGCACATGGCACCACAAGGATGAGGCAGAGCTCTGTACTGCAACGCCCAAGTAGGGCACATTCGAGGCATGTCAGAGAGGGGTTCCGATGAAGGTAATGATGCACGCAGCTTGAGGGAAAGGAGTAATGATGACACTCATCACCACATTAACCACAACTACTGCCCCCAGGATAGTTCGGTAGCGATGGAAAACCCATGTGGATTACGATGCGACCTTGAGATGAGGTGCTTGGTTATTTCCAAGATGAGTGAATGCTTGTTGGAACCGACAACAATGAAGAGCTGGCACTCTGATCCATGGCTATGATAACATCTCTTGGAAGAGGGAGTGACTCGCACTTCCTAAAAACGTTTGACTCAATTTCACAATTAAACAAAGATAATGAAAAATAATTAATTGATAACGTTAAAGATCACTCTTCTTGAGTGCTTTTTGTGACAAGGATCCTCAAGGGAGAAGAAACAATGAACTATTCTGAAGAAGAATGAGTGGTTGAAGCACAAGAAGGCCAGAGCTTGAAGGATGATATGGAGCTCGAAACAAACACTTCTTCGGAGAAGGGAAGCTGGAAAAGAATATCTCCAGATCTAAGGAAAAACCTAATGAAAGGCCGAATGGGACCATAAGAGAACTAATCTTCAATATCCTTTCTAATGTGTCAAATGAATACCATAGTGTGGAATTGTAGAGGGGTGTTTGGAAGAGACACGATAAGTAGGGTTAAAACCATAATAAGGTCTTGTAATCTTTCTTAATGTTGTTTGGTAGAAACTATGGTAGATGACCCTAGGATAGATTCTGTAAACATTTTACAAGGTAGTGACATTGGGTGGCTATACCAACTGAGGGATACTCTGGTGGTATCATTATACTTTTGCAAAAAAGCATTGGAATGGTTACCCCAATTGTGAATTCCAGGCATGTACTATACTTGGTAATTATTTTTGCTTTAAATAAATATTGGTTAGTTTAAATTATATATAATAGTCAGAGAATAGAGAAACAAAAGAAAGTATGGCTTGAACTTGGTAGTCTCTTATGTTGTATGGGGCCACAGGTCATGATGGGTGACTTCAATGCTATCTAGGAAGTCAAGGAAAGGCAAGGAGGTTCAGATAGGCGAGGTCCAGGTATGAAAGCAATATCATTCTATTCAATTCATTCCTAGTACATAATAGCCTAACTGGGTTTAGTCATACTGGATTATCATTCACTTGGAGTAACAACTTGCAGGGAGGCCAAGCCAGGATCTGGATGAGGTTAGATAGATTGATAGTTAATAATCTTTGGAATGAGTCGGTTTTCTCTTATTCTGTTGAAAATTTGTCAAGATGTCAATTTGATCATAACCTGATACTTTTGCAATGTAATTTCAATAGATTTAAGGGCAAAGACCTTTTAGATTTGCTAATACATGGATATAGTCACTAGCATATCATGATAGTGTCAAAGAAATTTGGTGTTCAAAATCTAATGGTAATCATTTGCATGATTTAAATCACAGGTTCTGCAATGTTAAAAGAGATCTAATAAGTAAATGTAGTCAAATGACACAGGAATTAAATAACAAAATCAGACATATAGAAGAAGGGATTCTTCATATTGAATTTGAACATAGTGATTCCATATGGAAAGGAAACTTAGGTCCTTGTATACTATACACCAGGTATTACTAAGATAAAATACAACAATATATACCCAAAAATCTAGGATGAAATGGTTACAAGATGGTGATCACAATTCAAACCTAGGAATCACATAGCAAACAATAGAATTAATTAACTAAAAACTGCCTCAAATGAGAGTACTGTAATAGATCATGAAGGAATTGAACAAAAATTCATATAGTTTTATTCTAGGCTATGGCACCTTGAGGAACATAAAATTTTAATGACCTGTTACTAGCCTACCAAATGATCTCCTAACCCTTACATTAGAGCCGAGTAACACACTCATTAGACCTATAACTAGGCATGAAACATTCAAAGCTTTAACCTTAATGCCTAATGGAAAATAACACCTTATCCATACCCACTATGTGGCTTAGCAGGCAGTAACATCGGCTCATTAACACAAGGAAAATTAAAAATTTAGGATCAGTGGCTTAGCAAGCAATAACATTGCCCGATCACGGAGAGTGCGGTCCAACTCCATTTGGGCTTGTGCCATGCCTCCCCCCCCCTTTCCCTGTCTTTTTTTATTAATAATAAAAAATAAGTGTCTTCAAGTCTTCTAAGTCTTCATGTTTACTCTCGGTCCGATCTTTCGGTTACTGTTGTGTCTTTTCCAATATCATTGCTTGTGTCATGCACACATTGGTCTTGTAGTCTGTTTTTGGCATCCAACCAATATTTTAAGCAGATGTACATCTCCAAAGAAACTTGGTTCAGTCAGCTCCTTTTGTCGTCCAATACTATGTTTTTTGCACTAAAACAAGACCCCGATGCTACTGTAGACACTGAGGGAGTTAGTACATCATGTGCCATGATAGCTAGCACAAAATAATTATGCTCTTGTGCTTTCCACCATGACAAAATACTAAAATTATTGAATTCCTCCGAAGTGAGGAAAGTACTACAATTATTTGTTAAATAAAAATTTAATTCATACAAAGAAGTAGTATAAGAGGAGAAAGAAGTAGTAGAATAACTACTCTATTTTTATTTTCTCATCATATTTAATAATTGTAAAGGAGAAAGAGTTTTAGTTTTAGATCTTGCTTGAGAAATATTTTCAACATCATCACTCAATGGGTTTGATATTTTATTACCATAAATTCGATTATAAATAATAGCATATATTCAAAAAAAAAAATATGGATTTATATTCCTATTTTAAATGACTATGATCTACACCCATATTTTTATCATATGAGTCTAAAATAAAAAAGCACCTTTCATTTTAAATTTAGGATCTATTGTGTAAGATAAAATATAAATTGGTTCCATTATTCCAAAATATTTTAAAATTTTTTCTTCCATATTAGCAACAATAGGAGCAAAATCTTGATTATATCTATATTTTATTAAAATGTCACTAATAAAATACAAATGACTTATAGTCGAAAATGAAATAGGATAATAAACACAGGAAAAAACATTTGTTGCATTATAAAAAATCTCAAAAAATTCTCTAATCATGTTTCCAACTTCCCAGTCAAATTCACTAATTTTAATTTCTCTAAAATATTTATTACAAAAAATTGTGATAATGTCCTTATATTCATAAACACAATCTAACATAGAATAGGTGAAATTCCACCTATGCCCAACATCATCAATAAATTTTTATATCTTTATTCCATATTGAATACAAAATCTTTTAAATTCGTGTCTTCTGTTGTGGGGTTCAATTATTTTTAGTCCATCTTGCACATATAAGTTTAAAATATGACATAGACATCTAATATGAAATAATCTCCATAAAAATAGATTTTAAATGATTTCTTAAAACATCCATTGTACCATTATTGCTTGAAGCATTATCAAAGTAATAGAAAAAATAGAATGTTTTTTTAAATTTTAAAATAGTGTTCATGATACACCTGACAATGACACTACTAGTGTGCCTATATTCTAATTCATTAAAACTTGAAATGCATTTTTGTAAATTCCAATCATTATCATATAATGTGCGGTTACACAAATATAACTTGCATGATATTTGAAAATTAAAATATTCGAAGTGATAGAAATTTTGGAAGAAATATTAGATAAATCACAAATTAATTTTTTTAATATTCATTAAAATTTGAAAATGCAATTTTTCTCATAGTAATTCTAGAAACATTTTTTAAATTGAGGACAAAAAGCACCATGAATCATTTTTTCAAACCTGGGATTTTCGAAAAGACTAAAAAGTTGTTCATCATGCACAATAAATTTATTATTATTATTATTTTGCATTTTCATTGGAAAAATGAAAATTACCGAGAGGGGAAGCAAAAAGATTAGTTATTTGGTTTGAGTAAAATCATATTGATGGGTCAAAGCATTCTTGTCGGTATGTCTTTTAGGGTGGATGGTGCCATGGATAGTTTGATATGAAAAATCTTTTTTGCATTTTTTGCAAATAGCCTGAGGGCTTTTATTTGCAACTTTAACAATATAAAAAAATTCCCAAACCTACAAGGTTCTCTTCCTATTGCGACTTGCCATTGGCACTAGTAGATGGTCCAACAAGCGTTCTTGGCATGAGATTCATCGACACTCAAGTTAAAGTTTTTCACAAAAATAAAATGTGGTATTGTCATTTGGAAAATTCGAAGATCCGACCATTAATTATGAAATTAAAAATACAAGTTTCGAATTACCTCAATTGTATGATGAAAACTTGAAGAAAGCTTGAAAAATATAAAATTATATGCCCGATCGGTCTCCTTGAAATGCAGTTGAGAAATGATGAAGACTTATCACTTGAAGGTTGAAAGCTTGAACTTAATAATTTATAAGTAATTTGATCTTGAATTTGAAGAGTTGAAGCCTTGAATCAATTATTGCTTAAAGAAGCTTGCTTGAAGATTAGAAAGAGAGAATTGACAACAATGTGAAGAAATTAAATATTGTAATAAAAAATTTGAAGAATTAGGGGGCTATTTTTATATTTTTTATATTTTTTTTATATTTTTTTAATACCCAAAATATTATCATAAATTGGCCATTTATAATTGTTGGGAGGGTAAAAATGTTATTTTACCGATAAGACACAAATGCCCTCGAAAACAACCATTTTATAGTTGTTAAAGGGGGTTAAAAAAAAGATCTTTTTCCCCTTTAAAAAACAATGAAAACATAAAAAAAAAATTAGTCGTTGTTGGCCATGCCAGGCACGACACACTTAACCACATACCGGGCTGGCATGCGGGTTGCGTGGAGCTGGCCCAACACACGCACGGGTTTGGGCCATGTCTAGACATGCCCCGACAGCTACAATGCTGGGCCGTGCCAGGCATAGCCTAGAGCGTGACGGCAGTTTGACACCTCTACTTGTTGCGGAAGAAACATACCATCTGTTTCTTTCATTTATAAATTTCTAAGGTGATATGTTTTTTTAATTGATATTGAATAATTGAACTTTAAAACCATCCATTCCATTATGTCCGGGTGTTTTTCAAAAAAAAAAAAAAAAAAAAAAGCTCTCCTTTCTCCATCACTGTCTTGGGAAGACTCAGATACTTCTCTCATTAGGAGTGCCCTTTACGTTTCCATCAAACAATGTTCCTCTTTTTATGCACATTTTCTTTGTGGCAAGATGAGTTTTCATGGTTGTTGATATGTCTGCTGCTAATGCTTCTATTTCACTCATTACTTTTCCATCATTCCTGGGTCTTCAAGCTTTCTCCCTTTTCTTTACCAGAAATTGTTAGAAAAATCTAATCTTTTTGGGTGTGATTGGGTGTTAATTCTGATGATTACTGGAAAGTGTAGATTTTTATTTTACTTCTATGTTCCATTAATTCGATGAACCTCTGCTCTTAATTTTGTTTTTAGTTTTTCAATCTTATTTATTCAGTCATTTCCCATATAAATGATTGGTAAAAGTCTTATCTTTTTGGTTGTCATTGGGTTATAATTCTTATGATTAATACATGTTTAGATTTTTCTTTATTGTGTTGCAGTCTTTTCAGTTTCTAAATGCATTTGTTCTGGCTTTTCCACAAAAAATATTAATATTTTTGACCTTTTCTCCTCCTTTAAATCCTCCTACCTGATTTGTCTCTCAAATGCAGTAAAATTACTTATATATTCTGTGGAATTGTAGCAATTAATATTATACATTCTGTGAAATATTTACTTTCAGATTAGATTTCACTTTTCTTGATCATTGTGATATATATGGTCTTCCAAGATTTTTGGTATACTACTCACAACTGATGACATTAATAAATATATTTTCATTTTGGGTTGGTAGTTCATGGTATGGTGTCAAATGTCAATCATGTAGAATGGGCCAGCTTAACTCATAATTTTGACCTTTTTTTTTCCTTTTTCTTTTTAGTTTATGGTTGTTAGTTCCTGAAAGCAGGAGGTGGGGTGGGGCAAGATCCCATATATAGTTTTGGGTATTTAAGGAAGTCTGAGGCCCTTCTCTTTCCTTCAGAGACTCCTCCTCTCCCTTCCATCCTTCCATTGTTGAGCTTCTTATACACCATTCTTTGTGATTTCAGGTGGAGGGTGCCTGAACCAGTCCTCAAGGTGATTTGCTGATCCAAAGTTTGTTTTTTTCTGTTGTGGTTAGCTATGTTAGATTTGTCTGAAAGGATTTAAAAGTTGCTAGATCTGTTTCCTTTGTTGCATTTGGCTTCTTTATGTGCCTGATTTCTGGCTTTTCTTGATTCTCTGGTTGGCTAAAATTGTAGATCTGCAGAGTTTTGTACAATGCATTGATGTTTCTCATTTGGATCTAGTGGTTGTTAAGGTTGTTGGCAGTTTGTGAAATGTCAGTTTACTGGTTTGATTTTGCTATTTGTTGCTTGCGTATTCAGATTGAGGTTTGATCCTCAATGTTCCCAGTTTTTATTGGGGAATTCCAGATCCAATAAAAGTTTGGATTTTGATTTCTCATTGGAATTGAACTCAGATCTGAGAGAAATTATAAGAATCAAAAGACATTTCTTCCATTTGATCTTTGTATAATCGACAAAATGAATATGTTTTCTTAAGAAGCATAAGATCTCTGTTCCTGTTATCTCATTCCTCTCTGTGATATCAACTTGAAGAATTCTCTCAAGCTCCATTGTCTGCCTCTTTTGATCTTGTGAGTTGAATATTGGATCTAACTTAATTTGATTTTTGTCATGTATGTTGTAATTAGACAATCTTTCCTTGCAGTGATTTTCTTTTGCTAACATCAGCTTCTTGTACTGTTTTCTGAGACAGCGAAAAAAATGGTGAAGATCTGCTGCCTCGGAGCTGGCTATGTCGGTGGCCCGACCATGGCTGTCATTGCTCTCAAATGCGAGAATATAGAAGTTGTGGTTGTTGACATCTCTGTTGCACGCATTGCAGCATGGAACAGTGATCAGCTCCCAATCTATGAACCAGGCCTTGATGATGTGGTCAAGCAGTGCAGGGGGAAGACACTCTTCTTCAGCACTGACATTGAAAAGCATGTTTCGGAGGCTGATATCATCTTTGTGTCAGTCAACACACCGACAAAAACACGTGGTCTAGGTGCTGGCAAGGCTGCTGATCTTACTTACTGGGAGAGCGCTGCTCGGATGATTGCCGATGTTGCCAAGTCTGACAAGATTGTGGTTGAGAAATCCACAGTTCCTGTTAAGACTGCTGAAGCCATTGAGAAGATCTTGACACACAACAGCAAAGGAATCAACTTCCAGATCCTGTCAAACCCTGAGTTCCTTGCAGAGGGACAGCGATTAAAGACCTCTTCAACCCTGATAGGGTTCTCATTGGTGGCCGGGAGACACCGGAGGGCCAGAGGGCTGTACAAGCACTCAAGGCTGTTTATGCTCAATGGGTGCCTGAGGACAGGATCATAACCACCAATTTATGGTCTGCAGAGCTATCTAAGCTCGCAGCAAATGCCTTCTTGGCTCAGAGGATATCATCAATGAATGCCATGTCAGCGCTCTGTGAGGCCACTGGGGCTAATGTGTCTGAGGTGGCCTATGCTGTGGGGAAGGACACAAGGATTGGTCCTAAATTTTTGAATGCCAGTGTTGGTTTTGGGGGATCATGCTTCCAGAAAGACATACTGAATCTGGTCTACATTTGTGAGTGCAATGGCCTTCCTGAGGTGGCTCATTACTGGAAGCAAGTCATCAAGATTAATGATTATCAGAAAAGCCGGTTTGTTAACCGGGTGGTGTCCTCCATGTTCAACACTGTTGCTGGGAAAAAGATTGCGATTCTTGGCTTTGCATTCAAGAAAGATACTGGCGATACTAGGGAGACTGCTGCTATAGATGTGTGCAAGGGTCTGCTAGGTGACAAGGCGAAGATCAGCATTTATGATCCTCAGGTGACTGAGGACCAGATTCAACGTGATCTTTCAATGAACAAGTTTGATTGGGACCATCCGATCCATCTCCAGCCAATGAGTCCTTCTGCTGTGAAGCAAGTTACTGTCACTTGGGATGCTTATGAAGCCACCAAGGGGGCTCATGGAGTCTGCATTCTGACTGAATGGGATGAATTCAGACAACTGGATTACAAGAAGATCTATGACAACATGCAGAAGCCTGCATTCATCTTCGACGGGCGTAATGTGGTGGATCCCGTGAAGCTCAGGGAGATTGGATTCATCGTATACTCCATTGGCAAGCCACTGGATGCATGGCTTAAGGACATGCCTGCTGTGGTTTGATTGAGAGTCGGTTACTGAAAACAGAGAGGGAGCCAAGCCATGCTGCTTGCTGTCTTTCGGTGGGCTTAATTTTTCTAGCTTGGTACTTCCAAGGATTCTTTTTTGCTGTTGCTTCCTTCATTGATATTTGGATTTTTTTTATGTGTTGGATTATTGTTTTGGAATTCATAGTGAGACACGGGGCAGTGTTGTCTAGCTTCCTGTGGTTCTTATTCTCTGCATGTAGTTGTCTTATGCTTTTATCTATGAGTTATATTGGAGACCTTAATTTTCCATTTTTGTGAGCCCATTCTTTTCTTCTCTATTGCAGTGATCATGTTCTTTTTCTTTTGATATCCTGCTTTTTCTTCACATGTAGTTGTCTTCTTCCTAATTAGGTAGTTTTTGATCAAGGAAGCTACTCGGCTTTTGGACTGTGGAAACAAGAATGAAAAGTTGTTTCTTTCTGTTTGGTTGAATGGAGAAAATGATAGTGATAAACAAATGAAAGAACCGGTTTTTTTGGAAAAATTCCATTGCTTACTTCAATGGATTCAAGCATGTTGTGAGTATATGTTACAATTCCTATAACTTATATCTAACACTGCGATCTTTTTAACCAATATTTGCTCACTGATCTCTGCCTTTACTGTATATTTTCCTTTTTCTTCCTTCTACTCGATAATAGTGATATCCTGCTTGCTTATCGACATCTAAACCTCATTTGATCAACACTGTAACAGTTTGAGAGACAAGAAAGCTCTACAGAAAGATTGCAAAGGACCAATGTATTTATCATAAATTTCTCCTGGAATCTGCTTAAAATTTGTGAAGCTCTGAAGAACATCTCTCTTCATGACAATTCCACATTCATGGATCAGTTCCAACATGGAATCCCATGGCATCATCTGTTTGTTTTATTCACAAAATTTTATATAATTACCAGAAAATTAGTTGATCTTGTTGTTGATCACTTAATTCAAGTGTTTTAAGGATTGGACATAGAAGTTAGATTTGTGAATCTGCATATCAATCAACCTTCAAAACCTCTCTTTTAATTTACTTCAGTGTGGCTATTAGTTTTGATTGCAACATTGAGCATGAAAACAGTAAAATCTTTTAGAATCTATTCTTTCAATACATCGACACGGTATTTCAATAATATACCCTTGATATCAGCAGCAAGATGCATATGTCATTGTCTTATTTGCTGAAGTTGCATTCAGCTTGCAGCATGTGGATCCTTGTCTGTGTCTGAAACAAACACAGAATAGCACATGGCTGGAAGCTGATGTTAATATATTTGAACATCATCATCAATTGCAGCTGCTAATTTGGTGGCTGGGGTTGACTTTCCTCTTCAAATGCATATATAACACCTTCCTTTTCTGCATTTGGGTGGCATTTACCGAAATTACTAATTTCGATCCCTTCACTGTCAATAGATTTATTTATTTTTTCTGCCAAATACATGATACATGATCTTTCTTAGCTTTAAAATCTACAATGTCGGTTACTTTGTGCATATCTGCATTAATTCATATAATTGCAGTTCAATCCAATTTCTTTATCAGTTGAAATTTTACTGCAGAATTTGGGAACAGCAATCTTCTCCCATTGAGATTCTGTGCAATTGGGGAACATGATCCACAATTCCCTCTCAAGAATGGAATAAAGTAATTCTGGGTATGATTGATTGTTGTTGCCAAGCAGTAAGCATTGCCTTTTTGGAAACTGTTACAATATTATTAGAAGTAGACGTGACAGAAGAGACATCATATGATATGGTGTTGTTCCCATGTTCCTCTTCATATGTTTGTCTTGTTGATGGAGACCTTCTTTTTAATGTTTATAAATTCTAGTATTTTCTAAATAATATTCTATTTTAAATTAGATTTCTTATATATATATATATATATAAAGTGGAGTCTTGACGTTGACATGAAGATCACGAGTTCGAGTTATGAAACAACCTTTTATTAAAAAAGAAAAAAGCAACAACTCTTTCTGGACTTGTGCATAACCGGAATTTAGTAGCACCAAGCCACCCTTTATATATTTATATATAGAGTTTGAAAAGTATTCCCACATCAATATATACCAAAAATTCCATCATAGGAACTTACCAACTTCATAGTGCACAATAATAATAATAATAATAATAATAATAATAATAATAAAAAGAGGGAAAGTTGGATAGAGATCATGGACGAGATTGAGATATATGAGAAGAAAATAGGAATAGAGATTGACAGAGGGCAAGAGTTCAGAGAGATGAGAAAAAAAAGAAAAAGAAAAAGTGATTAGAGAAAAAAAATGATAGTATTTATATAATTTTTTAACTAGGGTTACACATTAACTTTAGTTAACTTTAAAATTCTAACGGCAGCTGATAGTGATAGGAGTATATAAGTAAAAAAAAATAATTTTTGAGAGGTACCCAAGCAAATAATAATTTTACAGGGGTATTTAAATAAATATATAATTTTGAAGGTATGAAAGCAATTCTATATCCTTTGGGTGAATTACTGCGTCTTGAAGTGAAGCCGTGATAAATTTCCGATGGTTTTATCCCTTAGTCCAAAAAAAAAAAAAAAAAAATATTTTATATATATCTATAGAGAGAGAGGGGAATGTAAATTGAGGATTTATGAGGGGGTAGTGTAGAAAAGTCCATGGTTAATTCTTTTTCCCTATACTGCCCTTTAGTTTTTTTACAGAACTTTCTTTATTTCTAGGATTGACAAAGGGTATTACGGTCATTATATTCATAGTTAGCAGAGAGAGACGCGTTTTGTTAATAGAGGCATAGAGCCGGCGGCCAATGGTATTTTTATAAAAAAACCGGGAAAAAAATTGGGGGCACACGTTTTATTTTTTTATTTTTATTTTCTCCCCCTTTCGTCTTTTTTCCACGCGGAACCCTCGGGATCTCGATCCGGATCCTCGACCCCGATCCACCACACGGATCCCTGAATCTTCCCTGCCTCCATCTCCGTCTCGTCTTCCTCTTTCGATCGGTACCTTTTTCCTCATCCCCCGTTGTTCAGATCGGTTTCTAGGGTTAGGGTTTCGGGACCCTTGATTTGGTTCCGATTAGTGGGTCTTTTGTTGGATTTTTGATTGGGGTTTTGATCGTTGATCTCTTTCGATTGGTTTTCATCTTTTGTCCGAAAAAATAAAATCCAGGGTTAGGGTTTGTGGCATGATTCGTCGTCTTCTCCGAAGACGCTAAATTCGTTGCTCATTTGATTTGACCAAGATCTGTTCTTTTCTTTCTGGTTATTCCCCTCAAGTTGTATATTAAAATTATTATCTGGAAAATTTTCGTACCGTGATCTTTTTACTAGGGTTCTTGTTTGATAGGTCTATCGATTCTGGGTTTCTTGGCTATAATTGGTCGTTGAGGATTTAAATTTTAGATTCGCTTTTGATTTATTCCATTTTTTTTACGAGATTTAAGGGATTTAGGTTACGGTTGCTCGTTCCTGTGAGCTCTCCTTTCTAAATTTGCGGAAATTTAGAGATATTGAGGAATAATTGTTGGTGATTCTTTTATTGGTCGCTTCTTTTTAGGAGTAAAAGAATCAGTTTGGGTGGTTAGCTGTTCTCGGGCCAGGCTACCTTGCAGTTGCACAGTGATTTTCAGGTGACTACTCGGCTTTGTTTATACTAATTGTTTCTTAAAGCAGTTTTTAGAGTTGAAAAAGAAGTAATGAACCTATAGGGGTTTGTTTGATTGAATATTCAAATGGGTTTTTAAATTCTCTGCTTGCTTCTTAGCTCTCTTAGTTTGATCTACATGTATATCTATGAATAAATGTTTGGTTGAAACATGGCTAATTGAGGAATGTTCTTAAAATGATGACTTACATCGGCTAGTTTTGTATCACTGTTCCTAGACTTGCGACACTGGATTGTTAGAAGAAATTGTGCCGCGTTGTAAGGAACATGCTTTTAATGTGTGGGTAGGAGTTCAAATTATTGTACACCTATTTGTTGCACATCTTGACAGAATGTTTCAGTAAATTAGCAGATATTATAAGATCTATTGTCAGGACTGATTGGTTTTCATGTTGTACTATGTAGGGATGTGTATTTAGTTTATTTGGTCAGTTTGGTTAAGCAAAATAATACATAATTGAAATTGTTGGTTTTATGAGTAAACCATTTGATTTAGTTTCTTTTCTTTTTTTGCTTACTATTCTCTGCCAATTTGAAGGAACTTACTGCTAATGGGTTGTCTAGTAACTTTGTTATTTATCTAATTTAGTACTTAAAGGTGACCTTTCATATATGTGTAAGCTGTGAGGTTTGATAGTTATGATCATTGAGCTTGCTGGTAGCAAATGTACCTCTAAGTTTAAAAGTGGACTACAGAATTAATTGGAGTGAAATACGTACCCAATACTTGCCTTATGGATAATGGAGCTAATAACCTTACCTAGCTGGTTTCTTTTACTTGTTTATGGTTTTTAAAGAATGAACTACCTCTATGGGAGGCAAACTCAATTCTCACCTTGGAGTTGGTGACTTGATCTTTGACACTAGTCATCTTGTTAATGCAATAATGGTGAAAAATATTTTAGGATGATACGTTTTTTTTCACAAATATTTTTTCTTGCAATGTCTTCTATGTTTTCATTCTCCTATTTGCTCCCTTCCTATCATTATATGTTTGTTTGTCATGAGAGGTGCCCAGCCAACCTCTATGCTATGAAATATATCACTAGTATTAATTCCTCTTGTTGGCTGCTCTGCAGGTTAAACATGGTGCTTAAACATAACAAACGACCTTTTGGTGGTGAGGAGTCCTGTCAACCTGCTAGTAAGCATAATATCAGACGATTGAATTTTGGTCCTCTAGCTTCATTTGTGGGAATTTCTTCATTTACTAGTACCCCTGAGGATTTTCCAATTTCAGGTAAAAAGAATTGGTTCTATGTTATTAGATTTATAGCTTTAACAACTTAGCTGCCTCCTAATCTTAATTTAATTTCAAGATGAACGGAGGAAGGAAGCTGCTACCCAATTGCGAGGTGAATCAAAGGTGGGAGGTTATGCTCATGTGACATGGCCTGCTGTGAAGGAAGAGGAGCTAAAGACCCCAGGATTTGCTGTTGTTCCCAATGATCATTCGAGTAATGGATATTTCAATACGTCTAACTTGGTTGGTGGAAACAATTGTAATGTTTTAAGACCAGAGTATGGAAGGCAAACTCTGTGTGAAGACAAATGTTTTCAACTTGGATATACTCATACCAAGCAATTTGATCATGATTGTCGATTACATTTGTTTTCAGAAATTCTTCCATTCAATAGTATCCATGAAGAACCACTTGTTTCAGGTGCATATTATTTACCTTTGTTGGATATACTGCAATGTAGAATTCCTTGTTTTCATTGCAGTTGAAGACATTAGTCACTGTGATCTGTTACTTGTGACTGATATTTTCAGCACTTTCAGTTGCAGCTTGCCAGGAGATGCCTGCTGATGATACCAACTCAAGCAGCCCTCCAAGCTTGTCATGGCACACATGTAATGCATATGAAGAGGCTATCAATTTGGAATCACCTGTCGGTGCATTTTTCTTCCCTTATTTTGAAGATGACCACCGAAAGGTTGGATGTAAACATATGGAAGAGATCAATTCATCGGTTCTCAATTATCCTCATCGGAACTGTGTTGCTATTGGACCAAATCATCAAGCAGATACTCCAGTTTGGAGACCAGATGAATTTAAGAATTATCTTGGGAACTCAGATGACTCGGAGGATATGCCTGCAGATGACAATCCAAGCAGCACTTTGAGCTTGTCATGGAACACGAGCAATACATTTGAAGAGGATACAAGGTTGGAGTCACCTGTTGGGGCATCGTTTATACCTTATTATGAAGATGACTGCCAAATAGTTGGAGACAATCCTCTCGAAGAGACCTCTTCATCAGCTTTTGATTACCCTCACAGAAAGCCTGTTGCCATTGGACCAGATTATCAAGCAGATATCCCTGTACTTAGACTTGGTGAATTTGAGAATTCTGTTGGGAACAATGAAGACTCGAACGACAAGTGGATTGGGTCTTGCATCTTGCCGATGCCTGTATATGAAACATTACCTTTAGAGGTTAAAGTCAGGCATTGCAAGAATATGTGTAATTGTTTGGATCAGGGTTCCATTAGATGTGTAAGACAGCATATAGTGGAATCCAGGGAAAAGCTTGAGCAAGAAATGGGACATGAGAAATTCATGATGCTGGGTTTTGGTGACATGGGTGAAGTTGTGGCTCAGAATTGGAGTGCAGAGGAGGAGCAAGCATTCCAAAAAGTTGTCCTTGCCAATCCTGCATCACTGGACAAGAACTTTTGGGATGATCTCCATCATGTCTTCATCTTGCGAAGTACCAAGGAGCTTGTTAGTTACTATTTCAATGTCTTCATGCTTCGGAAGAGAGCCGAACAGAACAGGATGGATCCAATGAATGCGGATAGTGACAATGATGAATGGCAAGAAAGCGATGAAAGTGTTTCTGATGATGGTCTGGAAGATTCACTAGTCGAATGCCCCAATGGCGGAGATGGCGTTCCTTATAATGATGATGATTCTACAGATATCCTGGAAGAAACTGGAGATTTGTATGCTTGTAATGGCACTGGTCCAGTTGCTGTTGAAAATGATGGTCCCTATGATGTTCCTGAAGATTGTAACATCAATAAATTAAAATCAATGTCTGATGGCCATTCAAGTGACAAGAATTTGCAATAGAAAGATGTCTAGGATGATCTATACACTTCCTATGAGTGCTAAAAGAGAGGCTGACATTGCTGTGGCCCATCTGACATTATCAACACCCAGTATAGTCTTTGCTAAAGACTGAAATAATGTATACAGAATACAGATAAGATGTCCTCCTGAAAGCAGTTCAAGTATGGCAGAGGATCAAAACACAGGATAAAACGTGATTAATTCTTTCCAATTAGTAATTTGGTCGGAGGAATACGCACATTAGGCTCAGTGGATTCTTACAAGTATTTTAGCTCTACGTCCTGCATTGGGACCTTTTTCTTTATTTTCTTTAAAAGTTTTTAGGCTTCTAGCAGCGGGGTTACCATGGCCAGGCTTTCTGGTGGGTGACCAATTTTCCATTTGTAAATTCATTGTGGAAGTTTGGGGTCCTGTATAAAGTAGTAGTCTACAATTAAAATTTTAAGAAGGGTTGTTATCTTTTCCTTTGAAGTGATTATCAACCCATGAGTTGCAAGTACTATTTCTTCTGTGTTTCTAGGATAATCCTTTTTCTCCCATTTGGAGACCTTTGTATCTGAAGTTGGATAATTCAAGTGATCAAGATTAATTCATTTATTTCTTTATTCATTGCTTATGCTTTTTTTTTCCCCTCATTCCTTGGTTTGTTGATACTATTAGACTTCATATCTTCCTAGCCTTATTGAAGCTTGTTAACAGATATGAACTACCTTCAGTTTCTGATGTGCAGGGACAAAGCATTGTTTATGAGATTGACAATGAGAGATATTACTGGTATGCACCATCTGCAATGCTGAGTCTTGTTTATATCTGTACATTTTTATTGTATTGAATGAATGAATGACTTGAAGTTGTACATGAAGCTCAAGTTCTCTGAATCTGTGTCTCTGTCTGTCTGTGTGCCCGTTAAACTACAGTTAAATTTTGTATGTAACAAATGCTTTCTTTTTCTTTTTCATGATAAACAGATGAATTGTTGTTTCACTCTGATCCTGTGCCTTTCTTCTTTTGAGTGTACTTAGCCAAGTATCTGTGTGTGTCCCCTGTGCCTTCCTTGCATTTAAAGCAAAGACTGATGATGTTTCAGATCCCCAGTGAGTGAGTCAGTCAGTGAGCTTCCCATATCAAAGCCTGCCATGCCTGGTGGTTGTTGAGTTGGCCACTCCCAGCTCTCTCTCTCTCTCTCTCTCTCTCTCTCTCTCTCTCTCTTGTTTACATTAAAGAGGTATCCAAAGAACCAGGTACCAAATCAAAAACCACCCTTCATCTCTCTCAAAGTTTTTGTCTGTTAATGCAGTCATTAACCATAATTATTATCATTTTTCTCTTTTCTTTTCTCCAACAAGTGATCACTTTTGTCACCACTTGATTATGCTTTTTCTGCAGGACATATATAGACCACCCACCTAAAACTTAAAAAGCAAGGTCAAAGTCTTAAACAGAGGCATGCATTAGATAATGAGGAGCAGTTAATAATCTGTGATGTAGTATTTATTATGCTTGGCTTAAGGCCGGCTTTCGCAGCTAATGATGCCGGCATTATCGGGCGGCTTGGCTTGCCGATGAGATGAGGTTTGATGCAAACACAAGCTATACTCCAAATTAGAAAAGAAAATAAAATAAAATAAAAAAAAGTTTTGTGTTAAAAAGATCAGATAATAAAGAAAGTGTTGTAGTTGGTGCTCAAGTACAAGTTATTCCAAGCTTCATCAAACTAAAGTTCCTCCATGTGAGGCCAAATGCTCTTGCATGAATTGTACTAGCAAGAAGAAGAACACTTGCTAGACCATTTGATTGCTAGTCCCCACAACAATCACAGACAATATGCATGTTACCTCCTCCTCAGCTTCATTTCATTTCTCTCCTCTTTTCTTTTCTACGGGATTTTAAATCATAAAACAAAAATTTTATTTTTTTTAATTATTATAAACCAATGATTTACTCCACTATATATAAATTAGATATTTATTCTTTATTTCTTTTTCTTTTTTTGATAAAAATTTATTCTTTATTTCTTATGAATGTGAAATGCTGCCTTGAGATCAACATCTCATCTTACGTGGCACACTCTCTACCATCTGATCAACTCCCGTAGGATCCTCACTTTGGAGTACACGTGCTGCTGCTCTCTTAATTTGTTGCTCTCTCTCTCTCTCTCTTTGTTGCTCTTTCCCTACAATGTATTAACTTTGCTTTCCATGCATGGATCTCTCTCTCATCCCCAAATAAAACAAGACAGATTGGAAAATTAAAGAACCATTCTCTCTCTCTCTAACCACAGCAGAAGAAGAAGAAGAAGAAGAAGAAGAAGAAGAAGAAGAAGAGGAGAAGATCTTGTTCACAGCACAGGGACCAAGAAGAGCAAAAAGAAAACAGAGCAACACCAACACTCCAAGATCTCAATCTCCATGCAAAAACAAAACCTGATCATAAAACTCTCCAAGATCTGATATTTCTCTCAAGTTTCCATATCTTCTTCTTCTTCTTCTTCCTCAATTCCATATCTGATCCTCTGTTCTTGCTCTGTTTCTGATGGATGGAGATCAAGAGCAGAGGCACACCTGCAAGGTCTGTGCCAAGAGCTTCCCTTGTGGAAGGTCTCTTGGAGGCCACATGAGATCACACTTGGCCTCTAACTCATCTTTGGATGCTGAAGAGAAGCCTCAGAGTAGTAAGAGTTATGGATTGAGAGAGAACCCAAGGAAGTCATGTAAGTTGTCTTCTTCTTCTTCTTTATCATCATCAGAGGAAGAAGAAGAAGAAGAGTGTTTGAATCCTTGTTCTTCATCAGAGATGGAGAAAGAAGAGGAGGTTGTGGCTCTTAGTCTGATGATGCTCTCAAGAGACACTGGTTCTTGGATTGGATTCAACTCTCTAGCTCATGAGTCCTCTGACAAGAACTCCATTGTGTTGGAAGACAATGCAAAAGATGCATCAAAGAATGTGGATTCTTGTTTTGTTTCTGATAATGAGTATGACAGTTCAAGCAAGTGTGGTGGTTTGAAGAGAAGCAGATATGAATGCAAAGATTGCAATAAGACCTTTGAAACTTATCAAGCTCTCGGCGGACACCGGGCGAGCCACAAGAGGAGCAACAAACATTTCAAGAACACCGAAGATATAGTAGTCGGTTATTCGGCATTGAAGAAAGTGAAGACAGAGCATCAATGTAGTATATGCGGCAAAGTTTTCGGGTCAGGTCAGGCATTGGGAGGCCATAAAAGGTCTCACATTGCTTCTGTTCATCAGCAGGAATCTCCATTGATGTCTGAATTGCTTGATCTCAATCTCCCTGCTGCTGCTGCTGTTGATGAAGAGTCTAACAACAGTAATGCCAATGCTGCTGATTCTAATGCTGCATGGTGGATTGGGAATTTGGAATGAATCACTGACTGCTTGTACATACTTCTCTCATGTGTTTTCATTGCATTCATTCTTGATTTTTCTTTTGCTGAATCTGAGAATAATTTCATGTTGAAGAATCAGTGTCTCAGGTTGTTTTTTTTTTCACTGTTGAATTTTTCTGAGTTGAATTGATGATTGAATCTTTTGTTGTTTTTTTTTTTCTCCTTTAGTAGCTTAACATTATTTGTGTTTAATTGCTGGCCTGCAAACTCTGAAATGATTGATACAAAGGGAGGAAAAAACTCACCTTCTGAACACTGATGAAAGAAACTACTCTTTTGTGTGTAGGTGCAGAAAAAAGCATGCTTGCCAACTGCCAATGCCAACAAACTTTTAGATCAAGGGCCAATGCCAACAAAACTTGATCATAAAACTCTCCGAGATCTGATTTTTCTCTCAAGTTTCATATCTTCTTCTTCTTCTTCTTCTTCTTCTTCTTCTTCTTCCTCAATTCCATATCTGATCCTCTGTTCTTGCTCTGTTCCTGATGGATGGAGATCATGAGCAGAGGCACACCTGCAAGGTCTTTGCCAAGAGCTTCCCTTGTGGAAGGTCTCTTGGAGGCCACATGTGATCACACTTGGCCTCTAACTCATCTTTGGATGCTGAGGAGAAGCCTCAGAGTAGTAAGACTTATGGATTGGGAGAGAACCCAAGGAAGTCATGTAGGTTGTCTTCTTCTTCTTTATCATCATCAGAGGAAGAAGAAGAAGAAGAGTGTTTGAATCCTTGTTCTTCATCAGAGATTGAGAAAGAAGAGGAGGTTGTGGCTGTCAGTCTGATGATGCTCTCAAGAGATACTGGTTCTTGGATTGGATTCAACCCTCTGGCTCATGAGTCCTCTGACAAGAACTCCATTGTGTTTGAAGACAATGCAAACGATGCATCAAAGAATGTGGATTCTGGTTTTGTTTCTGATAATGAGTTTGATAGTTCAAGCAAGTGTGGTAGTTTGAAGAGAAGCAGATATGAATGCAAAGATTACAGTAAGACCTTCGAAACTTATCAATTGATGTCTGAATCGCTTGATCTCAATTTCCCTGCTGCTGCTGCTGTTGATGAAGAATCTGGGCAATAGCGTTGCCCAAGAATATCCACTAGTTCAGTAAACGATCTCTCCGTGTGATCACCAATTTCTCTGATCATTTCGCCCCAGCGCTTACGGCAAGTATTACCAGATCTGACAAAGGAAACATTTTTAGGGTTTTATCAGGGTGTAAAAATGCATTATTAATGGGATGTTGCAGAATAAAAGATTAGTCATGATCTGATTTATTAGGGCTAAAATTAGCATAGAAAGTAAATTTAAGAACCAAAAAAAGTAGTGGGTGGTAGATGGATGATGTCTACTAAAATATATGTAAATATAAATTACCTATGCTTCAAAAGATTTCCCCATTCAACATCTTCCGAGCAATGGGCATCTAAATCTTGAAGCCTGCATCAGCAATAATATTAGTATCAGAGAACATTTTCATGCTGAAGATAACCCGACCTTTAAGGATGAGAAAAAAAAAAATCATGAACAGTAACTGTATCAAATATACATATATTCAGCCATGAAAGTATATGCATACATAAATTCTATGTATTTCTTCTCTCCAATCTTCATTTCCTGCATGATCATTCTCATAGTCCTCCAATGCGTGATCGTTTTAAAACAAGCTTCCTTGTTATGTAAGTTCATAAAATTTATATTGTTTAACGGTTTTGGGTCTAGATTAAGGTCTCGATTGGGCTAGATAGAGCAAAGTTGTACCAGATTGATATATTTTAAAATGATCAGCCAATTAGTTTCTTAGGGACGGATTTTAGCCTGTCATTGAGCATCTAGGTGCCTGCCTAGTGTTCTAGGAAGTCCATTGGAGTTCTAGAGATCAATTGACCAACACATATGCAGCCACATGCCCAGAACTTCCTAGGTGAACCACCTAGGCAGCCACCTAAAAGAAAACTGATTGGAATCAGCATTTTTTTATGAATGCATGAGTTACCTCCACTTGAAAGGGGGGTAATGGTTACACCAAATAAATGCATTGTGGAGAAAAGAAAAATTTAGTGAAAAGATATCATGCATGAGGTTGCTCTAGGCTATCTTCTCTAACTTAGATATTAATGAAGAACCAATTCAAATAACATGACACAGATGAAGAGCCTTACGCATCCAGCAGTCGATAGTCGTCTGAAGTAGCCCATAAACCTTCAATGACCAATGGTGATGCTAACTTCTGATACCTGTAGCATCCAGCAGGACAATGAATCATCAAATCAAAAGGTTCAGAAACAAATTAAAAAGAAATAATCCTGAAGGTATAAACCAAAAACTAAGATAAAAGATTTGTTAAAATCACTTAAGCGACCAGCTAGCATATTGAGATTTGATCAGGTAAAGATTTAAGAAACAAACTTCATACTTCACTGAAAAATTTGAAGGAATCCCAAATAAAATAATGAAGAATATACTAATGAAACACACAGTTGACTTGATCACACAAAAACTTTAGGTTAAAGATGTTCTGTGTATATATATATCTCCAAAGGTTACACAACAAGTCAAAGCAAACCTACCACATCAAGCAGCAATGTGCAGCATTTCGAGTTCCCAATTTTGCACTGATCAGCTCCCAGGAAATATTATCCCACAACTAACAAGAAAAGTAAAACATTCACTATCAATAGAGGTTCCAAACAATTTTGCTACAAAATATCCACAATGAAACATTAGAAGCAAGTGCAACCATTTTATGCTTAGGCTTCTTTTCGGTTGATGTCTTCATTCGCAAATCCCCGTACACTAAATCAGACAAAGTCTGACACTCTTCCGGAGACCAATTGTCTGTGCCAATAAAATTTTAGTTAGGAGACTCAAAGGTATTAACACCTGGACTATTAAAAAAAAAGGACATATGTATCTATCAACTCAAAATATTGGTATCTTCTTAAAGATCATTGGAGTAACCCAGTACGACAGAAAACCTATACTAATAGGGAGAAGCATGCCTCTGTTTTCACCAAACAGGAATTTTTCATTCCTCTAAAGCCTCCAGACCCTCTAGAATGTCATAGTAAAACAAAATAACAAACTTACAAGACTGTATCAAAGATAATATATGATTTTAGCTTGAAGTGGCGGAAAAGACTTGGATATCAATAAAATCAGATATATCAATTACTAGTACAAAAGAAACAGTAGAAACAGGTTACAAATTACCAAGGTTGTAAAATAACATAAAGGAGTCAAATAAAAATGCCAACAACCAATATTTGAATTGTTAGACCAAAATATATATATGAGGAAAATAATTGCTATGTTTCCCAACAAAAATGTTTAGTTAAATCCAGCTGCGCATCTTCCCCAAGATGACTGTTGCAGGAAAACACTTTCAGCAAGAAGTGCATATATTGACAGCACAACACCAATACACACAATCCTGCAGTCCCACATCTCACAATATAAAGAGGAGATATAATTTTTTGTTTCATGTTTTCAAAATTTAAGTCAGTATGATGTACAAGATGATGTACAAGAACATGGGCACAAATAAAAGAGAATCCAAATTACCATTACTATTTTGGCGAGGGGAAGAAGACGCATTGTCAGACACATCTACATCTTCAGACTCTGTATCAATATTATCACACCATAAGATTCATCACTTCAAAAATGTCAAGGAATTCCATCTTAAATGAGTGTAAAAATTACTACAGATACCTTTGGGTTCATAGTAGCCAGACAGATGGACACTGTTCAGCCCAAAAGCTAAAAAAACCACATCACATGGCTCTTTGAAGTCCAGTTCAAGACGACAAAATTCGGATTTATGGGGGATCAGACTACAAAGAGAGATGTGGCCCCTATCACCAGCATAACACACCACCTCAGTACATCTCCTATCTGAAGCATTGTGAACTTCCAGTGCAGCCTGAACCAAATCAATAACTCATTCTTAGAAACATCAATGCAATTTCCAAAATTCAAACCCTATATGAATCATCACAGTTGCACATTGAAGAATAGGATTGATCATCAATGAACAATCAAAAGGGGAAATTTCCTTAACAAAAACAAAAGAAAATCAAGAAAACGATAACACAGCTAAAGTCATTGAAGGAACCGATGCATGCTCTCAGAATTCTTGATACAACACATTAAAAAGCCCTAAACAAATGCATAATTAGATTTATGATCACTAAAACATAAAAGAACACTTCAACTCAAAACAACATAAGATGAAACAAAAAGGAAGGTTAAAGAACAAGATAACCAAAAACCTAACCTGGAAAACAAAATTGAAAGGGAGATTTCTTGAAAGAGTACCTGAGTGATCCAAAGCCTTCCCCTCCTATCATCATGAGGGTGCATGTAGGGTTCCCGAGGCCCCAAGACGACCCCTGAGAACACAAATTGGGTAAAGAAAAGCTATGGAAAAGGAAAAAAAACACGAACAACAGCGATTTTCTAAGAAAAACCAAACGGAAAAGACGAAATCAAACCCCAAACATCCATGGCGATCGTGATTCCTCAGCGGGGGTTCCGTCAGTGACTAGAAATGGAGGAAGTTGCCAAAGATTCAAACGATCGATGAAGAGTGAGCGGGAAATGAGCTGCTCTTTTTATAGCTCCATCCTGCAGCTCATATCGGCTTGATCGAGGTGTATCCTAAGGTTCAGATTAGACCTGTCCATGGGCCGGGTTGGGCCGGGTTCGGGCCGGGTTCGGGCCAAGCCAAGATTTTAAAAAATAAAAATCAGGCCTATATTTTTTCGCCTTGAAAAGTACCAACACAACACCGAGCCCCAAAGACCCGCACACCGTGTGTATATTTCATTATGATATAAGGTCCGGTATTAATTTTTGGGTTTAATCGTGTATTAGGAGGGGGGATAGTTCATTATTTGACCTTGATAGTGTACACTGTGATGATACATGTTAGAAATTTTGGACATAGGTTACTGGGCTAGACTTCAAAAACCAGTACCCATGCATTTTGGGTTAAACTTTGAGCCACTTTCATAAATTTTGTTAAACCCTACTTGTCATCGGAATTTTGTTTCTACCACGGTACCTAGTCAACCCAAAAATAAAATAATTTTATTTTTTTACTAATAATAAAAATAATTAAATAAAACATATATTAGACTATTATATAAATAATTAGAACATAAATAACACAAGTGGTTCAAATAAGTACTACACAAATATTACATCAAGAACAAGTTGAACATTCTTAATAAAACACTAATTGTTTCATAAAACAAATACTAGGGTTTTAGTCAGGTTAACATTATATATATATATATATATATATATATATATATATATATATATATATATATTTATTTATTTATTTATTTATTTATTTATTTATTTATTCGGGCCGGGTCGGCCTGGGCTGGGCCAAAATCTATATTACCCAAGCCCAGCTCGAAATATAATTGGGCCTGCTTGGTTTATCCCAACCCAAATTTCTTTGGGTCATTTCTTAAGCCCAGGACCACCTGCTTTTTTTTTAAGTTTAGGTTAGGTCTGGCACCATGGGTCACCCGGCCCATCTCCACCCCTAATACACGTCAATCTGAGGGTTTTTTGTTTTTTTTTTTCACTGATGGCCGATTGGCTTTAGTAAAGCTATTTAGGTTGGGGACTTGGAAATTTTGCTGACCAAAAAAACAAAAGGAAATCCTCGAATCATCTGTCAATTGTAACAATAACCCATTCAGTACCAAATCAATCATCGAGAATAGAAAGAACACAATTAAGAGTCAAGAGTGAGATACCTTTCGATCGAATTCTTCAACTTCAAAGAGAGAGAGAGAGAGACTAGAGAGCGAGCACGGCGGAGAGTCAGAGATAGAGAGAGAAGTGAGACTGAAAGGGATCAGAGAGACTTAGAGGCGGACTGGCGGAGAGTTGGAGATAGAGAGAAAAGTGAGACTGAGAGAGATCAGGATTATGGGAGAGGCGGATTGGCGGACAGTCAGAGACAGAGAGAGAAGTGAGAGTGCGCGGTCTAGAGTTTTTGCCTTTTTGGTATGGAACCCAAAAAAAAAACAATTTTCTAATAACCCTAAAAACCATTTTACAGATTTAAAAATAAACCAGTCTTGTCCAGTTTGGACCGCGATTCTGAAAACTAGAACCGGACCGGACCAGTCTAGAACCGGTTCAAAAACTAGACCGGACCGGTTAATGGTAAAACAGGTTGGAATCGGACCGGCGGTTAAAAAAAACCGGACCGGACAAATACCCAGCTCGACAAGCTCGCGAGCCTAATGGAGCTCTCTCTCTCTCTCTCTCTCTCTCTCTCTCTCTCTCTCTCTCTCTATGTGTGTGTGTGTGTGTGTGTGTGTGTGTGTGTGTGGAATAATATTTTGGTACTAATATTTTCCATCTAATAAAGAGATAGAAATATCATAAAGTTGCAGGAACCTTGTTGCAAGTATGCTAAAGCTAGAGAAGGGAGATGTTTACAACAAGGGAGGAGCTTAACTGGAGACTGAAGAGGAAAGTTGAAGAATGCAAGAGGATGCTTGGCCTTATCCAGCATTGGGAGATGGAGTATACACCTAGAGAAATCAACACATTTGCTGATGCATTGGCGGCAAGAGCGAGGAATTCAATTATTGATATGGTCTTCAATGACTTACTAAGCATGCCTGAAGATTTACAACAATGTTTTGAGGTTTTCAGAACTGCTGTATTTTGATTAGCTGATTACCTCTTTACTGACCAAAAAAAAAAAGTATGCTAAAGCTAGGGGCAAAATAGAATAGTCCCTTATAACATCAGTTTCCATTGAGTGAAGTTCCCCCACTATTATTGACCTCCTTTTTATTATTAATCATGCAATATAGTTTCAAATTATCAAAGGTTATAATCCTTGCCATTATCTCGCTTGCTAAACTGGATTAAGTATAAAAAAAAGGAAGAAAAGTGGCCATGTGATGTAAGCAACAACCTCTCAATTCATACAAAGCATGTGCCATTGAAAGGAGTATAATTATAATAATAAAACCCCATGAAAGTGATGGTTCTCTCTCTCTCAAGCTAGAGAGTTTTTACTTTTTAGAGCCCTTAAAACTATTGACCACTTGACCTTTTTGTGGCCCCTTTGTCCTTTGTCCTTTGTCCATGCCTCTCCCTTTCATCTAGCGGTATGGGCTCTTGCTCGCTCACCCCACCATCATTGTGAGGGTTTACAGATGCCATTGCTCTGAGAGGGCGTGGGTTGGTGCCTTTGTGCCGCGGGAAAGATGTATGAGAGAGTAAACCGGAAAAGGGTCCTGCCCTGCCGGCCTCAACCACCACGTTGGCGCCACTCCCTTTGTGCCTGGTGCCAATCTCTCACGCACTGCCATCATCATGCCCATACGTGAACTTAGTCTCACCTTCCTGCGAGGTAAGACACTTTCCCGCTATGCTTTTTGATATTTGATGACAAGTTGATCTTTGTTCTTCTACTCGATCCAATTTGAGGGATTTTGAAGATGTTTAACGGGTAAATTTTTTGGTTGGGTACCATACTTTGCTCATTTTTTAAATCGAGTATTAAATTTTAATTTGTATCAAAACGGGCACTAAGTTTTAATTTAGATTTCAGCCCACAGTGCATTTGGGGATTAGGGTTAGCACTGCATACGTGGCTAAAATAGCTTCCATGTAATAAATACGATGTCGCCACATTAGTAATTTAAGTACATAAAGAAATGGTTTTTGTGGTTTGTGGTTGACATCATTTAAAATAAATTATAAATAATTTCAAAAAATTATAAATAAGTTAGAAAAATTATTTATAATTTTTATAAATTTTATTATTTTTTATTAAGTTGCCACGTGGATTAAATTACTACATTGGCATGCATTATGATGTGGAGCTTGCACGTAGCGTGGCGATTTCAATAAAATCACTATGTACCCAAAATGAAAGGTGAAATTAAAACTTAAATAGCCTGCTTGATCACAATTGAAATCAAGATCTTACGATTTAAAATACTAAAGGCGAATCTGACTCCAAAAAAATTTAGCCCGATGTTTAACTAAGAACAATTTGCTTTAGCTCTATTTACTTGTCAAACATTTAAATTGTCAAATATGTTGCTTTAGTCTTCCTCTCAATTTGAAATCAGCTTACCAAATTACTTAACAATGAGGTAACCCTTAGCATGGAGCTTCAAGCAAAGAATGGATCAAATTAAGGTTGGTACTTTTCAATTTTAATTATGAGATGATATAAGTACATGGTTTCATCAATGGAATTAATTTGAACAAGTGAAGGTTGTGCATATTATTAATGAAATTAATGTAGAGTTCTCAGGGTCATAGTAAGTTGAATATAGTTGTTAAGTTCAATGCACTGAAATTTTCATAGTTGCCAAGCATGCCTTGAATCAATTCTAGCATTGAACTTCTAAACCTTGACTTGGTAGTACTTGAAAATATAGAGTTTAATATGTTATGTTAGTGGGCATGAATTCGAAAGTTTTGAGCTACGCTCAGGGAATTCTAACCTTTCGACACGAGTTCCGTAAAACTGATGCAACAGACTCAACCGGTTGGAACAGATATCAACTCCACCTCTAATTCTCCATAAATTGTAGTATTAAGTGTTCAAAAGTATGTTCAAAGACCTCTTCTTTATACTTTAATTAATTGTAGATGATGTAGGATGGAGGCCAAGCTGTCCATTATCATGTGGTTTAATTATTGGAGGTTGCTCTCGGACCCACTAAGAAACCAATAAGAGACACCAGTCATTGTGGGTTTAGTTACTAATGGCCAGTTAATGGACTATTTCATGAGTAGATAATTTTCATGGTTAGCTCAATCTCCAAGAAATAAATCAAGTGCACAATATTTTAAAGGTTTTCTCCTTGTATGTCCTTGACCTTGTTGTGAAAATCCTACATACTAAGGTAGCCTTGTTCTTTTATAATTTCATTAAGAGTTGACTAAGTATTAACTATGAAGTGTATATACACTTATAGTAAATCACTAAGGGTATATGGTTATATATTTAGATCCTGACTCGGGCGTGTGAGTCACGGTTGAAGACAATCGAGGAATTGTATATTTGCTAAACCACGTAGGCTCTCACACTCCGTGCCTTGTGAGTATCTCTTACTCCTACCTTGCTTCTGGTTCCTCTTATATATCTCTTTGAGAATTTTAACATGTATTCGAGTTGATTAGCTTTTCCTTAAATACGTGTTTTGGTTTGGCTCTTTACATCTCTCTGAGATTGTTGTTTGATTATATATTCGAGTTGTCTATTTTTTTTGGATATATATATATATATATATATATATATATATATATATATATATATATAGAGTTGATTACATGGTAGTAGGAAATTGTAAATTCCAGGCGCCTCTGATTCTCTGAGCCGCAGGCGTGTTTGAACAATTTTCAACCGTATGGATGGAAAGATCATGAAAAATAAGTTAGCCATCAATTTTCATACAATTTGGGAACTTGTAGGGTCTTCATCTTAATAGATCAAAACTTATATAGGGATTTGGAGCGATCCAGTAATTTCAACCGTTAAGTGGGAGGACCAAGCGGTTACCAAATTGTATGAAAATTCTGAGTGGTAGCTTATTTTTTAGCAGATCTTCTCATCCATAAAAAAATACTCGAGGGGGCCAAATAGGCATTGCGGCCCAGGAAATGAAGCAAGATTCCGTACGTAAAATGCAAAATCGACCCTATATATATATATATATATATATATATATATATATATATATATATATATGGGAATACCAGTTGTTAGTTATTCGGTGCTGGTAGTCTCTTCTTGATAGGCATGATATATTGAAGTGAGGCCGAGGCAAGTAGTGACGTTGCTCACATACGTGATTTCAATCAGGGAGCAGTATTTCCTGACCATGTAAACATGTTTGTTATAACACTATTCGGCTGTAGGTCAAGAAGGTATGGAGTGATACCGTAGTATCAGTATATCTTGGGAACCACGATGCATCCGTGGAATTTATTTCACATACGAGGTTGTCTTTGTTGGCTTGTAATTATGTTTCATTTGCTTTTGCACTTGATTGCTTTTTTTTCCTTGTTTATGGCTTTCGCCATATTTATTGCTTTACTAGCAATCCTACTGGGCCTTTTCTTTAGCTCATGCACTTGGTTACTCATTTTTTTCTAGGTGATGATGAGTAGCTAGGAGCGGGACTCAGGAGGGAGCTTCCGCGGGATAGCCTAGCAACGTTGGGGATATTTTGAGCTGAGGCCTGCGGGCCTCTATTCCTTTGTGAGTGAATAATAATTTAAACTCTGCATTAATTATCTGCCTATATTACTGAGCCTTGTGTGCTTAGGGGGGGCGACCCTATAAGTACGTGGCGTCTATCGCATGCACCGAGGCCCAAGACCCGGGTTCGGGGTGTGACACACACACTCTCTCTCTCTCTCTCTATCTCTCTCTATCTATCTATCTATATATATATAGACGTGATATAGTGTGGCCGGATCAATGTGCAGATCCAGTCGCCTCCCATTTGGGCACTTGAAGAGTGTTTCAAGGATTTCAAACAGTACGGATGGAAAGATCATAGAAAAATAAGTTAGCATGTTTATTTTCATATAATTTGGTGACCGTTTGGTCCTCCTACTTAACGGTTGAAATTATGAACCATTAAGATTTCTGTAAAATAAGAACCGTTAAGTGGGAGGACCAAACGGTTACCAAATTATATGAAAATGGATATGCTAGCTTATTTTTCGATGATCTTTCCATCCGTACGGTTAGAAATCCTTGAAACACTTTCCAAGTACCCAAATAGAAAGCAACCGAATTTGTACAGTGATCCGGCCAACCTCACGATATATATATATATATATATATATATATATATATATATATCGAATATATCATCTAGGGACGTCCCTAGATAACAAATCTAGGGAAGTCCCTAGATTGACTGTTGGATCAATATCATATTGATCCAACGGCTCCTGTTTAAACTTTAAACTAATCTCTTATTTCACTAGAGATAACCGAGCAGAGTGTTCAGAAAGCGAGCAACCTCCGCCTCTCCCCGCCCCCTCTGCCTCCGAGCAAGTGAGCAACCTCTCCCCTCTCTCTCTCGGCCTCACCCTCTCTGCCTCTCCCCGCCTCCGCTTCCGCCTCATAACAAGAGATTCAGTAAGCAAGCGAGCAACCTCTACCTCTCCCCGCCCCCCTCCGCCTCCGAGCCCTCTCACGAACTCAACCTAGGCATTAAGATTGTATTTGCTTGGGTATGAAGGCCAGACTACGATTTATGAGGTTGTTTGCTTTTTTCTCCCATGTTTGTGGCTTTTATTCAGATTTCAAGAATAAGATAACGCTAATGAATGTTAGTGTTATGTTATTAGGGTATGAGGCCCTTTAATCCTAATAAGGGGGAATATGATCGCCGATGATTGTTTGGCTCTTAATCCTTCGGACCATGTTCTTGTCTTATTCTCTATTCAAACAAATCCTAAAGGGAAGTAATTGTTTGGTAAATGGGCTATATCTCTACTGTATTTGATTAGAGCAAATTTTGGGGATTTTTTGCAATGATAATTTGCATGAAGTTTTTCTTTTCTCATTGTTTTTATCCTTTAGTGCAGGGAAGAATGGTAGAGATTTATGGGCAATAGGCATCTGGAAAGACTATACTTGTTCTTCATATTGTGAAGGAAGCTCAGAATCTTGGAGGTTTATATGTGCTGCTAATTTCTTTCTAATAACTTATTTGATTACTTTGAGTGGTTGACTGATAAAGGAATAAATCTTTTAGTCGCATGTGTGTCATGAGCTTGGTCATGTGCAAAACAAGTATCATTCCTAGAATTGAGATAGTCATAAGTTTGATGCCTAGTGCTTTTTCTGAATATTGAGAGACATCATTTCTTGTTGTTTGTTTGATTACTGACTAACATCAGTGAACCATCATAATGACTTTTAAAATTCATATTTTCAATATGAGTTAACTTTTTCTAAAATACATTGATAGACTAGCCATTGAGAAAAGATAATCAGAATAGTATTTTTCCCTACTTGTCATGTATGTTCATATGAGCTAATTGTTGTTCTAAATTGGATTTAGTAAATACTTCATTGTAGTGAAACTAAATTATTCTCTCTGTCTTGCTGCTAACTTTTATTTTAGAATATTTTTGTTTATTGTGGCATTTTGTTAATTGTTACTATATAGAAGGCAAGCATTTCAAGTTTGCCAATAAATTTTGCTAGCTGTGAAGGTTATAATTTTTTATTGCTTGAATAATGTAGAAATCACAATTAGTCTCTGAAATGATTATGATCCAACAATGGATAAACATATATTAATTGGTATCTAGCAAATTTCATATATGAAGAATTGATTATAGAATTGGGAAAGGAAACATCATGTTTCAATTGTGTGATAATTGTAGCTTAGAAAATAGAAAGTCATAAAGGATAAATTTTGGCTGAACAAGTAGATATTGGACGAGAAAAATAAATATTGCGTAGATTATGATGGCTCTATTCTTGGGAAGTTTGAGATTAAATTTGAAAGAAACTTAATCATAGAAATCATGTGTAGAATAAGGATGCCTTTAGTGGTTGTACTGCCTCAACCAATTCCAGTTGTGAATAAACATTATCAAATCCTATACTGTTATCTTGATAGAATATAGGATAAATTACTTTTTTTTGACCCCCACTAGCCCATGAATTTCAATTTTGCCAATTGAACTTTGTACTTCCAAATTTGGTGCAATTTGCACCTGCATTATAATTTACTATCTTCTTACTTAACCATTACTTGTTAAACTGGATTTATAGGTTGCTCCACATAGCCTTCTACATGGAACCAGGAAATGATAAAATCAATTAGAGTAATTAAAAAAAATTGAAATGTAGAGTAATAATTGCTTCAGTGTCATCATTTTTTTTTAATGATTCGCCATTGCTTAGTTCACTGTTGATTTGGTGAAATTTTATTATGTGGTTAGTTGGTACTTTGTAGCTGTTTATAATGTACCATAAAGGCTTACCCAAAAGAAAGAATGAAAATTAGCTATGAGTTAAGGTCTTATAATTCTTTTCATTGGTGTTATGAAGGGGAGACTTGAAACTGTTATAATTCTAAAACTATCTATATGTTGTATGATTCTTATTTTTTATGTTGGGGCATTTTACACCTTCTGAAGGCAAGTCAAATAGCTTAGCTGTTAAGAAGAACATCTACCAATATAATAGTAGATCTGCTGCATTTTTTAATTAAGAATTCCGCTTTCGCGTTTTTTCTATATATTTTAATAGAAGTTAAATAGCTTAGTTGGCGATGAGTGCATATATAAATATCACATCCATTTTGTGTTCCAATTCCGATGCAACATTGAATTTGTTGTGATATTTTTTTTTAAGATCTAGACGAGATTTGATTGCTTATTAGAACAAACTTCAGACAAGTCATATATAAGTATTTAATTCCATCAATAAAAGCACATCTTCAATAAATCAAAAAGAAAAGCATCCATCAACTATTGACATAAAATTAGAGTCCAGCCAGGAAAACCTTTCGTAGCAGACTTGAAAACCACATATATATGGATCATTTTTGATAAGTAGCAGTCCACAATGAATACTTGCAATAGTTGTTGTTGCCGCAATGAAGAATGGAAGTACATGCCTTTATGACTTTTTTTCTTGTTTGTTTGTTTAAATTCTTATCTAAAGAAGCTTTTGAACTTGTTTTAGCACGTTGATATCTACGACCAATAGCTTAGAAAGATAAATAGCGGCAATGATCTTGCAATTTGTTGTGATAAATAGTAAAATTTGTTGGCATGGCATTCTAATGTTCTTCATGATCTCTTGTTTTTCTCCAGGTCTATTGAGATGTCGTAAGAGTTGCAGGCTTCGATTGATAAACTACATACGCCCAGACATTAAACGTGGGAACTTCTCCAAAGAAGAAGAGGAGACTATTATCAGCTTGCACTAGTTACTCGGAAATAAGTACGTTTATATATGCATATATGTTAGATGTACATATAGTACTGTTTTGAGTGATTAAATAGATAAAACAAATCAATCATCTCTAATGAAACTCAATCTGTTTTCATTTAATCTGCAATATTAGATGGTCGGCCACTAGCGTGAGGTTGGAGAACAAACAATGAGATCAAGAACGATTCCTGCACACTCATTTGAAGAAAGAGAGTTAAACAAGGCCAAATAGTAGTACAAGAAGAACCACCGCAGAGAGAGCGCCGAGGTGATCATGCCTGCAGGAAGTCAATTGTCTCCATATCCTTTGAAAGATCATACAGTGAATGGATTCATCTGAGTAAGTGCCAGGTCTTGAAGATAGTTTCTGGTCTGAGGCATTGTCAAGGAACAGTGCATGAATTTATTGAAGATGTGCTCTTATTGATGAAATTAAATAATTATATATGACTTTTCATGAATTTAGTGTATGTTACTAATGGGGCTGGAAATGCACTAAGGTTTTGAAGAGTTGAGTTGTCAATGGGATGGATTTGTAACAGGTTTTGGTGACAGTAATGATTAGCATGGGCCATTTGTACTCTTGTGATAGTATAGTACTCTCATTGTGTTGTTTTAGTGTATGTTTCTGTTTGCATAAATAAAATTCATTCTTTGCCTTGAGCAAAAAAAAAAAAGTTTATGAATTGATAACAATTTAAGTTTCATTTTGTTGTCTTGAAAAAGAACCACTTTATCCTTGTTATTCCTTGGTTACTTCTCAAGAAGTGATGTAATTCTGCTCTTTTTGGCTTGTGGAGAGAATCAGTTTAATTTTATTGGCAGGGGAAATGTCCCTTGTTTATTGTTTGCTTGATCCATTATAAGTGTTTTTTTTTTCCTCTTCCCATTTCTGTGTTCCAAATAATAATCTCAGTGGCAAAACTTAGCATTATAAAACTGATGTCACTAGAATTTTTTTTCATTTAAAAGACAATTGTATTATGCCTATTATTTTTTCGTTATACATCAAGTCCCCTTTTCATCTTATTGTATGCATGTATATGCTAAAATACCCTGGAATCTTCCCAAAATTTAACAAAAGTCCATGGTGGTGTTGGTGGATCATGGTTCATTCTGTAAGAGATTTTACATGTTCAAAATAAGTTATTATTTCATTTAAGAAATCAAATTGTCGGAGCTAAAGGAGAAACTGTAGTGGCTACAAATGCTGACAGGCATTCAACATAACTGACATCCTGTGCATCAAAATTAATCATATTTTAAAGTTGCATAAGCTCCTCCAAAACCTTAATTCCTCAAATTAAATTTAAGACATCAATCACAATACAACAACTTGCAAACACATGAAGAAATAGATAGCAAGTCTCCTATAACTCAAAATTAATCAAGACTGCGGACTCATCAAAATTAATCAATATTGCAGACACATGAAAAACATATAAGTCTCTTGTATCTCAAAAGCAGATCACATTACAGCAGCTTACAGACACATCAAAATTAATTAAATTGATTCTGAAACAACAGATAATAAGGTGGCAAGATTTGTAGATTCTGAAATAACAAAATCTTGTAGCTCATTAATTGTAGCAAAACTAAGGATGAAAACTCGTATGTAGCTCCAAAAAGTGACAACTCCTTGTAGCTCACGGTTGACCTATATTTACAAATAAAAAGTTTCATTAGTAAAAATTA
This sequence comes from Dioscorea zingiberensis, assembly GCA_026586065.1. Classification (NCBI taxonomy): domain Eukaryota; kingdom Viridiplantae; phylum Streptophyta; class Magnoliopsida; order Dioscoreales; family Dioscoreaceae; genus Dioscorea; species Dioscorea zingiberensis. The sequence continues at coordinate 51,981,070 of CM048819.1, forward strand.
ATAATTGAATGAAAGTATGAATCAAATTGATACAACACTATTAAAAAAATATCTTACTGAGCGTGCAAGTAGTCAAGTAATGACCCTTTTTCCCACATTTGCTACATGTCCTTTTCCTCTTGCCCGATAATTGAATGTCAATTCCTGACTTAATTCTTGTATTCACCCTTGGCCGACATTTGCTTTTGACAGGCTTTGGATCAAGAATGCTAATATGTGACCCAAAAACATCATCCTTTGTTGAGAAGGGAGGTAAAGAAGAACCAATAATCTCTCGATTGTCCTCATTTTGCCTGGTACACAATCTATGTTCTTGTGCACTAGATATTTGACCGATCATTTTGAAGATGTCATTTAATTGAGGCATAACTTTCTCATACAACTCTAGGGATGTTATAGAGTGTGCAATACGAAAACACATATTTTGTGCACTCCACTTCATCAAGGGTGTAAAGGTGTTGTTTTGCATCTTAACCATCATAACACTTGACCTATATCTTGCATCCATAGTCCAACGACGGAGAATATATTTTTTAGGAATCTTTGCAACCTCTTTTTTTTAAAATATTTTCAAAATATGGCAGCACAACACACCCTCCCTCGCAAACTTCTTACAAGAGCATGTAGCAGAAGGCTCCCCATCTTCACTACAATCTCTACTAAATACAACAACCTGATTGCAAATTGTATATTTAGCATGATTAGTCCCATCTCGAATGCGTTCAGCAAGCATACTATCACTTTCTCGCTTGATTACACTTTGAAAGACATTAAACACAGATCTTGTATATACTTCTCCAGCATGTCTCTCAATTGGATGACCTGTGTGAAAATTAGCCATAGAGTTTAAAGTCTTGAAGTCTTCATTTTCTTCATCATTCCGTCGAGCAGACAAAGCTTTATCATACTGCATAACAAACTCATCAAATGGAGTTTGTGCATTAACAAAGCCATCAAAAAATGAGTTGATGCTTTCACTGCGTTGTGTAGAGGTCATTCCAGCTGTGAATATGTCTTGCCAATATAAAGAAACCCATTTATTTTGAATTCCATACATCTTACTCAACCAGTGATTATCACCAATGTTATATGTGGCTTTAAGCTCACCCCATCTATTCTCAAATGCTTCAATTGATTCACTATGGTGCAACCATTTGTTGTAGTCTGTCATGAAGCCCTCTTTGCTCTTCAAATCTACCAAATACTTCATTGAATTTCTCCCAATATGCCAAGAGCAAAGCCGATGACCAGAATTTGGGAAAACTTTTACAATGGCCTTCCCCATAGCCAAGTCTTGATCTGTAATAATGGTTTGTGGATGTTTTCCTAGCATGCATTTCAACCATGTCTGAAATACCCATAAAAAACTTTCTTCTTTTTCATCTGCGATTAGAGCACAACCAAATAAAATAGACTGCTTATGATGGTTGACTCCAACAAAAGGAGCAAAGGGGAAACAAAATCTATTGGTTTGATAAGTAGTGTCAAAAATGACAACATCTCCAAATTCTGAATATGCCAATCTAGATCTTCCATCTGCCCAAAAGACACATCTAGTTTGACCAAACTCATCAAGCTCCATATCAAAGAAGAAAAAATCATCATTCAGTTTTTTCTCCTTAAAAAACTTAACAATAGTCATACATTCTTGGCCAATGTTATTGCTTCGAACTCCCCTCAAATGATTTGAACAAATACCGGTAGGGGTAATTGGTGCACACCCCGTATTTGAAAGTGTGTCATTCAATATTCGACACATTTGGCTAGGTCCCACTCTTCTTTTATGCAATGTCTCCATCAAACTTCTACATGTCTCACTGATGTGGCGGTGAGACCGCATCTTCATCACCTTAGAGGGAGTATGTAATAAAGAATGGTTATGTACATCATCAAAATTTTTCATGGTCCATACACCATTCTTCATTTTGGATACTACCATCCGAGCTTGGCAATTTGTCCTTGTATCTCTACGTCTTTGAATAGTTTTTCCTAGTTGCCTTTTGTCAGTCATACACTTAGCTCCTTCCTTATCGCAAACAAAGTGCCGACAGGTAATTAATTGAGAATGAGATGAACGATACACGTGACCTTTTCTTACTCCAAAACCTCTAGATTTTGCATAATCCAAGTAATATCGAAAAGCTTCATCCTCATCCTCAAACTCCATACCAACAAATGGGATTCTTGCCAATTCCTGTTCGTTTCGAGATTGTGGACTTATCGCCAATTCTTGTCCATCTTGTGCTGCCATTTCTTGTCCATCTTCAAGTTGTTGGGTACCAACCTCTTGTGTTACACAACAACCTTCTTCATTTAACCGACATGACTTGAACTCATTTAGATCTATTTCAATATCCTTAAATATGGAGTCATCGTCTTTACTTATCTCTTCTATGATATTTTCCATGATATTCTATTAAGAAAAATACAATCAATTATAATATATCAAAGCACATGTATATTACTGACAAAAGGAAGTGGAACACATGCTACCGCTAGAATAATCAATAACAAAGAGAACTATGCCAGAAGAAATAAAAATCAATAATCTAATAACAAACAAGATCAGGAAACAAGAGCATTTTTATAAGCAAACTTAAAATAAACTTTAGTTTCTATAGGAACAACCGCAAAAAAAAAAGAGTTCATAGAATCCTCATTTGAGAAAGACAACAACTGCACCATCAATCACACACCATTAAAGAAACCATTATAAAAAATAAACAAACAAAAGAAAAACAATATCAGAAACATGAAATAATCCAAAGAAAGAGTTTCTCTTTAAACAACAGGATTTAAAAGATCATATTGTATACACAAATGCATCATAGGATAAAGAACAATGCCACCACAATAATGAATAAAAATTATCATTATCTTCATATGATTAATATAGACACATGTAAATCAACAAAACATCATAAAATAGTTTTAATTGAATAATTAAAAAATTAAAAAAGCAACACAACAAATTCAGTGTTGAGTTGGAATCGGAGTGTTGAGTTGGAATTGGAACATATAATGGATGAGATATTTATGAATGTAATGAAATGATTTTAATCAATAAGAACTTATAATCAAGATTATATATTTCTAAAGGAATTCAACAAGAGTTCCACGAAAATCAAAGTTCCCAGTTACTAATCCAACTGGAATTGCCTAATCTTTATACTGATAAAAGAAAAAAGCGCACCAGCAGCACCAACACAAGTATGGAAGGTTAAAATATTATAAAATCCAATCTATCATGTTTAATGAAGGCCCAGACACCTTTGCACCAACTTTTTCAAAAGCTAACTTATTTGTAGAAATAGATCATAAGGGCCAGCTCATACACTTACAAGTTACAACTGGTAGTGGGATGCTCCAAACAAGTCACCAGTACTTTCAAATGAACATCCCATTTATCTTTCTATCTATTCATTTTTACGTTTGCAATTATCATTGCATCTATGAACAGAATGTCTGTGAATCTTCATATAAGATAATTTTACATTAGCCGCACTTCTTGTTCAAAGAAATTTAAAGCACTTACAAAACACAATCTATTTTAACAAGATTCCTATCAATCAAAGTTTCAAAAACCAATACTTGTAAATAAAACACAATACAGGGACAAACACATATCTATTTCCCCTAAATCAAAACACACTCTCAAGACCAGAATAACAAATAAACATCATACTGCACAAACAAATCTACTACAGAATAGAACAAGTCAAGAGGCAAAGCATGAAATCAGGCCAAGGAACACAAAAATCCCAAACCAAATGCAAAGTAACTCCCACTCTCAAGATCCATGTCAAAACATAGAAATACATAAAAAAGGGGAACTTTTCAGGAGACGACGATCAGAACAACAAAACCACTACAGCACAGAACAAGTCAAGAATCAATAAGCGAGCAACAAGACGCACAATGACATCCAAGACAAAGGCAAAGCTGTAAATCCCATCCCCACATCCAAAGATCCATATCAAAGACTCAAAAAGATCACATTTTTCCTGCATATAAAGATGAAAGGAAGGACCTTTCCGGAGATGATGAGCCAACAATCCTTGGTCTGGTTGTGCTTGGAGACCTCCTCAAAGTGGAAAATTTTCTGATCCAAGATCCATATTGAAGACTCAAAAATAGCCGCACTTCCCGCTTGCTTTCTGAATCTCTTGTTACGAGGTGGAAGCGGAGGCGGGGAGAGGCGGAGAGGGTGAGGCCGAGAGAGAGAGGGAAGAGGTTGCTCGAGAAGAGGCGGAGGTTGCTTGCTTTCTGAACACTCTGCTTGGTTTATCTCTCGTGAAATAAGAGATTAGTTTAAAGTTTAAACAGGAGCCGTTGGATCAATTTGGATATTAATCCAACCTAAAACTCCAGCCGCCACCGGCCCCTTTTCTTCTTCATCCAAAACCTAAACCTAAACCATTTGGTCCATTTCTCACATGATGTCGGCCTTGCTCTTACGCGCGGCCGCCGTGTTGCTTCTCACATGCGCAGTGCTCTCGTGGCTTTCGATGCTAGCCTCGAGCTCCTCATCCTTTCTCCCATGGAACTTCACCATGTCCTCCACCGGCTTCGTCTGCTTCTTCACTGGTGTCTCCTGCTGGAACAACCAAGAGAACTTCATTTTCTCCCTTTCCCTTTCCTCCATGACTCTAACAGGCCAAATCTCCTTCGTATTTGTTGTATATATGTGTATTGTAGAGCATGGATCTTTCTATTTATTTGAAAAACAATTATGTCTCTTTGGGTTAGATTTCTTTGGTTGTTCAAAGATGGGAGCTTTGGTGATTTTCTTATTGTGAATGCATTTGATTTTGATATGTTGTGGGTTTTTCGAATCAAAGATGAAGAGAGAATTCATATTTATAATTTATGAAATTTATATTCATTTGTAAAATTTATAATCATTCTAAAATTGATGGGAGTTGATTTTTTAAAGACATTTGTGCAAAATCTTATGGATTTTTGAAAGTTCTTTCACTTGCTATGTTGTCTTTATTGTTAATTGTGCTTCTCGAGTGGCTTGTTTAATACACAAGCCGAGCTTGAGCACAGTGGCGGATATTGACATTAAGTCTTGGGGGGGCCAAAAAATTCAACAATAAATAATAAAAATATCATAAAATTATATATTAAATAAAAAGGAGCTGTGTACATATGACAAGCACACAATCAAGCTCCTAACTTTCTAATTCCCCTTTTGTTCCCTTCTTTCTGCCCTAATCTTAGGGTCCCAACCTCTCCAATCAATGTCTTCCCCTCTTACCTTTCCAATATTCTTTAAAAACACAGGGCTAAATATAATAACAATAATAACAATCAATGGCATTAAAAAAAAGGGATAACCGAGTTACCGAGAGGCCACTTCCACCAACGGATCCTGTGACAATGCAAGTGAGGCCCGGGAGGAGAGGCAACAGAAGAAACTATAAGATAAGCCTTAAGGTGAGGAACAAGGTGAATGAAATTGAAAATTTAATGAGTTTTTTTACTTTGACAATTGATACCCCCTCAAAAATAATCAATTCACTTATCACGTATTACTTTTCAATAATACCCCATAACTCCCTCCATTAATTTTATTTTATTTATCACCATATAGACGAAATTTTATTTAAAAATCTATGATTTCACCAACAATAATTATATTTCTATTTATCATTGAAAATTTTCATAATTTATAATTATATAAAATGGCATGGCATGCTTTGTTATTACACCCATATCATGTGTTTGTTGCCTAGATATAAATAATTATTGTTTGTGAAATAGATTTTAAAGATATATCAAATACAAAAACTTATAAATAGGATATGTTTTAATGGAAATTATTAGTATTAATACTTTAAAAAATAGTATTATAAATGGAATCCTGCAAATCTACAATAAAAAAATAGAACAAAATTTAAAAGAAAAAAAAAGAAAAATTCTGACTTATTGGATTCGAACCAGTGACCCAGGCCTACTAAAATCAACTGGTTACCAACTGAGCCAATTTTTATTTTTGTTTGGGGGGGCCAATTTAAAGGTTTTACTATAACTATATACATAATATTAATAAAAAATATATTTTTTTTCAACATTTGGGGGGGCCAAGCCCCCCCCCCCCCCAAAATGTGATCATAGGTCCGCCCCTGTTTGAGCAACAAAGTTTAAGACTCAAAAGAGCTTGAGTCTTCGAGTTTTATTCATGAGCCAAGCTTGAGCATGCCAGTATTCGGCTCGGCTCGTTTACACCCCTACATGCAAGGTTTTATTTAGGGCCATTTCTTGTTTTTTTTTTTAAATCTATTATTTTTTAAATCCATGATAATATATTTGTCAAAAATGATAAGATAAAAAGAATAACATGTAAAAAGTAACAATTATTATCTTATTTTTCTTACAACCAAATGCAAGTGACATGTAAACAAATTAGGGTTTGTTTGTTAGACCATCATTTTCTTCTCCAGTAAAATTTAAAAATATTGAAAATATGTTTGTGAATCCATTTTACAAAATAGTTAGCAAAACATTTGTTTTTTTCAGAAAACACCCAAATCCATTTTTAAAAAATACTCATAAAAAAATTTAAATTTGTGGGTCTCCTCGAGGCCCTCACCATCTGATTGACGCGACGGCATGCTCCGCTCCCCGCCACCCTCATCTCCGGTGGCGAGATGGTGGTAGCGGCAACCATTGCCTCAAACAACCTTCCATCTTCCCCATCTCCACCCCACTCAGACCAACAAAACTGTAACGCTCCGACCCGGATCCCGGGACCTCGGGCACGTCAACAGACCGGCCGTATTAAAGCAGAGATAAACTCAACTCGAATACAAGGCCTAATAATGTGATAAGCAGATAACAATTTGTAAAATTAAATAAACTCGTGTTCCAAGGAACATAGAGTCAACAGGGTCCATAGGCCCTAAAACAGTATGGTCCCTATACGGGTCCTACAATAACAATGATCATAAAATAAAAGATAAAGGAGTCTCCTAAAACCTCTGGTCTTCCTGTGTCCTCCACTCAGGATCCTCTCCCTCCTAAACCTCGGAATCTGTAAAAGAGGAAAAGAGAAAACACATGAGCTTTCGAATGGAAAGCCCAGTAAGTACCCCTGCAGGTCACAATGTCATAAATAAGAAGTATGACAACCAATGAGATCATAAGTAGTCCTGGGAGTCTACCACAAACAAATCAAAGGTACGACCCCTGACAGAAGCCCTCGGGCTCTGTAATGAGTTTTGAGAGAACTCAAGGTTCACTCTCGGCCAGTATGTCCAGCTATTCACTGTAAATACGACCTTGTTGGTCGTTTGACCCTCCGGTCACAGGTCGGTAGAACTACCTCTCCTACGTGTTAACACGGTCAGTGTACCACGTCCAGCGACAGTAAGACCACCGTAGAATTGCTTCTCCGTAAGGCGCATTGTGAAAGCCAGGGGGTCCTATTCCTGAACATTCCATTATTGGAGCTTCCCTAGCTCCACTGAGTCCGGGCAGTAGAACATAGCAAACAGGGACACCAATGTCCCGAAACAAACATACATGCTCAACAGGATTCAAAAACAGGTATGAACAGCATGTACGGCATCAGCAGGGGATTTAATAGGAATACATAGCAAGTCCAAGAAAACCCGACACCGGGTGGAAACTAGGCAAGTGAACTTACAAGAACAGACATAACAAAAGTCAAGAACACTCCGTAGAGTGGGGGTTTAGGCAAAAGTACTTACCTCTAATGAGACTAAATGTCTTCCTAGACTCCTTTGGAATGCCTTACGTCTCCCCTGAGAGTATCTGGCATACATAGACTCTTATTAGAGTCAAGTTTTCAACAAGATTCTAGCTTCACATGCATGTCCTACTTTCTTGTTGGGCTTAGGCCTACTAACGGGTCCTAAGGACCATCTCTCGGGATTCTGAGCCCTTATTCCCGTCTCAATGCCCCCCTTAGTTGACTTTTAGACCTACTTTGGTCAAATCTAGTCAACCCTAGTCTATTTGTCGAGTCTGACTCTTATTTAGTCATTTTAGTTGAGTTGGGCCTATTTAAATTGATCTTAACCCCTTTTTACACTAGAGGGGCATTTTGGTCACTTCGCAACTTTGACCCTAAAATTTTAGGTTCCACCTTGTTTAGGGCTTAATAGTCCTTTTTGAATTTATTTAGCTTCCTTACTAAATATTTTTTCATCACATAACCAATTATCCAAATTTAAGAAATTAATTAATTAATTTCTATTTACCTCATTTCAATATTTCATAATAATACTTACTTAATTATTAAGTCACATAGTTATAGTTCCATATAGTTACCGAAACTATACAACTATTTGATTAATAGTGTTAATACTATTAATAGAGACATTACTAATTTAATTATTACACTAAGGTTTTTTATTTTTTTTATTAAAACCTTATATTTCCAAACCTAATAATCATCACCAATCCTAGATTCCATTTTCAAAGATTTATAACCTTTAATTGATTAATTGAACATGTGTCACACCCTAATGTATTTCACTTTAATCAGTTTCATTAATCAATTAACTCTTCAACTATGTCTCATTATAGTTTTCAAATTATTAATCATGCTAATAATTTGTCACACAAACCATAGTTACCATTTCAATTAAACATTACTTTGTTTAATCAATCAACACTATAGTCTCTACTAAACATCACACAACCTAAGTTTGAAATAATATAAATGATTATTATTTCCTCCTAGGTTAAAAGCATACTCAAATAATAAAAATTCTTTTATTACTTCAATTAAATGTCACATGCCTAAGTTTCACAATTTAATAAATATTTGTTACTAAATAACAAAACTCATCCAAATTAACAATACCACAAATAAATATGTCACACTGACAAGGTGTCTATTTAAAAAAAACTTTACCCTAATTAATCACATGCAATACTCTAAAAAAAATATAATGTCACATTCCAATATTTTAAATGATTAACAATCATTTCCCCAAGTTAACATTACTCAAATAATAACTATTATTTTTATTTATTTATTTTTTTTTATAAACCCACTTCTTCTTCTTTTCTCTACTCCCGACCGAGAGCCACCGGCTGCTCGTGCCCTTCTCCGCCACCATGCACACTTTGCCCGGGCCTGCGTAGCTCGTCGCCGACAGCCTTGCGACCACGGCCGACCTCTCCCTTGGCGCCACCGGCCTTTACCCTCTCACGGAAGATCAACAAAACTCTCGGCCGAGACTTCTCCTTCCCCGGCGATCTCTCAACGTCGACTATATGCATAAAAGAACGACTCAAAAATATACTATGGAGTTTTTTTTTTAGAGCACTCACAGCGAGGTTGCTGAGGTCGGAAACGCTGGAGTCGCCCGAAAAGTGCCTCTGTTTTTATTCCACGAGCTCGGCCGATCAGAGGCGAATTCCGTTCTCCAACTCCTGCATCGGTTCCGGGCCCACCTTCTAAGACGCCGTGAGCTTAGAAAAAGAGCGACCACCAGCCATTGATCACCCAGCGCTCGTAGAACCTTCTCCCCGGTGAGCTCCTCCCTCTCCGATCTCTTTTCCTTCTTTGGATACCTAAACCCGAAGTCTCTCTTCTTCTTTTATAGGCGGGAAGGCGAGGGCAGCGAGAACGCCATAATAAAGTAGCCGTGGCGTCGCCCGGTCTTCAGCGCATCGCGTTCTACGGCGAGGCGTGGCCGTTCAATCAATGGGGGAAGAGAAGGACACGCCTGGGATTTGGTTTTTCACGGATGGGTGGCGAGGATCGTTTGATCCATCTTGATGGCCGAGATTAAATCTATTGTCTCGGATCCGACACTTCCACCGTCTAAACGACCAAGATTTTACATGTCTTGATGGTCAAGATTTTTAGATCTTGCCTCGTATCCATCAACGTAATCTCGGCAGAACTAAGCATCGATTGCCCTTACGGTAGGGCCTTCCTTACTTAACTTCTTCTCCTTTGCCTCGTATTGAGTATACGATGAGATAGATTTCATCTTTAGTCGCCACGTGGCTCCATAATACCCGTTATAATGCCTCGTGATTAATCACGGTTTGAGATGATCTTATCTCAACCGTTCATCCGTTACTATAGAGATTCTTTATCGGAAAATTATCCCGAGGTCCCTAACTCTTTTTAGGTCACAATTGGGTGCACGCCTGTGAGAGGGGAAAACTATGTTTTAGTCCTCCTGACTTTCCTAATTACCAAAAAGTCCTTCTGGTCCACATAAACCCTAGTTAGGGTTTTAAATCCCTTTTAACTCATTTTTCTCACAATTAATTCCCCACTTAGACTCTAAGAAGTTAACAAATAATTTAAGAAAAACTTTTATCGCCATTATTTCTTAAAATTTCTCGGATTTTACAAAAACCATCCAACCCAACTCTCAAATCAGCCATCTTCCCATCTAAATCACCGAAAAATGACCCCAAATCCCTAATCCTCTCATCTGAAAACCTAATCGCATCCGTAATCCTCCCAATCCATCGAATCAAACCACCCTGAACCACCCTGGCTGAAAACGAATAGAGACAGGGAAGAGCACCACTAGAGAAAACATAATCCTGGAAACCAACAATGTAGAAGCGAAGCCAAGGAAAAAGAGGGAAGCGTGCTTTTAACCATTGATTCCAATTGAGACCATAAACTCTTGCACAGGATCGAGTTGGCCGCACTCGTTTGGGAGCTCGAGGTCCTCCCATCCACCATAGTTGGATAAACTTGCGGATATGGAGCGAAGCACTGTGAAGGACTTGCGTCTTCAAATCGATCTCAGAGAGGATGCAGGGAAGCGAATGGAGTCATAGCACAATGGGGGATAGAGGGGCGAGAAAGATGGAGAGAGGATGAGAGTGCTCCATGAGAGAATCTCCATTGGAGGACAGAGGTCGAGATCCAACTTCGGGATGATAATATTCTTATAATATATTTATAATAGAGTTAAATATGGTTAATGAAAAATTTAGAGACTTAATCTCACAGCGTTACATGGGATGATAACGGAGGTGCCATTTTGAGATTTTGAAAAAGTTGCGACTGCTTTTTAGTAAAAAAAAAAAAAAAAAATTAAGGTGCCAAATTGAAAAAGCAACATTATTTAGGTGGGTAAAAAAAATTAACCCTAAAAAGAAACATGGTCTATCAAATTAGAAAACAAGAATGAAAATTGTTTTAAAAAAAAGGAAGAGAAAAAAACTGGAAATTTTGATAAAATATTGAAAAACACCCACAAAACTAAACCCACAAAATCTTTATAAAAATTAAAGATAAAAAAACCCAACTTTTTTTTTTGATAAAGTGGATGAGACAAACGAAGTACAAAGGAAAGATAGGCCACAAAACCGAGTTAACGGTTTTACCAGAGGTCCCTTAGTGGACCAAGTTGTGCTAGTAGTACTTCAAGACCGTGAGGGCTATGGGGAGGAAGAGAGTAGGCATCCTAACAATAGTAAGGGTCTGTCCATATCTTCCTCTTCGAAGTTTGCTCCTGGAGGTCTCAGTACATGCTTTTCCCTAGTGAGGGCGATCAAGGTCTGGAGCTTCATCTGTTTGGTGGCATGAGCACCTTCGAATCACGAGAGGAGGAGGAAGTCGACATGCCAGATGAGTCTCGAACAAACACGTCGTTTATTATTGAAGCACCGCCCGTTTTATTCCATCTAGATGGTCCAAGTGATCGCCATCGCGAGTAGTTGCCACTGCTTACGGAGGTCCCTTTCCAGGCTCTTACCGAGTGATGCTTCCCCCAAAAGATCTTATATCTTGCTCTGGGGGTGGGGGGTGGGGAGGGGGGGGAGGTTACCATTCGAAGGAGTCGCATGTAGTGAGTCCAAATTTATAAAGAATATTGGCATTGAATAAACAAGTGGTCTGTTGTTTCTTCCTATGTATTACATAGATAGCAGTGTGACCTTTCCCCTTGCCAATGCCGTTTTGCTAGGTTTTGTAACGTGGGAAGCTTGTCTTTCAACGCCAACCAGGCAAAAAGCTTAACCTTTAGGGAAGATATTTGCTTCCAGAAGGAAAAAAGGGAGAGGGCTTCTCGTGCCGCCGTTGATCCAAAAATGGTACAGTGACTTGACAGAGTATTCCTGGTTGGGTGTGAGTCTCCATTGCTTCCTATCCTCGCGTTGGGTTACACTATATGCCAGGTGCTCTTGTAGCACTTGGAACATCTCCATCGCACCTTGCGATAGGGTCCCCTGTTTGAGGATCGACCTTCCACTTTCCTGTAATTGTCATGCTTTATGTATTGTGTGCTCTGCTTTCAACCATATTGTTTGGAGTTTCGGGAAGCCTTCGTATGGGCTAAGTCCATCTATCCCTTGTCAAACCAAACCTTGATTGATTCACCGGTTCCGGGTGTGGCTATTACGTTCATCATTATGAGGTCACGTTGTGTAGCCACCCCTTTCCAGAAGAAAGAAGCCCAAGTGGGTGCCGGTTTGTAAGGGTTCCAGCTTGAGTTTCTGAAATAGGCTTGGGTAATAATTTTACTGCATATTCCTGTCTGACCTTTTATTAATCTCCACCACCATTTACCGATGAATGCTTCATTGAATGCATTCATGTTAAGAATGCCCCAGCCTCCTAGCTCTTTGGGCCTAGTTAGGGTGTCCCATTTTACTTGGCAGTAGGCCTTGGAGTCGGGGTAGGCTCCTTTCCATAGGAAGTCTCTCCATATTCCTTCAATACGCCGGATCACCTATTTTGGTGACATGTACATGGCCATCCAGTGGTTCGAGATTGCCGAGAGGGCCGAGTTTAGTAGGGTGATGCGACCCCCTAGTGATATCAGTCTCCCTTTCCATGTTCCCAGCTTGTTTCATACCTTTTGAATTAGGTTTTTCCAGTCCTCTCTTCTCGGTTTACTTCCAGCTAGAGGGATGCCTAGGTATTCAATGGGGAGGGGGTTCACGCGGCATCCCATTGTTGAAGCAAGGACCCCCACCTCCTCCTCAGGCATCCTATTGGGTATGAGTGCGCTCTTGTTGAAATTGATTCGTAGGCCAAAGAACCCTTCAAACAGGTAGAAGATGAGCTTTAGCCTTTTGAGTTACTTCTCATTCCAGAGCTAGGTACCAGGAGGTCATCCGTATATAGCACGCACCGCGTGCGTCACCATTATGGTGAAAACATCTATTGCAAGTATAAAAAGTAGCGGCGAGAGTGGATCCCCCTGACGTAATCCCTATTGATGTCGGACATAACCCATAGGAGTGCCATTAATTAGGAATTTGGACTTAGAAGAATGGAGGATCATCGTGATCCATCCAATCCACCGTGGTCCAAATCCTCTTGCTTGTAGAGTTTCGAGAAGGAATTCCCAATCTACGGTGTCGAAGGCCTTCTCAAGTCTACTTTGAGAAGTACGCCACACTTCTTTTTTATATTGTGGATGATCTCCTCAGTGGCGACTATACTGTCTTGGATACATCTTCCTTTAATAAAAGGTCATTTGGTTTTTGTTGACTAGGATCGATATGACTGCTTGTAGTCGATTTGCCAATACCTTTGTGATGATCTTGATGGAGCAATTTAGCAAACTAATTGGGCGGTAGTCCTTGATTGAGGTGGTAGCATTATTCTTTGGTAGTAAGAGGATGTGTGCCTAATTTAGTCTTTCCAGTTCGGCGGAGTCTAGATATAGTTCTTGGAAGGTATGCAGTATTTCCTCCTTTGTGAAATTCCACCCTTGTTGGTAGAAATTCATCTGGAAACTGTCGGGTCCAGGTGCTTTCTCAGGATTGAGTTCCTTGATGGCTGTATCTCCTGCTCTGTGAATGGGTTGTCAAGATGGGACAAGTCAGCTAGGGGAGGGTCGGTAAACATTTGTGTCCAATCGGTACGATATCTATTTTCCCTTCGAGTGCGGATTGTGAAGATGAAGTGATCCTGTATAGCTTTTGCAATGTCTGTTAGGGTGTTTAAAGTTTGGCCATTTTCAGTGAGCTGGTGGATCCAGTTTTTGTTCTGTCGTTGGTTAGCGACGGAGTGGAAGAACCTTGTGTTCCTATCTAATTCCTTAAGCCATGTGATTCTGGAGCATTGCCTCCAATGATCTTCCTCCATTCTGATTATATTGCTGTATTCATTTCTGTATGCTTGGAGTAGCTCTTCCTCCGAGGTGGATAGCTATTGTTGTTCACACATGGTGTCTAGATGCTCTATATTGTTGATTAGTTCCTCCTTTCTCTGTCGCTGTGCTTGCTGCTCTTCCTTATTCAATCTTCGTAGTCTTCCATACAGAAGTGTGAGCTTTTTAGCCCAGCTATAGGCTCCGGCGCTTGCGTAGTCATTTTGATTCCACCAATCCTTTACTATGTCCCAAAAGCAGATAATGTTTCCCCACCCCTTGTTGAATCAGAAAGGGAATTGTTTGGGCTCAAATCGTCAGCATTCGAAGGTTAAGGGTACATGATCCGAGCGGATACGTGGTAATGTGATTTGCTAGAAGCGGGGGTGCGCCGATCGCCATTCTAGGGACATGAGGAATCTGTCCTGAATGAGCAAAATTTCCCTATTATTTAATCCCACTGATGTTAGAAAGCAAATGGCATGCATAGGCAACAATGTTTCAATTGGAAGGTTCAGGCACATGGTAGTTAAAAAAATCCATTCGTTGAGACACAATAATAACCAAACAGTAAGGCTGCATGTATAAGAACAAATCAAAATTTTCCTGATTTCAATACAGATTTATAGGCCAGACTAATTAATACATTGTCTAAAAGTTGTAAAATTTGGCAAATAGATTGGGTCATTAATATTGTTGTGACTTGGCGGCTGGTTCCAGAGCTTCAATCATGACCACACTAACCTATGGCAGTTTTAAGAATAATCAAGTCAAACATGAAAATAGAGATAGACATAAGAATTACAATTGGCTAGAGATATTTACCACCATCCCAATATCATTCTTCTCATTACCGTTCACCTCTACAGTCTGGTCAATAACAAGGTTCATAAATTGATCAAAACCATGAAGGAAGCCAACCATGACCTTGTTGCCATTCAGTTTTACCGTAGTTAAAGAGACACTTCGGTGCAACCATAATAGCAAAGAGTTTATAATTTCGTTATGGTTTAAATATTGAAAACCTAGTCATACCAAGACCTAGACAAAATTGATACCAAGAAAACCTAATCACAAAAACAAAATTGATTATAACTTCCCGAACCCGGCCCAGGCGTATCGACTGACAGGCAACACCCAGGTAGGGACGAGACCTACCTGAATTCAAGGCCTCAGAACTTGATTATACTTATTCATAAACAAACAACTAAATGATAAAGCATAATCATATAACAAATACAAGAGAGTACTTAAATTCAACACATAGTATCAGGCCTATAGGGCACATATTTTCCTGGACAAAACTACAAATCCTTACTCAAAATCTACATAGGCCCTCTTGCGGTACTACCAACCTCACTGGGATAACCGAATATGACACCCCAAGTAGTAGACGATCCCTCTCCTACTCGCCCGATACTCCCCTACAAGTACGTCGCGATCTGAAAGGCGAAAAATCCCATAATGAGTTTAAAAACCTAGAAAGTATCTACTAAAAACAAATAGGTGTCATGCGCATAATTTAAAAGAAATACTGTAGAGAAATAAATAGAAGCATTTCCGAAATACTGATGAAATACAAACGTATTAGGAAAGAGCTCAATGTATACTGTTAGAGCTAAAATCGGGATGAGCTCCCAATTTTGAGTTAACAATTGAATTTATATTGATTGGGTGGCTATCTTAGAAGAAAATCAATCAAGAATTCAATCATAAAGAGAGAAAAACCAGATTTACGTGGAAAAGCACCTAATTAATGGTGAAAAAACCACGAGAAAGAGAGATCTCACTATCAATTGTTGAGTTTACAAGAGATCTTACAATGATTCCTCGAATGGAAAACAGAGAAAAAAATAGAGAATGGATCCTGATTCCAAATGGGCAGAGCTTCGCTGCTAGAATTCAACTTGTCCAAATGAACTACGATTCCCGTCTTTTATAGGCATGGGTTGTGTGCCAAGCACGCTTCTCAATTTAGGCACTTGTTTTCCAGCTGTCCTTCCAGCTAAGTTTCAGCTAAGTGCCAGCTAAGCGCCAGCTAACTATCTGAGCTGTATCCAGTTGTAACTCTTCTAGAAGGACATGTTGTCTACAGCTGTACTCCTTCTAGAAGGTCAGAACCGATATAGATAATTTCTAGTTCTGGAATGCCTTTACTGATTGACACATGTTGACCTAGGGAGTTCTTTTCGTTCCCGATGAGCCACATAGTCACATCGGTAAGCTGGTGGGGTTCCATATTCCTTAACGGTAAATGGTGTTCTTATCGCATATCGGGTGGACCATATCGGATTGACCAAGCATGTCATATCGAGATGACTTGTCCAGGTGGAAAGGTTATATCGGAATAATCCAATCATTGACCGATGTGTTAGTGTTTGAAGGCTTTATTATCTTGACATGCGGCTTGTCCGGATGATTGACACGTGTCTTACTACTTTCATCCCTATCAATAGTCCCCCATCAAGTGTGCTTGTGAATTAATTCGAAGAATGATCAAATATTCTTTGATCATTGTTTGAGTTCATGAAGCCAAGCATTTTCGAGATCAGATCGTTCCTGGGTTCATCATGCCGATATCCGCTCCCATGTTTTCATTTAATGATTCTTCTCTCTTTTGTATCATATTTCTGGGAATTGTTTGTTCCAACGTTCCTTCCTTTCTTTCCTCGGATATTTAATTTGACAATTCATTCCGATCTATCAAATCAACAAGCGTGCTACTTATTTAGGAGTTCGTGCGTGGCTACTCTTTTGTGGGTAAAAAGGTCTTTTGTTGCTTCTCAGACATTAATGGTCCACTGTTTGGCATTGATTATCCACTATCCCTCGTTATCGAGATTCAGCCTCCGATGGCTGTTGTGACGTGTGGTTCATGATGATTGAATCTTTTCAACTTCCACGCGTCAGGAATTCGAACCGTACTAAGCTCTTACTTACCTCTAGTCATTAGAAGGAGGGTTTTGTACTACGCTTTGAACATATCTTGACCATCGATTCTATCCTTAAGTACTATTCAAGAGACTAATTTGAATTATGAACTCATTCTTGGAATCGAGAACGACGCTTTTTCGGCAAAGGTTTTTGTCGTCTTGTTCACTGGTTCGCTTTGTCTCTTCTTCAAAAGGTTATCGATCTCTACATTCTTAGAAGGATCTATTCACCCAAGTATAGGGTTTCTTCTTCCTTCTTGAACTCGAGTCTTCTTTGTTTAGGGTTTTCTTTGCTAGTTTTTCATGATGTCTAAGGCTGCTAGAGATCCAAAACGTTGTTCCATCTCCTTTGCTAATACTCTTTCTGAAGCTAAGATAGATGATTTGGTGAAGAAGTATAACCTTTCTTCACTCTTATAGAGTTCTCTCTTCCTCTGAGCGTGCTTGTTCTCCTTCTCAGGAAGGGGATTTAGTCATTTACCAAGATGCTTTGATAGCTGGTCTTAGGTTGCCTTTTCCATAGATCTTTGTAGATATTTTTTGACATTTTGGTTTGAATCCTTCTCTGCTGACTCCAAACTCTTGGAGAATCCTTTGCGGTTTTGTGGTGGTTTCATTTCTTTGTCAAGTTGAACCATCTGTTCATCTATTTAACCTCTTTTTCAGTTTTAACCAAGATAGGAAATCTGACTGGTTTTATTTCGGGGCTAAACAAGGCAGACTATTTTTTGGTTCGATCCCAGATTCAATTAATGACTGAAAGAGTAAATACTTTTTTTGTTTCTAATAGCGAGAGTTGGGGATTTAGTACCAAATGGGGTACTCCTCATACACATGTGGCTTCCAAGGAGAAAATAACCTCATTTGAGGAGGGATGGTTGGAAAAATTCAAAGAATTTTGAAATACTCCAGTAGATAAATTCTTCTTGTCTTACCAATGACTTCAAGACTGTGGGCTGTATTTAGCTTTGGATAGGATCATTCGGAATCTTTTTCTTTTTTTCCTAGACGAAGGGATGGCTCCTAAGACTTTGGCTGAAAGAATGCGTGCCATCTCTCGTTTCGATAAGTTGAAGAAGAAAGGGAAGGAGACTTTAGGTGAAGGTTTGGTCCTGGTTGTGGAGGTTGGGGGACCTATCTGTCCTTCTACTGAGGAAGCTTCTGATCTAAATAGAAGAGAGGATGAGAAGATTCCATCTGATAGCGGTTGGATCCGATGCTATCAGTTTTGAAACTGTAATGGCTCTTATAGCTGCTAGTCTCCCTCCTCCTCTTCCTGTGGATTCTCCAAGTGTTAAGAGGAGGAGGTTAGTGAAGGCAATGGAGAAGTTTGGTTTCAGTTCTTTTTTAATCTATGCATACTATATCGGAGCCGGTTGCTGAGGTTTTGATCGGTCCTGTTTAAGAGATGTCTGTTATCCCTTCTTCTTCTCTTCCCATCATATCGGGTTCCGATATTCCAATTCTCGATGTGTCTATTGTCCCTCCTTCTTCTCTTCCTGTCGTATTTGGTTCCGATGTTACAATTCCAGATGCACTGGTTTCTCACAGATCGGGAGAACCCCGTAGATCGGAAGGAAGTGTTTCCTTGGAGATAGGATCTGGTAGGAGTAGATAACAAGGTGATATTCTTGTGTTTTTTGGTGTACCTTTTCCCCGTTAGAGTTCTTTCTGTTCGATCTTCTAAGTGTTGATTGGTTAATTCTGTCTATTTTGATTGTAGGAGTGATAGGAACTGTGAATCCTTCTGTTGGTGGTCCAAATGTTCAAGGACCTAGAACTCGGGGGATGATCTACCGAAAAGAAAACGTTTTGTCTGTTGATACTAAGCTCGTCAGGGGTTCTTTTTCTTTCCTGGCGACAGGACAATGTCAACAATCACCTCAATCAATTTAGCATGGAAGAATCTTGGGCTCATTTTCGTTGTCCCTTGCTTTTGTATGTTGTCACCTTTCTCATTTGTTGATAAAGTAACTTTATATCTTGTCCTCCTTAGTAAGAATTTCCTTTGCAGACTTCTTTATGGGGAAAACAAATCATAAGATTTTGCGAGAAGGGTGATCCCGAGATCAAGGTCCGCATTTCAAAATTGGAGGAGGAGAATAAGATGCTGCTGGAAACTCTTTCTCTCAAAGATGTTGAGATAGTTAAATTGAATGGAGAGAAAGATTCCATTGCTACTGAATTGTGGAAGTTTAAAGGAGTGAATGCTGCATTGAAGATCGACCATGAAAGTTTGCAGGCTTCTCATTCTTTATAAGAGCAAAATGTTACTGCTTTGAGGCAAGATTTGGACCAATCCAGGAGTGAGAAAGATTCTGTTGTTGGTGAGAATGATAAACTAGCTGAAAAATTGTCTGCGCTTGAACGAGATATTTCTTCTAAGAAGGAAGTTTACAGTAGCTTGAGAAAGAAGCTTGAAACTACTGAAGGATCGGCTGGCAAACTGAAGGAAGATATCGACCTTCTATTTGAGCAGTTGACAGCCAAGGATACTCTCCTCTCTCGTACTCAGAATGATATCTCTCATGCACAACATAATGATAAGGAATTATCATCCCTGAGGTCTGAACTGAATAAAAGTTGGAAGAAATCCATGGAATTGGAAGAAAGAGTTGCTGCTGCGGAGAAGAGAGAGTTGTCTGATGATGAAATTCGAAGGGTTTTATCGGAGGTTTATGTGATCTTAAGCAGCATTTATTCTGTTGATCCTTTAGTAAAATTTAATCAGACTTCTCATGATGAAGCAAAGGAGTCAGATTTACGATAAATGTCGAGGGGGAAAGAAAGTAGAACTCCCCTTCAAGAGACGCAGGATCGATGTCCCTTGCTCGGAGGAGGTTTCAGCTACGATGACATCGGATAAAGGCATCTTCGATAAGGCGATTCCTCCATCGGTTACTCCTGATCTGGAAGGAGGAAAAGTCCCTGAAGATGAGATAGTTATATCGGGTCAGGAACCGATCTGTGAAAAGAAAGTATGTGATCCCTCTAATGAAGTAAGGCAGGCTGTTATTGAGATCGAAGACGATGTAGCAACATGTATATGTTTAGACTCCATTCTTTTCGATACTTAGTCGAATGCTTCTTCACTTTTCCTCCTTTTGTTTAATCGAAGCCACCTCTATCAACCCTATTCCAAAGGAAATTTCGGGAAAAGATTGTGGAGACGTAACTACTGCCTTACGCATGAGGGAAGGTTAGCTAAATTCTTTTTGTTTGCTTTGCTTGTACTTAAACATTCCTTTTGTTGATACTAACGTAGCTAAGTTAGTTGTTGCTGATTTTAGAGACTTAGGATTCCAGTCCTCCCTCAATACATTGTGCATCGGGTGTCGTAGAAGTAATCAGTAGATCTTCATTTCTTCATTTCCAGTTTAGTCTTTCTAAAGGCTGTTTTGATTTCCTTCTTTCTTCTTTTCTCTTGCAAGATCGACTTGAAGTCAGACGACTCCGAAGAGAAATTGAAGAATTAGAGATGGTACGGGAGGAGATTCTAAATAAGTGGGTGAGAAAACCAGAAGATACTCTGAAGTCAATGTTGCGCGAAGAGAGCCATAGAAAGAAAGTAGCTGAATCAAAGAATTGAGACCTCATATGAAGGAAAATTTTGTAGTTGCTTTCGATTGTTCTTCAAAGTTTTTGTCAGAACTTGAATATAATAGCAAACTTCGCTTGGATTATGTTTTTTGTAAGAATTCCCTGATTGTTTTTCTGTCTCTTCTTCTCTCTTTTTCTTTCTTTTTGGAAATTACTGGAATTGTTATCTAATCTATCTTCAAAGCTTCTTGATTTGTTGAATGTCGATCTATTCTCAAAACTTCATATTGGATCGGATCATATTCATTGTTTGATATCGATATCGTATCCGGTGTGCTTTTCGGTCTTCAAGGTAATTTGATTATAAAACTATGTGAGGTAACGGGTTTTTCATTCCCGTTATGGTTCAATTTAACGGACTCTTGCAGACAAGAGCAGTTATTCCCTTTTTATTGAACTTTGAATTCTGTCGTTTCCAAAGTGACTTTAATGGGGTATTCTCGATGAGAATTCAAAAGGTCTTTGTTGGCTTGAAATGAAGCATCAGGCGTCTCTTGGTATTCTGGTCGTGGTATTAACTGCTTCTGATTTTCTGTAGAAACTGTAGTATAAATGGAGATGGCGATAGTTCTTTTGAGATCATTCTTTCTGACATTATGGGTGACAACAGTTATCCTTCCTTTTATAAGTTCTTTTGCACAGGTGACAACGCTCATCGCCTGTGGATTCCAATAACTTTTCAAAATAACCTGAGGTTTATTGAAGATGGGTTGATTAGGTTGCGAGGTCCTAGTGGGAACATTTGGCCGGTCACACTTTCCTTATCGAGAGAGCTTGGAGACTTTAGTTTTACAAATGGTTGGGGGGACTTCGTGAGAGACCATCAACTTGCAGAAGGAGATCTTCTCTTATTTGTCCTCCAAGAGGATGAATGTTTCGAAGTTCACATCCTCGAGGGAAACCGCTGCCAGAAAGTTTCGGCCCTTAGCGCTTCTCCTGCCCAAGTTCCAGATTCCGTTTATGATTTTGATTCTTTTGATTAGTCTTAGTTTGCACACTTTTCTTGTAATCATGTGAATTCTGTCAATGAATTTCTATTTCTATCAAGATGTTTCTCTTTCGCTTGTTTGCGTTTGAAGTGTTTTAGTATCCTTGCTGTGAGTGAATCTTTTTTTTTTTTTTAAAAAACATTTGAATGCAATTCTTTCCGGAAGATGAACATGTTTGATTGCTTGTATAATGTAGAGCAGAGATACTTTTTCTTGGTTGAAAAATTGAGATGATCTTTCAGAAGTGATAAGCCATCATATTTCTGCCGAAGTATAAAATTGCGTCTCATATGTAGGACATTGGTATGATTCGTCGATGTAGTGGATCCGTATGATTGCTCTTGGTATGATGGGTTGGTATGGTTGATTAATGCAGTAGACCGGTATGATCATCTTCATTGGGGACCGATATGGTTCGTCGTTGTAGTAGACCGGTATGGTCTTTTGTAATGAAGGACTGATATGGTTACTCCATTAGGGGACCGATATGTCCCGTTTTTTTGATAGACCGGTATGGTCTTTTGTAATGAAGGACCGGTATGGTCATCTCCATTAGGGGACCGATATGGCCCGTCTTTGTGATAGACCAGTATGGTCTTTTGTAATGAAGGACAGGTATAGTCCATTGAAGGTTTGGGACCGGTATGGTTCGTTGAAGGTTTGGGACAGGTATGGTCCATTGGTGTAGAGGATCGGTATGGTCCTAATTGCAGACTTCCTATTTCTTTGTTAGGGAACAAAACTATCTGGAAATGAAATAAAAGGGAGAAAATATAAATGTATGTGAAGCAATTGATTTTAATGATAGTACCTCCGTAGATGTTCTGAATGGTATGGATGTTTAAGTCTGCGTCCATCTATTTTGGAGAGCCAATATGTACCAGGCCTTACAATTTCTTGCACAATATAGGGGCCTTCCCAATTAGTATTTAGCTTCTCCGTTCAGCTCTTGTTACCTTGAAAGATATTCTCTCGCAGTACAAGATCTCCGATTTGGAAAGTTACTTCTTTCACCTTGGCATTATAGTATCTTTTAACTTTCTGCCGGTATGCTGCTACTCAGATATTAACACAGTCTCTCTTTCTTCCAAAAGATTAAGCTCCGCTCGGAGCTGTTCTTCATTGCTCACTGGATCAAAGGATTGTGTTCTTGGTGTGGGTAAAGTGATTTCCGCTGAAAGTACAGCTTCTACCCCAAATGCTAATGCAAATGGAGTTTCACCAGTTGGGGTTCGAGCAGCTGTCCGATTTGCCTATAGAGTGCTTGGAATTTCTTCTACCCAATTTGATCAGTTTCAAAGGACCCGGGTTTTCAAACTGTGAAGAAAAGTTCTATTGGTTACTTTCACTTGTTCATTTGCTTATGGGTGAGTGACAGAGGTCGGTCTTGACTCTATGCCCAGATCTTTGCAAAACTTCTTAAAGGCTGGGTTATCGAATTGGCGACCATTGTTAGTGATGAAAGCCACAGTTAGGCCGAAACAGCAAACAATAGATTTCCACAAGAAATTCTGACAAGCCTTCCCTGTGATTGTCTCCAGTGGTTCTGCCTCTACCCACTTAGTAAAGTAGTTGATCACTACAATTAAGAACTTCAGTTGTCGAACAACTACGGGAAATGGGCCAAGTATATCTACTCCCCATAAAGTAAAGGGTCTTGTACTCACGACTGCAGTAAGTGGTATTGGGGCCAATATTGGAATGGCGTTGGCAAGCATCACACTTCTTGACAAATTCAATGACATCTTTATTTAGGTTTGGCCAATAATATCCTTGTCTTAGAATTTTGTGACTCAGTGCTCTTCCCCCCAGATGGTCTCCTGCTTTTCCTTCATGGATTTCCCGAAGGATATATTCTGATTCGGAAGGCCGGAGACATTTTAATAGAGGGAGGGTGTAGAATCTTTTGTAGAGTTGTCCATTTACCACACTATATCTGGAAGCTCTGATGGTGATTCTTCGAGCTTCTCTGGGCTCTTGAGGGAGAGTTCCATCTTGCAAGTAACTCAAGATTGGATCGATCCAACATAGTTCCTGATCAATATCCATAAGTTCCTTAAGTGGTCGACAATCAATTGTCTTGGCTGCCAAGTTTTGAGTGTTGATTGGTTGTTCAATATTAGCGTTTGTTGAGGCTAATTTAGATAAAAGATCGGCCTTCTGATTTTCTGCTCTGGGGGTTTTGGAAATGTGGCATTTTTCAAAGCTTGTGGTAAGCTTCTGCAACAGAGACTTATATTTGACCATATGGGCTTCCCTTGCTTCAAATTCTTTATTCAGATGGCCCACAACCAACTGAGAATCAGTATTAGCTTGCAGATTCTGTACTCCAAGATCGCGAGCTAATTGTAATCCAGCTATCATAGCCTCATATTCAGCCTCATTATTGGTTGCTTTAAAACTAAACTTTAGGACAGTAGAAGTGCTCCATCTAGATGGTGCTTGTAGGATCAGTCCTCCCCCCAAATTGTCCCCTGTGGAGGAACCATCTGTATGCAAGACCCATTGGGATGAGAGGTCGTTCTCGATTTCAGATAGTTTTATATTTAAGGGATCATCATCGGCAGTGGTTGTAAGCTCAGCAATGAAGTCTGCAAGTACTTGTGCCTTTATAGAAGTACGCGGTTCATAGCTGATGTCATACTCTCCAAGCTCAAGTACCCATCGGGCTAAGTGCCCCAATGTATCCGGCTAATGTAAGATTTGCTTTAATGGTTGGTAGGTTAACACTCTTACCGGATGTGACTGAAAATAAGGGCAGAGTCGTCGAGCAGAAACCACTAAAGCGTAGGCCAATTTCTCAAGGGAAAGATATATTGATTTAGTATCAGTGAGGACCTTGCTCGTGTAGTATACCAGCTTTTGCAAATTATCCTCAATTTTTACTAATACTGAGCTGACAACTGCAACAGTTGCAGACAAGTAAACATAAAGCTCTTCTACTGGTTGTGGCTTTACCAATAAAGCTGGTGATTGCAGATACTCCTTCAATTGTGTGAATGCTTTCTCGCATTCTTCATTCTATTCTACCTTGGGTGCTTTCCTTAATGCCCGGAAGAAGGGAAGGTTCTTCTCTCCTGACTTTGAAATGAATCTTCCCAAGGCTGGTAATTGGCCATTAAGCCTCTGTATTTCTTTGATTTTCTTGGAGATCTCATTTCCAGGACAGCCCGTATCTTCTCCAAGTTTGCTTTAATTCCCTGGTGAGTCAGCATGAACCCTAGAAACTTTCCATATCGGACACCGAACGTACATTTATTGGGATTGAGGCTCATCCTGTGTGCCCGAAGTATAGTAAAAGTTTCTTACAGATCGGCGACATGTCATTCGGCTTTATCACTTTTCACCAAGATGTCATCGACATAAGCTTTTACATTTCTCCCAATCTGATTTCTGAACACTTTGTTCACTAATCTCTTAAAGGTGGCTCCAGCATTTTCAAGTCAAATGGCATGACTTTGTAACAGTATATTCCTCTTCCGGTGATGAAGAGACTCTTCTCCACATCGGATTCTGCCATTCAGATTTGATTGTACCCAAAATATTCATCAAGGAAACTATGAATTTCATACCCTGATGTAGAATCTACTAAGTTATTTATAAGAGGCAGAGGGTAGTAGTCTTTAGGGCATGCTTTATTAAGATCAGTGAAATCCACACACATTCTCCACTTTCCTATGGATTTTTTGACTAGTACAACATTCGATAACCACTCAGAGTAATACACTTCTTGAATGAAATCTACCTTCAAAAGTTTATCCACTTCCTCTTGGGCAGCTTGAAGGCGGTCAGGAGCAAAACTTCTTCACTTTTGTATGACAGGCTTGTGCCCTGGATCGATATTGAGTCGATGTTCGATGACCTCTCGAGGGACTCTGGGCATCTCTTCAGATGTCCAAGCAAATATATCAGAATTGCCCTTCAGGAGATTTACTATCTCTTCTTGTTGTGCTGGTGGGAGATTGGCTATTCCCTTCTTGTTGTGCTGTATGTCCTCCATAGTGATTACCTCCCCAGATCGGCTATTCCCTTCACCATAACCTTTGGGCATGGTGGCATAGCATTGGCGAGAGGCTAATTGGTTGCCTTTTACTTTACCGCAACCGTTAGTAGTTGGAAATTTGATCATCATATGATAGGTTGAAGTTACAACTCTCAATTGATTGATCGATGGTCTCCCTATGATAACATTGTAGCTCGAGAGGCATTGGACAATTAAAAAGTTAATGAGAGCAGTGGTGGTTTGTGGAGGGGTGCCAAGAGTCAATGGGAGAGAAATCATACCGTCGGGTTATAAACGGCTGCCATTTAACCCGATGAGAGGAGATTTAACTGGTTTTAGATTTTCAGCCAGAAACTTCATTTTGTTAAAGGCAGAAGAGAATATAATGTCTAGTGAGCTCCCGGTATCAATGAGGACTCGCTCAACAGTGAAAACTCCGATCTGTGCAGTAATCACCAGAGCGTCATCATGGGCGTGGATCTTCATCTGAGAAGCAAGTTTGTAGGGATGTGCTGGGTCTTTTCAAGGATGTGACGTTCTGTACTGAACCCACCATTCTAACATAATTTTTCCTTGATGTGGAGCTCTCCCTACCACATATGGCCCTCCAGCAATTACAGTCACATGTGTATCACTTGGGATGATGAGTTGCGGAGCAGGACATGTTCAGTATCTTGTTTCTTTTATAGAAATTGATCCAATTTGCCTTCCCTGATAAGATCTTCAATAACATTTTTCAATTGGATACATTCTTCAGTGAAATGCCCCTTGTTCTTATGGAATTTGCAGAACTTCTTACTCTTCTTCCTCTTCGAGTTGTCTTTCAGAGGTTGTGGGGTCTTCAATATTTTCTGATCTTGAATTTGAGATAAAATGTCTTCCCTGGGAAGTGTTGAGAATAGAGTAATTATGGTACTTTACAGCCGTTTCAGAATCATACCTTTGCTGCTAAGGAGGTCTCCTTTCGTCAAACCGATTTGCTCGGTTATGGTTTCGGCCTCCTTCTCACATAGGTTTATCATATCTAGGAGCTCCTTCTTTCAATTCCCTATATGGTTCTGGGTGGTGGTTCTTTTTTCTGATTTCCTCCATTTGTAGCAGATTACTTTCTTCCCACTTAGCCTTCATTTCCTCGGAGGTTATATATTTTGCAGCTGTAGCTTGGAAATCTGAGAGTCCAGTTGGAGGTTCCTGGGTTAGGGAATCTTTGAAGGGTCCATCCTTCAATCCCTTCACTGCTATACCCACAACTATTGCAGAATTAATATCAACCATGCCGTTGATCTCCTTGTTGAAGCGACTTATATAGCCGCGTAGACTCTCTTCTGGTCTTTGCCTGAATCCAAACAGCATCATAGGATTTTTCTTCAATCTCCTGTTGCTCGCAGAGTTACAAGAAAGAGGTAAGAAAGTTGTTGAAAGCTATGTATGGTTCCTGACGGGATACCGCTAAACAAATCATAGGCGTCATTAATGAGTGTTCCAGGGAACGTGCGACATATGACAGCCTCAATTGTTCGGTTAATCATCATCTTATCACAATAATTCTCCAAATATTCCTGGGTATCGGACGTCCCATCATAATGGCGAACATTTGGCGATCTGAAATTCTACGGGAAAGGGGCTTCCCAAATTTCCCTTATAAAGGGAGAAGTAATGTGTGGCATGAGTTGTTGGACTCTGTCCCTTTCAGAAATACATCGTCGTGGAGATGAATAACGACAATATGGTGAATCACGTCGAGGAGATCGATGTCTGGAATGATGCAGACGTGGAGATCGATCATGAAATGAGTGATACCGATCCAGTGAATAATAATATCCCTTGGACCGGTATACCGGTGATCGGACCCTGTGCCTCCGATCTATAGATCGATCTGGAGAATAAGAGATTTCTCTCTTCCTCCGATCCTTTATTATGTCTCCTCGGATATGGCCGTTCTGATGCTGACGTACTGGATCAGAGCTTCCAGTAGAAGATTCTTTGCTCCGGTGCTGCATCGGAGAATGTGTTTGATACCCAGGGGAGTAAGTTGCTTTCCTTCCCCTGCTTGCCTTGAGGGGTTGTGCATCATGAGGGACAGTAGTCTGTGAAGTACGCTGTCGTGCTTCTTGAAGAGCCTGTTTCAGCTCTTCAATCTCCTGCGCCATCCTCCTCACGCGATCAACATTATTCTTGACTCCAGCATTTCCTTGGGGTATCTCAATTCCTGGAAGTGGGATATCTTCAACAGGAGTAATGATTGGAGCTCCTTTCTCTCCTTCCTGGGTTTGAAATCTCTTTGATTTTCTCTGTGTGGTAGCCATGGACTTTTTGTTAAAAGCCTCCCCACAGACGGCGCCAAACTGTTAGAGCTAAAATCGGGATGAGCTCCCAATTTTGACTAAACAATTGAATTTATACTGATTGGGTGGCTATCTTAGAAGAAAATCAATCAAGAATTCAATCAGAAAGAGAGAAAAACCAAATTTACATGGAAAAACCCCTAATCAATTGGGAAAAAACCACAGGAAAGAGAGATCTCACTATCAATTGTTGAGTTTACAAGAGATCTTACAATGATTCCTCGAATGGAAAATAAAGAAAGAGAGAGAGAATGGATCCTGATTCCAAATGGGCACAACTTTATTGCTAGAATTCAACTTGTCCAAATAAACTACGATTCCAGCCTTTTATAGGCGCGGGTTGTGTGCCCAGAATGCTTCTCAATTTAGGCACGTGTTTGCCAGCTGTCCTTCCAGCTAAGTGCCAGCTAAGTACTAGCTAAGCGCCAGCTAATTGTCTAAGCTGTCTCCAACTATAACTCTTCTAGAAGGACAAGTTGTCGACATGAGCCGTACTCCTTTTAGAAGGTCGGAACCGATATAGATAATTTCAAGTCCAGGAATGCCTTTACTGATTGACACGTATTGGCCTGGGGAGTTCTTTCCGTTCCCGATGAGCCACATAGTCACATCGGTAAGCTGGTGGGGTTCCACATTCCTTAACGGTAAACGGTGTTCTTATCGCATATCGGGTGGACCATATCGGATTGACCAAGCATATTATATCGAGATGACTTGTCCGGGTGGAAGGGTTATATCGGAATGATCCAATCGTTGACCGATGTGTTAGTGTTTGAAGGCTTTATTATCTTGACATGTGGCTTGTCCGGATGATATCCACGTGTCTTACTACTTTCATCCCTATCATATAAGATAACTCTTTAAGCACAATTCATATGCACAAATGGGTTTGTATTGCAGAAATACATAACCATTCAAAGTTATCATCCAAACAAAACAGTCTCCCAAATATACAAAAAATCATAATAAAATCCGCATGTATTAACATTGGCCTCAACCGACATTGACCTTAGCTAACATCAACCTCAGCCAGTATCAACCTCAGTCGATATCAGCCGCAACAGGCATCGACCTCAGCCGGAATCATCAGACATGTATATCTGGTAGCACATAGTCAAAAGATACGAGTCAAAACAGTTAGTGCCTAGCTCATATTTCAACACTGCCAGTATCTAGCTCATATGTCGACCCGACTAGTACTTACCCTTACTGGCTAGGGAAAAAGTAGAGCAAAACATGGTTGGGAAACTTAAACAGATTCAACACATTTTATATCACCACTCAATTTTTTTACAAAGCACCTGTGTCAGAATAATCGAATGAAATCTAGAAAGCATTCAA
The DNA here is from genome assembly GCA_026586065.1 of Dioscorea zingiberensis. NCBI lineage: Eukaryota > Viridiplantae > Streptophyta > Magnoliopsida > Dioscoreales > Dioscoreaceae > Dioscorea > Dioscorea zingiberensis. The sequence continues at coordinate 52,010,344 of CM048819.1, forward strand.
ACATATTCATAATCTCAGAAATAGATTCTCATGAATTTATAAAATCAAAACAATATTAGAATATGCCAGAAATTCTTAGAAATAAGAGCACAAGTCCACGAATAAGTAATAACCATCATAATTGAGACATGTTGGGGAGGGGGGAGGGGAGGGAAGGAAGATCCGACCGTACACGTGGCGCAAATCGGGGAAGGACTTCATAGCAAACCGACCCATTCAGAGGAGGTCAGTTGGAGATTCCCCAGCGGCAGGTATGACCCTGCCATACGTGGCAAGAGACGCGCCTGGCACGAGGTGCCCCCTGACAAGGCAGTTTGTCGGGAGGCCACACCTGACACACTGCAAGAAGCAGGCTCAGAGGAGGTTAGAGGTGGCTATTCACGGAAGAAAAAGGGATTTTATATAAGAGAGAGGAATCCCTAGGGAACTCTCTCAAGGCTCTTAAACCGGGACCCATCCCGGTACTCTAGACTATCTTCCTCTTTCCTCTTTCTTCCTCACATCACCTCCGCCCTACTAACTTGAGTATCGAAGGGTCAGGGGGAAGAAGCCCCTGGACTTCTTTGTTTTGCAGGTACAAAGGACCCTCGTCCAATGGCCACTTCCTCGTCTCTTCGCCTGCTGATGGTTGGGACCCAGCAAGAAGATCACAGTCCTAATTCATATTACCTCAACACTATCCTTCTTCTCAGTTGAACTCTAGACGAGGAACTAATCCCATGACCGTGACCATTTTGAGCATCAACAAGATATGTATTGTAAACACGTACCTTGCATGTCTCTATTTGCTATATCAAAATAGGCCGGTTATAATTTAATAAAACTCTTAAAGCATAAACTTTAATGTATTCCCTTAAAAAAATCAATGCACAATATCCACCATTTCTCTTAATGCTTTTGTATATAACATATACAAGATTTAATAGGTGAAATACTTACCTAGAAGGAAACTCAGACTTAAACTCGTCCTCGAGTCAAACTCCTGTATTTGGATCTACAAAGATAATTACATATCATTACCCACTAAGACACTTAAATCCCAATCGACTACACAGTCATATTATATTAATTAAAATATAAGAGCCACACAACCAAAAAATGATGACCTTACACACCATGGCAATTTAACTTTAACTGTGCTAAGTTCCTTATTATCTTATACCTCTAGGATTTGGTAACACTTCAAAAAAGTGAAGTGTAAGGGGTTTACATAGTCAAAGGTGACAACACATGGGTTGCAACTTATACATGAGGCCTGTAATAATTAATACTTAATATATCAAGCTTTATCTATCCAATTTCATACATGCAAACTTGTAACAATTGCATATAATCCCATAACATAGTTAGCAGATAGTTGTACTTATCCATGATAATTCAACAATCAATACAAATCATGGTTGTACATGTGGTTAGTTCCCAGGCATCAAGCTTAATACAACTTGTAATAATTCAAAAGCAATTGTACTTCATGGCTATGAGGTAATACCTCCACTTGATCTCTAGCCACCCCTAGTTAAGATCTCTTATATATGTAACCCAAAACAAATACTCTCCATGGCTCTAAGCATTGGCGGATGCATGGGGTAGGGGCCACTGCCCCCCTAAGTTTTGTGAAATTTTCCAATGGTCCTTCAAATTTTGCAAAATTTCCCATTGCCCCCTAAGTTTTAAAAAGTTTTTTAGATAAATAGAAATTTTATGAGGGTTTAAGTGAAAAACCCTAAAACCTATCTTCAACCCCTTCAAAATTTGCAAAATTTCCCATTACGCCCAAAGTTTTAAAAAGTTTTTTTATATAAATATAAAATTTATAAGAGTTTAAGTGAAAAAACCTAAACTAAAACCTATCTTCAACCTGTTGAGTTTCATTTATGGACCATACCTCTTCTCTCTTGCTCACTGTCGCCACCGCCTAATCCTTGTCACCGCCTTGCCGTCGCCGGCTCGATGCTCTTCTAATTTTGATAGCCCGTTGCTAGTTATTTTTTGGGAGAAGGAGATTTTTTATTTTTCTTATATAACTTCAATTTTTTGGATTGTTAATATTCTTTGAATGTGAAAAAGGGTCAATCATGGATTCTTGGTTTTGATATATGCTTGGTAGTGAGTTATTTGTTCATGTAGGGTTAATGTGGTATAATTGAATTTTCTTCTTAGTTTGTTTTTTTGTTCTTGGATTTATTTGGCTTTCATGATTTAATTCTTTTGTTTATATCTATCCATTAATTTGTTTCATGAAGTTTGCTTCATGCTTTACATTGGACTTATTGATAAATTAATTTGATTCAACATGTTCTAGTTTGATTAAACTTTTATTTGTGGTTTTTGTTAATTTATTTCTTTTAATTTTAATTATAATATTTATCTAATTAGTTTTTATGTTAATTAATTTAGATAGTTCTAAGGAAGAATCAAACAATTGTTTCTTTATTAAAAAAAGCCCTTCAACTGGTACATCTACTCCAATAAACTTAGTTGAGGCTTCAATAGTAGATAATGAAACTAATGTATAGGAGGAAAAACACTCAACTAAAGTTTCTCGATTGGATGAAAAAAAGATGATTGAAATGTTTTGGAACATGATAACCGTGAAGGCTATGTGGGTACCTACATTTTATTATTTATTTTAGTTCATGTGAACTTATAAATACAAAGATTGTATTTTAATTTTGATTTCTTATTTCTCAGATGGGAGAAGATTATTGGTACTTGAAATTTAATATATTGGTATTAGAAGTTGGAAGTACAATGAAATTGTCGAGGTTAGAAATTTAAACTTTAATGTTATTTATATTTCAAATGATAAATATATATGTATATATATGTTTTAATTATTACATAATTATAATTCAAAATTGTTAGTAAAAAAAGATCTATATTGACAATGACTTTAGTAGTTGCCCCCTCCCCTCCCCTCCCCTCTCCCAGGTCTAATTTTGGATCCGCCCCTGGCTCTGAGGGAAGATATATATATATATAGTCACCATAAGAGTCTCAGTCTATCTAGAATCTTTCTTGAAATGTGTCAACCCTTCATGAGACTTCATGGTAGAGAAGCCAACTCATCCATGTTTCATGAAACTTCATCATAATATCCCAAGGCATATCCAAGCTCTTCCAAACTTCTAGTTTGATGTAGAAAATCCTAGTTGATGCTGGACACTAACATTTCCCCTACATCAATTTGATCTTGTTTTGATTTTAGTGATAAGCTGATTAGATCTCTATTGTGAACAAATTTTTCTTTTGGAAATGCTTTTGTAAATATATCTGTTAGTTGTTGTTTTGTCCTTTAAAATTTCAATTACACTTCTCGCCGCTATACTACTTCTTGAACAAAGTGGTACTTAAATGCAATGTGTTTAATACTGTCGTGGCTTACTAGATTGTTACTTATAGCAATTGTCGACTTGCTGTTGCAATATATTGTAGTCTGTCCTTCTTGTTTCTCTCTAATGTCTTCTAGAATTCTCCTGAGCCAGACAACTTGCGCTACAGCTTGAATTGCTGTTACGTATTCAGCTTTAGCTGATGAGTGAGCCACTATACTTTGCTTTTTTGTTGACCTTGAACAGAGACCTGATCCAAGTGAAAAAGCATACCTTGACGTACTCTTCTTATTGTCCAGATATCCGGCCCAATTACTATCTGTAAAGCCAACCAACTTGGAGTCTTCAACTGACTTGAATAATATGCAATAGTCCTTCGTACCCTTAATGTATTGCATGACTCGTTTTGTAGTAGCTACACACAAATGGCTTGGACTGTTCATATACCTTGATAGTAAACTAGCAGCGAACATGATATTGGGTCTTGTCACCGTCAAATATAGTAGACTTCCTTCTAGACTTTGATAGGTTTTTGGGTCGACCTTCTTTGCTCCATCTTCAAGCTTCTACTTTTCATTTGGCATCAAGGGGATTGACACTGCCTTGCAAACCTGCATCTTGAATTTTATTAAAATGTTTTCTACATACTTTTTCTGTGATATGAAGATATCAGTATTATCTTGGCATACTTCTATACCCAGAAAACAATGCAGTAAGCTCAAATCATTTATCTCGTATGTCTCAATCATATCTTTTTTGAATTCTTTGATCAATATCTCATTATTACCAGTATAAATCAAGTCATCAAAATATAATGAAACAATTAAAATATTAGTATCTTTTTTCATAGTATATAATGTCGGCTCACTCTTGCTCTTCTCAAAGCCATGATGTATGAAGTATTTGTCAATTTGACTATACCACACTCTTGGCACTTGTTTTAGGCCCTAGAGTGCCTTCTTCAACCTGTATATTTTATTTTCTCCCCCTTAAACAAGAAACCCTTCTGGCTGCTCTACGTAGATATCTTCTTCAAGACCACTATATAGGAATGCTGATATGACATCAAGCTGATATATTTGCCACTTTTTTTGAGCAGCTAGAACAATGATAGTTCTGATTGTCTCTAGTCTTGCAACTGGAGCGTATGTCTCGACATAGTCAATTTCTAGCTTCTTCTTGAATGCTTTTGCCACGAGCCTTGCCTTGTACTTATGGACTATGCCATTTGGGTTTAATTTTATTTTGTAGAACCATTTTACTCCAATTACTTCACGGTCTTTTTGTAGATCTACTAGTTCCCAAGTATTGTTCTTCTCGATTATATAGATTGTAAAATCCAAGATTTTATTGAAATAAAAGGGTTTTAAATTCTTATTAAATAAAGTGGTAATGAAAGAAATTTCCCAAGTACGGGTTTAATTTGAAAAGGATGGTCTAATATATTAAAACCCTAATTAAGGTAAATGGGGGGCTGACAGGGACCTTTTCATAATTATAGAAGCTTCGAGGACTTGAAGGAAGTTGTGTCTTTCTCTCAACGGAGGGACTTTCATGTAAAGATTAAAAAGGGAGGGGGCGATTCACAAATGCCACGATAGAATCATGAAAAGGGTGCAGTAGTTAACAATGGACGGTTGGGATTGAAGGATCCGTGAATGATCAAATCACGAGGAGTCGATCCAATGGTTCACACAAGCGATTAAAGGAGGATACGGGTGTCCTCACCGTGCGGGCACATCACACTTGTCCATCTAAAGGATTATATTAAGTTCTAGACACAGCACCCAATATCAACCATTGAAGTAATCTCGTCTGTTCGAGATGATCTTGGCCACTCATCTCAGATGGATGAGTGAGTTCGAGGCAGGAAGAGATGATCCAACTGCTAATCGCGAAAGGATCTCGACAGCTTATCTCGTGTCTGTTTTAAGTTCAAGGCACGATGGTTAAATCCCGTCGTTCATTGACGGCAATTGTCACCACTTATCTGAGCGAAGCTTGGATCCGAGGCATGATGATAAATGGAAGTCGTCGGATTGAAATGATTTAATTAAGACCGTTCGATGAAGGTCACTCGATTATGAGGCACGTGCAACATCTTCTTCTCGACGCGCGCCACCGTGTGGATGGGCTGCCCTTCCGCGATCACCGCAGGCCAAGAATGGTATATTTTCAAATACTGATCAACCTGTCTAGGAAGTGAAGCAATCCGCTCATTCATGCCTTATGATATCCCCCATCAAAGGCATGAGGAATCCTCTTCGATTCTCTAAGGGCTGCTATAAGAGAAGGGAAGGGGTGCAAGCCTTAACAATGCCTGTGAATCATCTTTCCGCCGCCGTCGACGTTTGAGATAGGAGAAGGGAGGAAGCGCGGAGCGACCCCTACCGCGAGGTTTCGCCAGGGAGTTGAACACCATGCCAGAAGGAGGTGTTCTCCGGTGACAGAGCTACTGTCATCTTCAGGTAAATTCCTCATCCTTCTGGAGTCCTTCATACATGCATATAGGGATTAGAGTAGGCAATGGAGAAGTCCCTGATAGCTATCGTCGTTTGCCACTGCGGAGGTGGAGGAGACTGACAGCTCTGCCTTGTGCGCAGTCTGTCCTCACTGACTCTGCGAACATCTGAACCCCAAGGACCTTGTAGATGACGGTGCTCCACCATGCGGAATGACGGGAAGAGGAGCCCCCTCTTCGGCATCATCGCTCTGCCCAACGACCTGAGCTTCAAGTGTGGTGGAGGATGGGAGACGACCACCTCCTTCCCAGAAGAAGCTCGCTCTGCATCGTCTGTCTCTGACTGGAGGGGAGAATGGGACGATGACGACTCAGGCTACCCGGGTGATCGCCGGCGACCACCGAGAAGGACCAGGCTCTCCACTGCTCCGACGAGGCTCAGCTGAGGAAAAGAAATAGAGAGAGAAATAATAAAATTAGTTGTTAATTAGAAACTAATTGATTTAATAAACCGGTTAATGTTAACCAAGTTGTTAAATATGGTTCATGGGTTAAGTTAGTTGATTAGGTCTGATAGAATGGAGATGGTTGGGTTTGGGCCAACTAGTTAGCAAGGTTGGTTGGGTCCGGGTCTGAATTTAAGTCAATCTGGTTGCGCTCAAACAAGTGGGGATAACTTAATCAAGTGTATAATTTGGTCTAGTTGGGTTGAATCAATTTGCATTTCAAATTGATTTGGTCAAGTCTATAGTGATTAAGATGTTGGCTTAATCAATTTAAGATGGTTGGGCTCAACTATAGTGCTTGGTAGGTTAGGTTTAACCAATTTGTCTTGAATCAGGTTTTAATAACAAAAAAAGGAGAAGGCTTGTAGAAGAGGGGAATGGAACCCAAGCCTCCTTATTTACCATGGTGGGCTTTAACCACCAAGGCCCTGTTGCTTTTGTGGTTGAATGAACCTAGGATATTTAATTAAGGCTTGTCTAACCAAATTAAGAAATAAGAAGAGAAATGGCGGGAGAGGGGATTTGAAACCAAAACCTCCTCAGTAGTGTAATGGGCCTTAACCACTCGGTCATTATATATTGTTTGATTTAACAAGGTTGTTAAATTAATAAGGGCATACCAAATTTAAAAGAAGAAGGGTGGTGAGCAAGGGAATAGACCTAGAGACCTCTAAAGCATGGAAGTGGGCCTTAGCCACTAGGCCAACATGCTTTATCTATGGAAATAAACAGATTTTGTCGTTTAAGGTAAATGACATAGGAAAACAAGGAAAGTGCCGCACAGTTTGACTTGGGCCGTTTAGAGCATCTTGCATGTTCAACTAGAAATTATAAGATGTTGTCGATACTGATATAGGTTTTGCTATCAGGTTGCGACATAGAGACGTGATAGGCAGGATTTTTGCTGAGTGATCCCTGACGACATTGTTGAGGTAAGTACACTTACCTTGTGCCCACTCTTCAGAGTTTTCCTTAGCTTAATTATCATCATGTTTGATGATGCCTTGAGTTCATTCATGCTTCCATGTTTGTTTGGATTCTTGTTGAGCATGTTTGACTGTTTTAGGGATGTTGGTATCCCTGTTTTATTATTGATTTTCCCCCAGGATTCAGTGGAACGTGGGGGCTCCATTTGGGGAACGTTCAGGGATGGGACACCCTGGCGTTTCAGCTTGCCATGCCAGAAGATGATACTCTGGTTGTCCTGCATGTAAGTGGGGATGATTCGTTGGCCGTGTCGACAAGTACGAGAGGTGGTGCTACTGACATGCGACCTAAGGGCCGCGCGACCAGAGGGTCGAGCTCTGATAAGTTGCTGATGATGCTGGCCGGGGGAGACACTTTGTCGAGCTTTCCTTTGGGACTCGTTGTAGAGCTTGGGAGCTGCTGTAGTTAGGGGTCGTACCATTGTGTTTGTTTGTTGTAGACTCCTAGGGATAGTTTTTGAGGGGCATGTCCCCGTTGTTGACTTGATTGATCATTTTTATTGATATCATGATTTTATGAACCCCGTAGGGGTACTTACTGGGCTTTTCATTCGAAAGCTCACTCACTTGTTCTTTCTTTTTCAGATCCTGAGTAGGAGACTTGAGATCAAGACCCAATCGAGGGTCAGGGTATCTTGCGGAGGTTCGAGTATCTCATTTTATTTCATTGTGTGTGAGAGACTTTTTATTTGTAGGACCCTATAGGGCCTGACATTTTGTAGGGCATATGGTCCCTTATATTTTATTTCCGCTGAGACTCTTTTATTTGGATATTTGAGATTAATTATCTTGTTATTATATTATCTGCTGTTACTTACTTAGGCCTTGTATCCGAGTGAGGTGTGCCTTAATTGGTTACAACCGGTCTGCTCACGTGCCCAAGGTCCTAGAAATCGGGTCGGGACGTGACAGATTAAGGTGGTATCAGAGCATAGCATGCAGATAGGCTATCTGAAGTGCTTAGATTAAAGTAGCATTCAGATAGATGACACCCTAGTTGCGCTAGTGACTTAGTCAAATATGATAGATTGAGTGGTGGGTCGGGTAGACCACAAGACATTACGTATTGTTCGTTTGGGAGAGCTATCCTGATGCATGGAAGTCGCAGACGTAGTGGTCAAGCGGGAACTGCCTGCTCAGTCAGACGCTGCAGGGCCACAAGTAGCGGGCCCAGACTTAAGTGGGGTCCTTGGAATTGTTGTTACTATATTTTATTTTGTAAGTGCCTTTGCCTAGCTCCCACCCAATGATGGGTTCCTTTGACCTTGCTGTTACCTTATTTGGTATGTACTTTGTTGGTTTCGTGCTTGTGCATGTTGTTGTGATGCCTTGGATCTCTATTATTGATTCCCTGTATACACTTGGCTTGTTGCTTCCATATCTATTGATTGGTTGTTTGTATAAGTTGTTGTTGGCTGGTTAATCAGCATGCCACCGTGGACCGGGGCATTACTATTAGACTCGTGGTGCTTTTGTTTAGGTTGGGTCAGTATGTATCAGTGGAGTGAGCGGGCTCGCTGAGAATATCCACCTGTCGTCCGGCACTTGACCATCGAGGCAAGCGACACTTGTGCTGATCGTGGAGGTGTGATTGGTTGAGTTTAGGGGCCCCATTTGATTGACCTGTTGTGCTGACTGTTTTGATATGTCTTTCTTAACTTAGATATTATTGTCTGGTTGGATTCATTATGATACCTGCAGGGTACTTACTGAGCTTTCCTTTCGAAAGCTCACTCTACTTGCTTTTCTCTCTTTCAGGTTTTGGGGATAGCCGATTCAGATTTAGGAGTTGGGTAAGGGATTGAGATAGCTTAACGAGGTTTGAGGAAAGCTCAGACCATTATAGGGCATGATTTTTTATAGACCATTATAGGGTAATTTGAACACTGACTTTATTATTGATTTTATATTCGGATGTAGAACTTTGAGTTTGATTATTTATGAATATTTGGATTTATTTTATTGCATGCTTTTGATTACTTAGGCCTTGTATCCGAGTGGGGCTCATTTCCACTTGGGTACGGCAGTTTGTGCTCGTGCCCGAGGCCCAGGGAACCGGGTCGGTGCGTGACATAGATCATATTCTCCATAGCTTTAATCCAACTTTCTTATTGTTCAACTTATTCAAAGCTCCGCGGTGCAACTAGTGAGAAATTACAAGATTCAGAAATTTCTGCTAGTCTTTTTACCTGACTTGGTGCTGAATCTCATGTGGTTGACTCTCTTATGCTACTGCACTTGAACTTAGACTTGCACTTGGGCTGAAAGTTGAACTTGGTGTTTCACATTGGTCTTAAGTTATTGGAGTTGTTTTGTGACCTAGTGAAATAATGGTTTGTGTTAATTGACTCTCCTACACCTTCTTTTCTTCCTAATTATAGGAAGTCTTCTCATCAAACAAGACATCTTCTGATTATCAGCTTCTTCTTCTCTAAGTTATATAGCATGTATCCTTTTGTGCTATCTGCAAAGCCCATAAATATGCAGTGCTCACCTTTTCTTCATCAAGTTTTGACTTCATTCTTCTCGAACATGTGCAAAACACATGCTTCTAAACACCTTCATATGACTAATGTCTGGCTTGGCACCACTCCATACTTCAACAGGTGTTCGATTTGGGACCGCTTTTGTTGGACTTCTATTAAGAATGTAAACTGCAGTGTTAACAGCTTCAGTCCAAAAAATATTAGGCATACCGTTTCCTTTGAGCATAGCTCTTGCCATCCTGATAATTGTTGGATTCTTGGTCTTGGCCACGCCATTTTGTTGAGCAGAATATGTTGCCATAAACTATCTTTGAATATCATGTTCTTCATAGAACTAGTGAAAATTCGTCGAAGTGAATTCACTACCTTGGTCTCTTCTTAACGCTTTTATTTTTTAGCCGCTTTGATTTTCGATGATAGCTTTGAATTTCCTAAACTCCTGAAAGGCCTCTAATTTTTATTTTAAGAAATAACCCCAGGTTATTCTTGTATAATCATCAACAAAGATTAGAATGTACGTACCAATTTTGGCCCTTATACGGTGTTTGCATCTTCCCACAAATTTTGGAGTGGATAAGGTCCAGAGGTGCCCACGCTCGCCAAGCTCCTCCTCTTGAAAAAGTTGCTCGGTGTTTCTTGCCGACGATGTATCCCTCACAAGTGTCGGTCTTCAAGTTGATTTGCGGCAACCCTCAAACCATGACTTTGACTTTTAGAAACTTCAAGGCTCTATAAATTAGGTTGCAGAACCTCTTATGCCATAAACCGGCATCAACATCTTCTTCACTTCGGAATGCCAGATATGGGACATATCAGAGTTGTAGAGGAAAATTCCTTGATGTTTCCATCTCCACATTCGCAAGTACTTGTTTTCTATTTCTTTTATCAAATACTTTGCAACCTCCATCTTCAAAATGGACAACATAACCATTTTGAACTAACTACCCGACACTTAATAAATTTTGCTTTAAATCGAGCACCAATAATACATCATGAATAAATTTTGGTCCGAACTTAGTTTGGACAGAAATACTACCCTTACCTTTTGCTTGAACCAAAGAGCCATTTCCCATGTAGTTCTTTGTTTCATAGGAGGAGTCGATGTCCTAAAATAATTCATAGTTACATGTCATGTAGTTTGTACAACCACTAACTAGGTACCATGGATGCTCCTTTTCTTCTTTGGCAGAATGACACACATAGAAGATGTTATTTTAATTTTTTGGATTCTTTTTTTTCTTCTGAAAAATTTGCTGGATTATTGTCTTGAGATTTGTATCTTCTTGCAAAATGTCCAAATTTGTTGCATTTGTTGCACCACATCTTATTCTTCTAACATCTAGAGGTACTATGGTTTGACATTTTGCAAATATCACACCATAAGTTTGAATTACTCATACCTGGCTCTTTCTCACTTTAGGTCGAGTGCTTGCGTATAACTTGCCTTAGGCCGCCTTTTTCTTTAGAAGTCCCTTGGAACTTGGAGCGTTTTGAGCTCTAAAGCTAAACTTGGGCTAGAATGCGCTTTTGACTGAGCTGTAATATCCTTTCTTCATGTGACACAAAGGCGCTCATGAGTTGCTGAATTGAAAGAGTTGACAAGTCTTTTGATTCTTCAATGGAGGTTAATATAGCCATATCTAGAAGGTAGGCTACTTAAGATTTTTTTCAACTACCTTCTGGTTGGAGATGCCTTCGCCGGAAGTTTGCATCTGATTCGTAACCTCTCCCACTCTTGAAAAATACTCTTTTATTTTCTCTGACTCCTTCATCTGCAAATTCTGAAATTGTCTTCGCATAGTTTGGAGTTTTATTGTAATTATTCTTGCAGATCCTAGGAACCCCTCGCCTAGTATTTCCCATGCTTCCTTTGCCTTCGTTGTACCAATAGTTTGAGGAAACATATTCTCTACATTACCCTGCTTTATTAGAAACAGGGCTCTGACATCTCTCATTTGGTCTTTAACTAGCTGCTTTGTTTCCTCTGCCGTTAATTAATGCCCAACGGCATGCTCGGTGCAGCCTTTGTCAACAATATCTCACAATCCTTGTGAAAGTAGCAGTGTTCATATCTTGATCTTCCATATATCATAATTTTACCCAGTAAAGATAGTGACCATTGATAAGTGCATAATTATACATATATTCCTGCCATATTTACATGCACTTATCCGCTTTCCTTGCATAGATTTCTCTATTTTTTGTGCCACTTTGGGTATGCTTTTGTGATTAAACAATAAATAGATACCTGGAGAAAAAGTAACATGAAACAGACAATCCATAGCGAAATGAGCTGAAAAGGCAGTTCACAAAGAAGTTCACGACATAGGCATTCAAGTGTATAGGCGTGTATCTGCCCGTACAACTCTCTTGATTCTGGAAAAAGCATAAAACTGCATTATAGGAGATCTACATGGGAGTGCACAAGATCAACACCCCCGTGCATGATAAATCCAAAATCTATAAATAGCCGCTTAATTCAACCTATTGGGATAACTTTTGGTGGATCAGTCTTTGGGGTACTCTTCTAGCGACGACTAGGGTTTCGAGAGGAGATTGAAGGCGGAGGAGACATCACGATTAAGGAGTATTATATTCTTTTAATTATGTCTTCCGGTTGTATCCATATTATGGATTTCCATAGTATGTGAGGCTAAACCTTTTGTGGTTCCTCAGACACATGAACCCTAGGATGAACTTGTTATTGATTTACTTTTTACATTGGTTCCCTCTTTATTGATAGTTGTTGTAGATCATCATTGTATGCTTATGCTTGTGATTGATTTGGTTGTATGTACAAGAGCCCCAGACTATATACCTCGTTAGGTTGAAGCGAAGCACGACAAGTGTTTATACTTTTGGTTTGTATGGTTATTATTGCGTTAGCCCATATTTCACCCCATTTTAGGCCATAGTTAGGCACAAATGATAGAGTATGATTAGCATGTTGAGAGATCGGGTATTGCATCTAGAAGGTGTATTCTATCACACTCTCCGAGAACTAGTCTCCAGATACCAGTATTAGGAAGTCAATAATCATCGAGGAATTCCTGGGGGAATTGTGATCCGAGGTAGTATATCTCATCTCTGATCACCCTTAATTCACCATTTGTTCATGTTAGTTATTTCCTTAGGATTATTGCAACACCAACCATATTTTAGGCTAGAAAATAGAGGATAATTAGTAGTAAGATTTCAGTCCACGTGGATTCAACTACCCCACCTTTGGGTACTTTACTACTTGATCGACCCCGTATACTTGCGGGTGAGATGCCGCACACCGTATGTATGCATCAAGTTTTTGGAGCTATTGTCGGGGACTGGCAGTGCTAGGAACATTAGAATATGTTATTCTAGTCATCTCATCTTATCTTTTTATCTTAAAAATCCAAAAAATCATATATATATATATATATATATATATATAGTGGTGAAGCCACATTGCGGCCAGGGGGACACGTGCCCCCCTGGATTTTTTTAATATATATATAGAGGTATGTGCAGCCGGCTAATCCTATCATGCCTTGCATATTTATATATGTGTGTGTGTGTGTGTGTGTGTGTGTGTGTGTGTATTGTTTTATGAGGATAAGATAATGTAATATATATATATATATATATATATATATATATATAGGGTCATGTTACTATGAGATCGGCCTTACTACTATTCAAGTAAGGTCGCCTCATTCTCACCCATTTGTAGAGTTCTTTTAGGGTTTCCAACCGTATAATTTGATGACGGTATGATTATTCATCTTAACGGGTGAAAATTTATAGAAATCTTAAAAGGTTAAATTTTCACCCTTTAAGATGAATGATCATATGGTCTCCAAATTGTATGAAAATTGACATGTACTCTTATTTTTCGATGTTCTATCCATCTGTATGGTTGGATTTGTAAACAACACTCTCAAAATGGGTGAAAATGAGGTGACCTTACTTGAAAAGTAGTAAGGCCGACCTCATAGTAACATGACCATATATATATATATATATATATATATATATATATATATATATATATATAAAATTTAAAATATATGGATAAATCTATATACATATATATAGATCATAAAAATATAAAATATATATTTTATATATATTTACTAGATAAAAGGGGTGAAGCGGTCAGTCACTTGAAGTGCAAATTGCCTACTGTATCACCCATATATATATATATATATATATATATATATATATATATATATATATATATATATATATATAGTGTGGGCCCCATTTTTTTTATAATATATAATATATTTATATAAAAACCAAACAAATACTCTCATAATCACTATCTCTCCCTCCCCCCAATTCTCTCTCTAATGTCTTAATTTATGGTTTTATCCATATTATTCAATTTTTTTTCCACTTATACTTTTATTTTGAGTTTCATATTTTGATAATTATCGATAAAAATAATTATTTATGACGTGTGGAATTTATAATTTTTTGCTGAATTTATTTATAATTATTTATATAAGTTTTGATTGTAAATACATGCTTACTAAGTGTTTGATAAAATAAGTATGAAAGAATTAACTTACTAATAAAATATAAGTTGTATAAAAATATCTATAAGTTGTATATCCTTTACTTTATCAATTACTGATATTGTCACTAATTTTGCCTAGCTCTACGGCCACTCTTGAAAGAGTATTTTCTGTAATGTATTTTGTGAAGACCACACTGCGTAATCGTATTCAGGATCAATGGTTGAATGACAACTTAGTTATTTTCGTTACGAAAGAAATTTTTCATAATATTGATGATGAAGTTATTATGCAACGTTTTCAGAATATGAAAACTCCTCATGGAAACCTTTAACTTTTTATTAAATTTAATATTTTTATAATATATTTTGTGTTATTAATTTTATTAAAAAATTATATGGTGCCCCCCTTGAACTTACATCCTGGCTTTGCCACAGTATACATATATATATATATATATATATATATATATATATATATATATATATAGTAAATAATTTCAAAAATTCAAAAATTAAAATTTTTCCTTCATTTTAGGTTTTCAGTATCTTTTGTGCCTAATTGAATTTTTCTATTAAATTGATAATGTGTTTTCTTTCAGGAGACATGGATTACAACTAGTTTGGTGCGTCATATTATGGGGAACCATCACTAGAAGATCTCCTTGCATATTACACTTATCGTCATGAAAAGGAGCTTGAGAGAGCTTAAATCATTGGTGGAAGAGGCGTGCAAGTCTAAAGAAAAATCAGACTAACTCATACACTCGTTCTTGAGCGAAACACCTCCTGTGGTAGTTTGCGAGGCAACTCTCATAGAGAAAGTCATGTTTAATTCTATGGGCACGAATGATGTAGACGGATGGGATGTGGATAATCAGGAACCCCAACAAAACATTGAGACAAACTTAGAACAAAGCCTGGATGCAGAAACAAGGGAGTGTTTTGAGGTGGGAAGTAGAGGATGCCTTTGAAGAAACCAATCTAGAAGACGATCTTGACAAGGAGACCTGGGTAAAACTGGAACAATCGATTAAGGAACCCTCAAAGTTGGAACTGAAAAAGCTGTCGGAGTACCTTGAGTACACTTTCCTGGAACGAGATATCCAGGACCTCCTTTAGTATGCACCGCCCTCTGGTAAGGACAATGAAGACACTCATCCTCCTCCTTTCTCTCAATGAGTACTAATACAAGAGCTGAATGATCGAGTCCAATCTGTTTTCCAAGTAAAGGGAGAAAGTATGAAACTTTTCTTTATGAACCCTAGTAAGGAGGAAGAGTATTATATCAACACCAACATCAATGTTACTTTGTTTTATGAGCCCTTAGACCAACACTTTTTCATTAAGGAAGTTGATAGATGGCATGAAAATTCAGCTTCAACAAAAAGAGCAGAACGAAGACATTACTTAGTGTTGTTGAAACAGTTGCTGGGGGTAATTCAAATTCAAAAGGCCATGTTCATTGAAAGGGTAGCGCTACAAGATGTTGAGTTATATACTGAGCCAATCAAGAACTGTGGAAAATGACAGGGAAAATATAAAGGGGAAGGTCTTGAGAAGGATGAAGTGGCTATTATCATCAAAGAGCCAAAATAACATGAGGTACGTCAAGCTAGTAATGTAAAACAAGCACTTCTTGGAAGGCAACCTGTAACACTCATCTCCAAAATAGAGACAAGTGCCAAACCAGCCAGGTCAGGGGATGTACCCTAGGCCTAAGGCTGTATAACCTGATAAATTAAAAGCATGCGGAAGCTAAAGATGCAAATAAGCTAATGTCATAACCAGAAATCAAATTCCTATTTAATACAACACCAAATAAAAGTGTGCTGACATAATAACATATGTCTCAAATATAACAGGAGTTCTACTCTCTCCTAACATCAACATGATAGGAATACAACACTGGTGGTCAGAGTCAACAACTAATGACTTCTCAACTCTCGCACGCCAACACAAGTCTCTACCTAGACTCCTGTCTATTACCTACATAACAACAATATGAAAGGGGTCTGAGCTACTCGAGCTCAGTGAATGGAAACAATATTGTCAAGTCTAACTATAAGAATAATCTCAAAATATGAAAACTGTACATATAAAAGAATCTGAAGATAAATTCTCAACAAATGAAATGTTGATCAATGCATTATCTTCAATCTAGATAAATCATGTCAACAGAAATACAACTCTCGAGTAAATATACACATGGGTTTCCCTAACAATATGCTCATCGACAATGTGAACGATACCACAAATGTCTTGGCAACAAATACTATAAATGTAGATAGTCTCCTCGGTCGGCAACCAATCAACGGCCGAGAGACAGCCAAGTGTGGAAATTAGTTCATCAATCATAATGTAGTGTCACCTACACCTCTACTTCGATACTGCGGAATAGTGTGGAAACGAGCGGCAACCAATCAAAGCCCGAGCCTCACAATTGGCAACTAATCAACAATTATTAAGCTAATGTATATATACGTATATTAGGCACCCTACAGGTATGAGTAGGGTGTTTTGTTGCATGAAAAATGATAGTTTTGAAAGCAGATAGTTTGGACTAAAAGTCAGGATTTATAAATCACCCTTACTCTACCTAGTACCGTACCTTCTAGCTTTATCACAGAGCCACCACTGGCACATGCATATATGTAAGTACGGTGTAAAGCATCAATATCTATAAAATTCTCTTTTCTTTTCTCTATTACAATATATTTTACTTGTTCTTTGCATGTATTTTTTGAAATACATTTTCAAATCTAGCAATCCAATCAAATAAACCAATCCCTTGTAATACCCAAAGCATTCACTAGTAAAATAATACGGAAATATGGCATCCGATCTAAATCAATCAATACGATAAATCAGATAAAAATACAAGCATGTACAGTTATGTTTCCCTCACCTGAGTCTAGTAGAACTTAGGATCGGCTTGGTCGTTCGGTAGCTTCTCCTGCACCTGTAAAATCCAAGATTTTATTGGAATAAATAGATTTTAAATTTACTCTAATTAGTTTGGTAATTAAAATAAATTCCCAAAACTGGATTTATTTGGAAAAGGAGGGTTTAAGTAGGGTTAATGGAGGATGACATGGACCATTTGGGAATTTTAAAAAATATTGGAGGACTTAAAGGGAATTTGTATTCTCTCTCGGAAGAGGGACCTGGTTGTAACCTAAAAGAAAATAAGGGGGGTATTTGCAAAAGTGCATGAATATCATCTTAGAGTGGTTTAAAAGAAATGGATGGCTACGATTAAAAGATCGTGAGATGGTGCTTAAGTTCGAGGCAAGTAGGTTACATCCAACAGTCCATTCCAAATGCCAATACGATGGTATGTGCACTCCTACCGTGTGCCAATACGATGGAAGTTGCGCCAAATCTTAAAGACAAAGATGACTTCTGCCAATTCTAGATCATGTGTGGGGTAGTTCTCTTTATGCGACTTTAATTGCTGTGAAGCATAGGCATGACTCGCCCATTTTGCATAAGAACGCACCCCAAGCCCATCCTACAGGCATCGCTATAGATAAAGTATCCGCACCCACTCTCTGGTAGGGCCAAGACAGGTGCAGATACCAGTCGATTCTTCAGCTCCATGAAGATTTGCTCACAAGCTTCCGTCAAGATGAAAGGAGCCCCCTTCCAGGTCAGCCTAGTCAAGGGTACTGCCAGTCGAGAAAACCCTCTATAAACCTCCTGTAGTAGCCAGCTAGTCCTAGAAAGCTCCTAATCTCTCTAAGGGTGCTCGGTCTACCTCAATCTACTACTGCTTCAATTTTCTTGGGGTCCACAGAGACTCCAGCTCCGCCGATGACGTGCCCCAAGAAAGCCGGCCAGAAATCACACTTAGAGAATTTGGCATAAAGCTCTTGGTGTCTCAGATTTTCGTCGATGAAGACGACTACAAATTGGTCCCGATAACGTCGGAATATTCGGTTTATCAAATCCATAAACACCGCTGGGCCATTAGTAAGCCCAAACGGCATCACTAGAAACTCATAGTTCCCGTACCTCGTACGAAAGACATTCTTCGGGACATCCTCGCCCCAAATCCGTACCTGATGGTACCCGGATCTTAAGTCGATCTTGGAGAACACCTGTACTCCTTGTAGCTGGTCCATCAGATCATCAATCCTCGGTAGAGGATACATGTTCTTGATCGTCACCTTATTGAGCTCACCGTAGTCAATACACAATCTTATCGATCTGTCTTTCTTCGTGAATAGTACCAGGGCTCCCCAAGGTGACATGCTCGGCTAGATAAAACCTTTCTCCAGATGTTCTTCAAGTTGCTGCTTCAGCTCCTTCAGCTCGGCAGGGGCCATTCGGTATGGGACTCTGGATATGGATGTTGTTCCTGGAGCCAGGTCGATGGCAAACTCAACTTCTCTCTTCGGGGTAGTCCTGGCAAGTCCTCTAAAAACAGATCTGGAAAGTCACGGACTATAGGAATTTATACCACCGTATATTGAGCATCCTTTGCCTTTGTAATAGATGCCAGAAACCCTATATTACCTCTGTTGATCAGCTTCCAGGCTCGATGTGCAGATATCTCCCGGGCTAGGGCATAACCCTTGCTGCCTTTGAAGACAAATTCCTCCAAATCTGGAAATCAGAAATGCACTCTCTTCTTTCTGGAGTCCAACAATACGTAGGCTGAGGATAGCAAATCCATACCGAGGATGACATCTAGTCGCGCAACTCCATCAAGTGTAGGTCGGCAATAAGTTCGTGACCCTCGATCACAACTGAGCATCCTGGTACCAACCTATTCACTCGCCTTTCCCTTCCTCTTCCCGCCTTTGTGACCTTCTCGTTAGCCTCGGTCAGGTGTGATTGAGTGTCTTGACCCTCCAGATGAATGTGATGGTCGGCTTGATGCTGTATAGGTCCCATCTCCTCCTAGTGATCTGGTCTAGTCGACAGGGCAATCCACCATAAAAGTGCTCAGTGCTACCGTACCGAAAGCACATGTCTACCGTATGGCAACAATGCTCTCTAGCATGTGACCCTCCACATCGGCCGCAACTGCGTGGATGAGAGTCCCTCCTTGTCGATCCTTTGCCTCTAGACCCAGATCATGAGGAGGTCTGTGATCTACCATAGGGCTGGGACCTACGCTCACTCCTAGAGTGTCCTTAACCGCTCCCGGAAGACTGATTCTTCCTAGAGCTCTTAATTTCCTTTGCCTCTGCTCTGCTCTCTCTTGGTTGGCTCTTAGGTCTCTCGCCAAGTGGCCTCATGGGCCTTGGCTATGTCAACAATCTCGTGGAAGGGCAGTCTCAATAATGACGTCACAAATCGCTTGAGGTTGCCCCGTAAGCCACCTACAAACTGTTGGGCCTTACACAGTTCATCAGCAACAAATAGAGGCGGAAACCTGGATAGATGTTCAAATTCAGCTTCATATTCATCAACTGTCATAGTTCCTTGCTTTAAGTTCAAGAACTCTTGTGCCATTTGTGCTTGTCAGCTTGCCGAGAAGTATTTGTTATACAAAGCAGATTTGAACTGTGCTAGGTGTGGAAAGCTTCTTCCCCTTTGTTCTGTACTTTGGCCTTGTACCAGCTTCTAGCATGGCTCTTTAGTATGTAGGAAGCCAATCTCACCATATCTCTTTCTGGGCTCTGCATAACCCCGAAGGTAACCTCTATCTCCTCAATCCACATCTCTACCGATGTCGGGTTTGTACCCCCCTCGAAAGGTGGCGGTCCTTGCCTCTTGAACTCAGCCAGTATACTGCGGCTACTCTTTGCAGCTGTAGTTGGGGGTGGAGCTGGGGCATACTGCTACTGATGCTGGCGCTGGTCGTGCATGAATAACATCATCTCATACGTAATCCCAACAAGCACTGCGGGATCATAAGGCCCTCTAAGTACAGGACCAAGATATCCTCAAGCTGCAAGACCTGGATATCCTTCAGCTGCGGGACCTGGATATCCTCCAACTGCGGGATTTGGTTATCCTCCTGCTGTAGGGTATCCTCCAGTCATTGGATCCGGATATTCCCCAGTCTCAGGGGCCGGCGTCTATTGGCCCTCACCATCAGAATCCTGGATGGGCTCTAGGGGTGGGGTCTCCGCTTGTTTGCGAGGTCATCCTCGGGGCCTTGGTGGCATGATTTCTGGAAGATAGAAAGAAATTCAAGTTGTTAGGATAAACTACACTACCCAACCCACTCTTATAATAAAAATTAGACTCGACTCCTAAGTTGCTATGACAACAAGGGTAACTTAAACTGTACTCTTTGATACCACCTTAATCTGTTACGCCTCGAATACGAGCCCGGACACGTAGACAGATCGGCCGCACCCAAACAAGGATGAGTCCCTATCTGAGCGTGAGTCCTCAAAGTTCCTGTATAATTATTATCTAGAGATAAAAACAACAGAATATATATAAATAATAGAAAGGGAGTTTATACAACTCCGTACAATACATAGTACAATACTCAGGTTACCCCACCTATACAAAGATCTAGTCAAATCACCCCTTATTATCAATACAACATAAATATATAACAAGTCTCATACACTCACAAATACAAATACGAGGGACACAGACCTCAAATAGTAAAATAGAAAACCAGCAACTCTGGAGGGGTCCCCAACTAAGCCCGATCCTACTCCTCGTCGTCACCTAAGAAAAATGTCAATCAAGTGCATGAGCCTAAAGAATAGGATCAGTAGGATCACCAATAAAACAATAAACAAGGCAAAAAGCCATAAGCATGGAATAGAGAATAAATCAAGTGCAAATAAGCGAGTAAAGTAAAATCACAAGCAAATAACATGTCTCAAGAATGTGAATAAATTCACGGATGTACTACATCTTCGGCATATACGATACTATGATATCCTTGATATCGTCTTCGGCCTAAACCGGATAGTGCTATAGCAATCATGTATACATGGTCAAAAAATCTCGCTCTCTGACTGAGTCTCCGTCCGATGTATCATGCCCGTCAAGAAGAGACTGCCAGTACCAAATACCTAGCAACATGTATTCATATATGTATCCAAGGCAACAACAACTTGAATATATATGAAATACAGTGATCTCGAGATCGGAAGCCAAATGAAAGCACATATTTAAGGAGTAAACTCAACTCAAATATGTATAAGAAACATCTCAAGAAAATAAGAGTACAAGAATCATAAGCAAGATAGGAGGAAGATATACTATCAACCCCCGTGCGAGAGCCTACTTGGCTTAAAGAACAACCTTCTGATCCTCGTCATGACTCACGCTCTCGAATCAGGATCTAGTAGATAGATTATAAAATCTCAGTAATTGTACTCTACTTCTTTAACTATGCAGACTAATATGGTTTTAAGAGAAAAACACAATGCCCTAATTTTGTAGATTTTTACTAAATCTCCAGTTATATAGAACTGCAAATATCTCCCAATCTACAAGTTGGATTTCTCTAATCTAAGGCTTGTTAGAAAGCTCTTTTCTTCCTCTATCGAATGATAAATTATTTTTTCTGATCAAAGGAGTATTGATACCCCAAACTGCTCCTCGAACAGGACAGTCGGGTAGCAAAATTTTAGCTAGTCAATATAAAATGCTTCAAATATTTTCTAAGGCATTTGAATACAGAATGAGGGTGCATGATTTTAAAGGAAAGTTTTGCGGCATATCCTATAATTTTTGGCTCCCAAAAATTATACAACCATATACATGATATGTAATTAATCAATTAAACCTAATTCCCACATATTCATATAATTCATACATTACTTTGAGCCACTACAATTTCAGGCACTTAGCTATCTCCATGAATCCTATGCAACCCACAAATCATTTATGATTTCCCTAACAACTCACCCCCAATTCATGTTAACCTCATGAAATTATACCAATACCCCATCAATTAAACTCTTGGTCCTTATGTACCTTGATTTCCAAGGTTTAAGTTGCTTGCCAAAGAGACGAACGGCGTCGATCGCCTGGGTAGAGGGTTGTGTGTGTGGGGACGTAGCTGCAGGCCAGTGGAGGAGTAGATTGGGGTGGCATCGGTTCAAGGGATGAGGGCTGAGTGCATACAGGCGCAGGCAGAGGGTTGTCCGCGATCAGGGACTACAGCGCCAAATCGGGGTTGAGGCGTACGGGCAAGGGCACTGCTGGCTGCGAGCAAGCGCATGCGGCACGGAATCTGGTCGGAGATGCGCACGCAGGCTGGCGGTTGGGTGGAGGCAGGCGAAGCTCCAGCTGCGGGCAGAGTCTGGGTTGGGGTTCCCGCACGGGGATGGCGTGGAGTGCGTGCCCAGGGCTGGCATGGGTCACGGCTGGGATGCTCACGTGGGGCGTTGGGTGTGGGGTTGTGGCAGGCCGGCTTCGTGGCTTGTCGGCAGTGATGCCTTGGCGGTGGCTAACTGGAGTGCTAGGGCAAGGAGAGGGAGAGGAGAAGAGGGGAGAAAGATGAAATAAATTTTGATTTCCATCATCCAACCCTAAGTATAAGTATATTAAATTATAATATAATATTTTATATTATTTAGCCCCTTGTAGCCTCTCTAGCCAATTAAACGCCCGAATCAAGATCCGTGAATCTCGTTCTTTTTCCCGACTAGATCCAAATTTCTGGAAGTCAAAGTCTTGGCCCTTTAGCCATTAGGCTTAATTACAATTTGATTAGTATTAATCAAATTTCATAGCTTAACTGGCCATAAATTAATTAGTTATTTTTTACATAAAAGTCCTCCTTTTTAAATGCAATTAAACCCCTCACTGAGTTATTTGCATAAAGGCCCTTGGACTTAGGAAAATAATATAATAGGTTGGTCTGTCGGGTCCCACATTCCGATGGTGATTTATTAAATTCTGAAAATTCAAACCAATACAGTGTTTCAAAGGGGTAGTTCTTACACTGTCGCTCACTAGCGGATAGTAGGGGAAGGAAAAAGGATAGCCTGATGTGGGCTCGCTCATTGCCGGAATGGATCACTGGTAAAGGGGGCTCGGCCGGCAACAGGGCAGTGACAAAAGGGGCAGTCGAGTTAGGTCACCGATGGAGAAGGGAGGCCGGAGCTCGTCCTGGCCACGCGCAAACACGCGCACCAAGG
The DNA here is from genome assembly GCA_026586065.1 of Dioscorea zingiberensis. NCBI lineage: Eukaryota > Viridiplantae > Streptophyta > Magnoliopsida > Dioscoreales > Dioscoreaceae > Dioscorea > Dioscorea zingiberensis. Next base: position 52,033,690 of record CM048819.1, read on the forward strand.
TAAGGAAGGCGGAGGAGCTGAGGAGCGCAGCCGGAGCTGGGTTGTGAGGGAGCAAGTGGCTTGTCGGAGAAGAGGCGCTGCCGACTGTGTGCAGGCACGCGCGCGCACGGGGTAGTGGCCGGAGGGAGCCCGGTAGCTGCCGGCTTGCTCGCTAGAGAAGAAAAGAGAAAGGAGCTCAGGGTCGCCGGTGGGGAAGAGAGAAGGCGAGGGTAGAGGTGCAGGCCGACGTGGTCATCGGGAGGGGCTTCTGTGCTGAGGGTTTGTCGGAGTAGGGAAGAAGAAGGAGATGGGAAAAGAATGGAGAAAGGGGATCGTGGGAGATGGGAATGGAGATGAAGAGGATTTCAATTGAAATTTAATCAACCTAAGTGCATCACTAATTTAATCATATAATATATATTAAAATATATGTCTTCCATCATATATTAACTTATCTCCCTAGATTTTGTCACATGCACATTTAATCAAGATTATCTTCTCCATTATTCCTCATTCCACCAAGATATGATAAATTAAATATTTATTTAATTTTATCTCCCCACTATGTACTCACATGGGCTACTACAGCATCACATATGTCTCTAGAAAAATTCACCAACCCAGATCTGGGAATCCGACCTTTAATACTTTATCGGCCACGGGCGTACTGTGGCATCATGGGGTTTGACTCCATATCAAACCAGATTCAATATTACTTGCTTTGACTTGACCAAATCCACTTTATCGAGACTCTAACTTTTGTCCGGTATCTCTCACTCATCGTGTCACTTAATCAATCAAGATTATTTAATACATAGTAAATTTCCAATTAATTAACCGGGCTTATACTATCCTTCCACCTCCTACTATTCAAGTAAATTTTGGCCTGGCCCAATAAGGCATTCTCTTGGGCCCAATAGTAGTAAGATTGGATTGTAAGCTCATTAATCCCCAATTTTCATTTAATTGAGGTTTAAAATGATTAATTTATTTTTCGTGGCAAATTAACCTCATTAAAATATTTGAGAATTATCATATAATTTATTGGAAAAAAATCCGGGGTGTTACAATTCTCCCACTCTTCAGAAATTTCATCCCAGAAATTTTCATACATCAGGTACTAGAATAGATGAGGGTATTATTCCATCATTTGATCATCTCTTTCCCAAGTGGCTTCTTCCACTTGGTGATTACTCCATAGTACCTTCACCAACGGGATCACCTTGTTCCTCAATACCTGCTTCTTCCTATCCAGGATATGTAGAGGCCCTTCTACATAAGTCAAGTCCTGGGCCAGCTCTACAGACGGTCCCATTAGAACGTGATTTAGATCAGGGAGGTATTTCCGTAGGAAAGAGACATGATCACATCATGGATCCTCGGCAACTCCTCTAGTAGAGCAAGTAGGTAGGCTACAAGACCTACTCTGTCCACAATCTCTTATAACCAGATATACCGTGGGCTCAGCTTCCCACTCTTGTGAAACCTCAGTACACCCTTCTACAGGGATACTTTCAGGAATACTTTGTCTCCTACTTTGAATTCTAGATAACGGCGGTGGTTGTTGGCATAACCTCGCTACCTATCTTGGGCTGCTCTCAGCTGCTCCTTGATAAGTTTGACTTTCTCCGAGGTGACTTCCACCAGCACTAGGCCTAGAGTCTTCCTCTCACCTTCCTCGTCCGAACACAATGGAGTCCTGCATCTCCTACCATATAATTCTTCGTAAGATGGCATTCCAATACTACTCCGGTAACTGTTGTTATAAGCAAACTCCAATAATCCCAGATTCTCATCCCAACTTCCAAGGAGTTCTATGATACAAGCCTGAAGTAGGTCTTCGATTATTTGTATCGTCCTTTTAGATTGTCCATCTGTCTGTGAGTGGATTGTCGTGCTAAAGTTCAACCTTGTCCCTAAGGCCTTTTGCAGAATCTGCTAGAAATGTGACCTAAATCTCGGATCCCTATCTGACACAATGGACACGGGTACTCCATGCAACCTCAGAATCTGGTCCCACCCACATCTGTGCTAACCGATCCCGAGTGAAGGTCGTCTTGATCGGAATGACGTGAGTGGATTTGGTCAGTCTGCCTATGATTACCCAAATGGCATCCTTTCCTTGACTGGTTTGAGATAAGCTAGTCACAAAATCCATTACTATCCTCTCCCATCTCTATTCTAGGATCTCCAAGGATACAAGCAAACCTGGTGGCTTCCTGCATTCTACCTTGATCTACTAATAGATCAAACACCTGGCCACATACTCGGCGATCTCCTTTTTTCATTTTCCTCCAAGCGTAATTCTCCTCCTTGGATGCATAGCATAAGCTGAACAATGAGCTTCCTTCATGATCTATCGCTTGAGGCTCTCATTGTTTGGTACATAAAGTTGGGTACCCAGCATCACCACTCCATCTATGTCAAAGCAATACAGCATTAGTTGGGCTAGGAGTGTACCCAACCCATAAGCTAGTTAATCTACTTCCTAATAATAGTGGTAATAACTCCAATAAACTTAATTAATAAGCAAACTTTCTAGTCTCATACAGAGCCTAGAATAAAGTTCAAAATACAAAATAGATGAAGTATCTGACAACCATTGCAACAAATATAAAATAGTATATATAAACTGACTCTACACACATCTGATAAAATAGGGCAAGCTACATATCTCAATCTTGCTGACCTGGGGTGTTATCCGGAGTTGCAACACCCTCTTACTATGTCATTACAAAGGCCTGGGATCTCAGCTGAGATTGGGCCCCACAGTCTCCTCCTTGGACCTTCCACCAGAAGATCCTTCTCAACTGCCTCCTAATCTGCCCCCAACAGAATATCATGAGCCTACTGCGCACCCTGACCTCCTGCACTGAACTGAGGAGCTGTGCCACTCCCCTGAGCTAATAGCGGACACTCATTCTTGAATTGCCCCGGTTGTTGACAGTAAAAGCATAACCTTGCCGACCCAACTACTCTGGAAACTCTAAAGTGGTGCTTCTGACAGATCTGACACTAAGGCTTCTTCTGTAATGAGCCCTGCCCCGTTCCTCATGAAGAAGAACCACCAATGTTGCTACTGCTGTTGCTCTTCTTGGTTGGCTTGGAACTGTTTCCCATCTGGAAAACTGGGCGCATTCCTTTTCTTCCATTTCTCAATGCGTTGCTTCTATTTGTCAACGCTCATCTCAACTCTAAGGGCAGCCTCGACTAATTCATAGTAATCAGTAAACCGTCCAATTGTAACTGTGGCCTGGATCTCATCGTGCAGGACATCCTCGAATCTTCTGCATTTCTCCCATTGGTCAGTCACTATGGAAGTTGCATACTTGCTCAAATCAGTGAACTTGGCCTCATATTCGGCCATGAAAAGGTTTTCTTAGACAAGTCGCATAAATTCTTACCGCTTCGCATCACGGTAGACACGAGGTGTGCACTTACGATCAAACGCTCTACAAAAATCCGCCAAAGTAACAACTTTCAGATTTATCTGGCGCTGCATGACTGTTACCCACCAATGTAATGCCCTCTGTCCTAGCAACAAAGTAACGGTAGTCACTTTATCTTCCTCCAGGCACCTCATAGCTCGGAAGTTAAGTTCCAAATGTGTGACCCAGGCTTTTGCTTCAGCCAGATCATGAGTTCCAAGAAATTGTGTTACACCCATCGGTCTGTCCCTGGTGATATAATCCTGATCCCTGGGCCTCGTTTGCTTATAATTCGGGAAGGCCTCAAGAAACTGTACCAGTTACTCGAGAGTCTGTTACATACCTTGCTTATATCCCGATCCATAATGTGCATGGGACGCATCATCATCTTCTTCTTCATTCTCGGGGGCCTCCACATGAGGTTCCTCGATGGGTTCCTCAATCGACATTCTGAAAAAGGAGAAGTGTCAGTATAAATTCTTAGTACGTCTAGCAATTATTAACATTTACTCTACTGACACATACTCCCACCCTAAGGCTTTAAGCATTTCTAGGCTGTCTAGGACTAAATCGACTCTGATACCACTAAATGTAACACACATCTCCAAAATAGAGACAAGTGTCACACCAGCTAGGTCAGGGGGGAACCTTGGGCCAAAGGCTATATAACCTGATAAATTAAAAGCATGCAAAAGCTAAAGATGCTAATAAGCTAATTTCATAAACAAAACTCAAACACCGGTTTAATAAAACACCAAACTAGTGTACTGACATAACAATATATGTCTCAAATATAACAAGAGTTCTACTCTCTCCTAACATCAATATGATAGGAATATAACACTCGTGGTCAGAGCCAACAACTAATGACTCCTCAACTCTCGCACGTTGACACAAGTCTCTACTTGGGCTCCTGTCTATCGCCTATAAAACAACAATATGAAAGGGGCCTGAGCTACTCGAGCTCAATGAATAGAAAAAATTGTCAGGTATAATTATACCTATACATGATCAATAAGAATAATGAAAACCAAACTGTTCAACTTAGTGGTGGATAGGTGTTACTTTCTCTTTGTGTGAACTTGATTGAACATGTTCCAATTACGTTCACAAGTTGATAAAGAACAAGTTAGGCCAAGCACTCTCATTGCAAAGGACTTTAACTCTGGAATTTGATCTCCAAATTAATCCCACCATTCCACTACATCATAATTAGCAATTTAAAAAAAAACATAAAATAGATTGACTGTAAAAGTTAATAAGCATGTATTTTAAGAAATTAGGCGATTATATTTACTTGGAGCACATCTTTTATATGAGTTGAAAGTTGCTCTCATTCCAAAAAAGCCTCATTGGTATTGGTACTCATCAAAACATGGCAGAATCTAGAAGTAGTCTCTCCATACAGTTCCACAAGCCAGTCTTAATCCTTGCATGATTAGAGAAGTTATCCTCCCACTTGAATTTAGAATTTAGATAATACACAAAAACATGCAAATCTTGATGGAATTCCTTATCTCAATTTCATCAATAATCTTCCGAATTTTCATGTAGCCCGTTTTTTTTTTCTTAATTTTTCATAATTTTTTCTTTTGTTCCATCCATGGCATCATAGATAAATCCCATTGTTGATTCTTTTTCGCCATCAACCAATCTCAACACATCCACCAAAGGCTTTATGATTTTGATAGCATAAGTAACACTTGGCGGAAAATTTCTCTCATCTATGATATATCTTGTAACATCCTGAATTTTTCCCAATAAATTACCTAATAATTTATGAGTACTTAATGAGGTTAATTAGAACATAAAATAAATTTATCATTTTAAACTCCGATTAAGTGAAAATCGGGAGTTAATGGACCTAAAATCTAGCCTCGTAACTATGATGGCCAAGCGAAGATTTTAATTGGCTTGGTCGTTTTACTAGGAAATAGTAGGAGGCTAAGGGGTTGTTTGGTTACCCGCATTTCAAATTACAGTGTAAGTGAAATTACATGTAACTGAAATTACTATATGTTAACTTACATCAAAGTTGTTGGTTTTCTGTAAATGAAAATGCTGCATTTACTTTTAAGGTGTTTGGTTTGATGTAAGTTGATGCAGACGGATATGGAGGAGGACACGTGGCGGCCAGATATCTAGACACATGAGCACCGTGTACCCATCTTCACATAATACTACCAAGATCCTCCATGCTGCCGAGGTCCTCCCCACCTCGGAAAATGCCCAAAGTGCCGAAGTCCTCCCAGAGCATCTCGTCCACCCCTATTAGACTGGATCTTCTTTGAGTATAATCCTTTCTCCTATACTCGTCAAAGAGCCTCTTCTAGAAGCTTCTAGAAGCTTAGTCAGTGAGACAGTTGAGCAGTTGGAAAGTAGTTAGGCATTTATCACATAATCAGACCATTACACCACAGGCTTGACATCTACAAGTGTATAGAAGAAAGATTAGCTGGCAGCTGAGCTATCATCTGAGCTGGGGCCAGCTGGCATCCACGTGGCCTATTAGAGCTAACCAACTAGCTCCCACATGGTCTATTAGAGCTGGCTTGCTCCCCAAGCCTTACCCCTTCTCTAGAGCCTATAAATACCCCTTCCTCCCAGTTAAAATGTAATTGAACATTCATCCGGTGAAGCCCTGCTGCTCTGGAGACTGGAGTCATCTTCACCATCTTCTCCTTTTTTTTCTCTTCCATTTCCTTTCCTTAGAGCTCATCAATAGAGCTCCAACATGCAGATCTGAAGAAGATTTAGTGGATTTCAGCCCTTATTGACAGGGCTCGTGGTTTTTTCCCCAAATTTGGGGTTTCCACGTTAACTCTTGGGTGTTCTCTGTTCTTTGGGGTTTTTTCTCTTTGATTTCCTGGCACTTTTTCTTTCCCCTTCAAATATAAATTCAAATGTTGATTGAATTTGGGGTTTGATCAAAATTTTGAATAAACATTTTGGTGCCTTCTGTGGGGATCGACAAGAAGCCATGCCAGCAACAAGGAGATCAAGGCAGAATCAGTCTCCAGCCAAGAGAATTCTAGCTCCAGCAGTGTCCGTAGTGGTGGAAACCAACACCCCAGCTCTCAATGGAGCCCCACTACCCACTACTGAAGCACCGCCAGGCAAGTCGAACATGGTGGTAATCCTAGAGGAGTGATTTCACGCCATGGAGAGGCAATTGGCAACACTCACTACAACCATTCTAGCAGTTGAGCGCCATGTCTCGCAGGCCACCGTGCCACCTGCGCCGCCAGCTCCAGCAAGTCGAGAACGCCCATCTGTGCGTTCCCCAGCCCGTAGGGGGCATTCTCCCAGACGCTCTCCCAGGTGACGGGGGAGCCTTGCATCATCATCAGAGAGTTCTGACCCTCCGCGCCAGCAGGGAGGCGATCATCTCCGCCATACAGTCAGAACCCAGGAGAAGAGGCACCGGTCTTACTCAACCTCACCCTCTCAGCAACCAAATCGAGGACACAATTCCCCCCAGTTTCAGTCACAGAAGATTCCCTCACCACCTCGGAATGAAGCTCAACACTACTCACCGAGACATCCCTCTCCGAGGAACTACACACCTCCACGTCGCAGTTCTAGGAGCCATTCTCCTCGCGACTTATCCCCTCGAAGGGAGTGGTCGAGGCACCATTCACCAACACACAACCAGGAGCTAGAGAGAGCACGTCGAAGGCGTCTTTCTGAGCGGGAGTGAGTCTTGCAAAATGTACCACGTTTTCGCTCCCCATTCATCAAGGCCATTTAGGAAGACCCATTCCCTGAAAAGTACATTCCCCAAATATTAGGTATTATGATGGTACCTCATATCCGTTCGAATATGTAGAGTGGTACTGCTCTGAAATGACGGTAAACGGAACTTCCGAAGTGGTCCTTTACTGTGGGTTCTCAAAGACACTGTCCGGGGCCGCATATGACTAGTTTCGAAGTCTACCTGAAGGCAGCATAGCCTACTTCGACCAACTTATGGATCTATTCTTCCGTCATTTGGCGAATTGCAGGCGGCTCAAAAGGAATCCTGTCATGCTGCTGAGATGCAAACAGAGAGAAGGGGAGTCTCTCCGGGATTACCTCGACAGATTCAACAAAGAAACACATGGAATGTTTGATCTTGACTCCATCATGGTGGTTGGAGTTGTACTGGATGGGCTAAGAGATTGCCCATTTCTTGACTCCTTGACTCGTGACATTCCGAGGGACCTACCCGAAGTAATGAATAGAGCCTTGAGGTATATTGCCTCCGTTGAGTTCAAGGCAAGAAGAAAGGAACAAGCTCTTCAGCGAGCGGACGAATTCCGCAGAGAAGAGTCTAGAAGAGGAGAGCGAGGATCACGGAAAGAAGTGGGTTGAGGTTGTGATCAACCTCCTCGCTCTCACGACCGAGGCGCTCAGGATTCAAGCAGGCCCTGCATTCACGCCAGGTTTGACAACTATACTCCCTTTAATGCTTCCAGGGAGAATATCATGATGCAGATCCAAGATAAGAAGATCCTCAAACAACCAGAGCCCATCAGAGAAACGTCCTTGGCAAAGAAGAGCGGCAAGTTTTGCACCTATCATAAAGTCTGAGGCCATACCACGGAGAATTGCATACATCTTAAGGACGCAATAGAGGATCTTATCAGAGAGGGGAAGCTTGGGCAATTCCTGAAGCGAGATTCCCCCAAGAAGGAAGAGGAGCCCCCCGCTAGACCAAAGCCCCCTGTGAAGAAGGTAGAACTTAGCGTCATTGCGGTGGCCCCGGGTGTGGAGGAGAGACCTCCTCTTCCAAGAGAAGCTATGCCCGCATGGAGGCGATGATGCAGGAACTCCCCCCCATAAGAAAAGTCGCACATCTTCCCCGATCGAGTTCACAGAAGAAGATCTGAAAGAAGTGTGTCAGCCGCAAGATGATGCCCTGGTCGTGGTCCTTGATATAGGAATTTTCAGAATGCACTGGGTGCTTGTCGATACTAGGAGCTCGGCAAACATAATCTTCTGGGATGTCTTTGAGAAGATGAAAATTGGGGCAGAGAACCTCAAGCTATCCCGATCTCCTCTAGCAAGGTTCACGGGAGATTTAGTCTACCCCGAAGGTATTATCACTTTCCCTGTGACTCTTGACACACCTCCACGAACAGTCACTGCTCCAATCGACTTTCTGGTGGTACGCCACCCCTCAAGTTACAATGCTATCATAGGGAGGCCTTCCCTCAGTAAGCTGGGAGCGGTGCCGTCAACTTACCATCTGAAGCTGAAGTTCCAGATGGAGTACGGTTGTGGTGAAGTCAAAGGAGACCAGCCTTCCTCAAGGAAGTGTTATATAGCTACCCTGAAGACCCACCTCTGGGAATCCAGCAAGGCTCCAAAGGCCCTCACTATAGAAGAACTCCATCAGGAAGATGAGAAGAAGGAAGCTCGCAGACTCACCCTCGTTGAGGAGCTCATCATTTTGCCACTTGATGAAGCATTACCAGAGCGAGTTGTGTAACTTGGGGCGGGACTCAATGCAGAGCAACAGAAGCAGCTCCTCGAACTGATCAAGAGCCATACGGATGTCTTCGCATGGACAGTTGAGTAGATGCCGGGAGTCCCGCGGGGAGTGATGTAGCACCATCTGAATGCAGACCCAACTATCAAGCCAGTGGTATAGAAGAGGAGGAATTATGGTGCTGATAGGCTTGAAGTTGTTGAAGAGGAGGTCAGCAAATTACTCAAGGTAGAGTTCATCTGAGAGGTCCAATAGCTCGAATGGTTCTCAAATGTTGTATTGGTGAAGAAAGCCAATGAAAAATGGCGTATGTGTGTGGACTTTACTGACCTTAATAAAGCATGCCCCAAAGACTGTTATCCTCTGCCTCTTATAGATAATTTGGTAGACTCCACTTTAGGGTACGAGATGCTTAGCTTCCTAGATGCATACTCTGGTTATAACCAAGTCAAGATGGCTAGAAAAGATGAGGAAAAACCAACCTTCATCACCTCCCGCGGCACATATTGCTATAAAGTAATGCAGTTTGGCTTGAAAAATATGGTAGCTATATTCCAAAGGTTAGTAAACAAAGTCTTCAGAAAGCAGAAGGAAGGAATATTGAGGCTTATGTTGATGACATCCTCGTGAAGAGCACAAAGTGCTGAACGTCATGCTGCTGACCTCCAGGAGACATTTAAGACACTTAGAGCTCATGGAATGAGCCTCAACTAATCCAAATGTGCATTTGGTGTCCTCTCAGACAAGTTTGTTGGTTTCATGCTCACTCATAGGGGTATAGAAGCCAATCTAGAGCAGATCCGAGCTATTCTGGAGACAAGGTCTCCAAGAACGATCAAGGAGATACAAAGCCTCAACAGGAAACTTGCAGCCATTGGAAGATTTATCTCGAAATCTAGGGAGAAGAATCTTCCATTCTTCAGAGCGCTTCGAAAAGCACCAAAAGTAGAGTGGACGGAGGAATGTGAGAGGGCCCTCTCGCAGTTGAAGGAGTACCTACAATCACCTACTCTGCTTTCTAAGCCTAGGCCAAGAGAAGAACTCAGCATCTACATCGCTGCATCGGACATGGTTGTGAGTTCAGTCTTCACTAAGGAAGAAAATGATGTCCAGAAGCCCATCTACTATATGAGTAAGGTTCTCACTGATACCAAGTCTAGGTATCTCCCCCTTGAGAAGCTGGCATACGCCTTAGTCACAGCAACTCAGAAACTTCGCCCTTATTTTCAATCGCACAAGATCAAGGTGCTGATGGATCAGCCCTTGAAGCAGGTCCTCCATCGCCCAGATGCGTCAAGACAGTTAACGAAGTTGGTCATCAAGCTTGGAGAGTATGACATCACCTATGAACACTGCACATCTATTAAAGCGCAGGTTTTAGCCGACTTCATTGCCGAGTTCACAGTTATGGATGCTGGTGAAAAGCCTTTCACAGGACCACTTGGGTCATACCCTCCTTCTCCCATACAATGGGTTTTGCACACAGATGGCTCGACAAACACCCAGAATTCCGGGGCTTGAATAGTGCTGCAGTCACCCTCGGGTTGGAGCACCTCGACAGTTTTGAAATTTGGTTTCAAGGCAACGAACAATTAAGCTGAGTATGAGGCCATGATTGCAAGCTTACAACTTGCTAGAGGCCTTAGAGTCTAAGATCTGCAAGCCAACAGCAACTCCCAACTAGTCGTTGGGTACATAAACGAAGATTTTGAAGCAAGAGAAGAAAATATGGTGAAGTATAAAGCCTTAGTGTAAAAACTGGCTGCCAGCTTTCAGAAGCTTTCTATTACAAAAATCCCAAGGGTTGAAAATCAAGAGGCTGACCTCCTCTCGAAACTCGCTTTCTCCAATGTTGAAATGACACAACCCATGAACATTCAGTACTTACCAGCAAAGATAATTGAATATCGTCCTGAGGACGAGTTGCTTGAAGTTACTGAGGAACCTTGCTGGATTGATCCCCTCTTGAACTATCTTCGGGATGAGTCCCTACCATCAGATCCCAGATTGGCGCGCCAGATCAAGATCAGGTCCAACCATTTCATTATTCTAAATGGGTGTCTTTATAAGAAGTCTTTCACTCTTCCATTGTTAAAGTTCCTATACCCAAGTGAAGCAAATTATATCCTTCAAGAAATCCACGAGGGCATTGCTGGAGACCACTTAGGTGGGAAGGCACTCAGTCACAAAATCCTTAGATAGGGATATTATTGGCCTACCTTACTCAAGGATGCGAAGGCTTTTGTTCAAAAATGTGACTCATGTCACCGTTACACCAATATCCAGCGACGTCCTGCTTCACAACTCACCCCTATAGTGAGTACCAGGCCATTTGCACTTTGGGGAGTATATCTCCTCGGCCTCTTTCCAAAAGCTATCCAGTAGATGAAGTTTTTGATTATGGCTATCGATTACTTTACCAAGTGGGTAGAAGCTGAGCCCCTATCCTCCATCACTGAGAAAGTATGCCAAAAGTTCTTGTGGAAATCGGTAATTTGTTGCTTCAGAATTCCAACAGCTTTCATCACCGACAACGGAAAACAATTTACCAACTCAACATTTAAAGATTTCTATGAGGAGCTTGGAATTGAACACACGCTCACTTCAATTACTCACCCTCAAGCAAATGGGCAAGTGGAAGTAACAAACATAACTTTACTCCACAACCTCAAGACATGAGTCTTTCGGAACAAGTCCAATTGGGTAGACGAGATACCAGGGGCCCTTTAGGCGTATCAAACTACCAGTCGGACTCCTACCGGAGAGACTCCATTTGCCCTCGCCTTTGGAGTTAAGGCAGTTCTCCCAGCTGAAATTAGAGTCCCTACTCCACGAATCCAGGCCTTTGATCCAGCAAATAATGAGGAGCAACTTCGAGCAAAACTCGACCTACTAGAAGAAAAGAGAGATGAAGCCAGCCTTCGAGCTGCTGCATATCGGCAGAAAGTCAAGCGCCTCTGCAATGCCAAAGCAAAAGAGGTGACCTTTCAAGTAGACGACCGGGTCTTAAGGGAGAACATCTTTGAAGGCAACAAAAGTAGAACTGGGAAGCTTAATCCTAACTAGGAAGGCCCCTACGTTGTAACAGAGATTGTAAAGCTTGGCACTTATTGGCTCTCCAAGATGGACGGAAAGAGGCTCAAACGCCCATACAATTCTGAACATCTTAGGAAGTACTATCAATGAAATCTCTATGTTCTTCAACACAACTAGTTATTTATCAATGATCGCGCAAGGGACTAAGGAAAGCGATTCGAAGTTCACGAATCGCCCCAGGATCCCCTAACGATCCCTTGAATGCTAGACAGCGGGTCAAGACTCGAGTCATACCATACCAGTAGAGAAACTCGGAAGATACTTCCAAAAGGTGACTTGCTAAGAAACACAGCAGCGGGTCAAGGCTGGAGTTGTAGCATAATAGCAAGTGACCTAGGAAAACTCCCAAAAGGAACTCAGCTACGAAACGCAGCAGCGGGTCAAAGCTCGAGCTGTAATACACCAATAAGTAGCCTAGGAGAATAATTTCCAAGAAGCACGACTCTGCTAAGAAGCTCGGAAGCAACTCATAGGCTCAAGCCAAAACTCTCGCAGAGGATCTCAGAAGTCTAGTACAAAATCCCAACTCAAAATTACCAAGCGAGATGGTAGCCGGTCTAGGCTCGAACCGTCCTAAGCGAGAAAAATAACTTAGGAACTCGACCCACAAGAACCAAGAGAGATGGAAAACACAAAAGGAAACTGTCACATGTTCAAAGAACTTACAACTTAGAAATGTCACATGTTCAAAGAGATCCATTCCATATATAGGTAAAAAACAAATTTCATTTATCAAAATGACGTTGACATAAGTGGCAGGTAAAACAACAAAGTCTATGTGACGATGGAAAAAGGAGACATAATTTGAGCAAAAATATTAGAAGTAGTGTTGTTAGTTGTCTGCTGGAGTAACTGCGGCAACATCTTTGGGTGCGTCAAACTCCTCGACAGTGGCAGGGACGACTTCCTCTCGCTCAACTTCAGCAGATGTCCCGACTCCCAGATCAGCATCACCAGTTGCGCTAGCCAGAATTTCGAAAAGCCCCAAGGTAAGTCAAATTGGTGAAATCTGCTTTGGGAAACCTCAGCACAAACTCCTTTATAACCGGAAAGCTCTCCTCTCCCCCCTCGTCGTGAGCCTCCTCGAGCGCTGATTCAGTTATCCGAGAAGCTTCTGCCCAATCCTCTTCCAGCTCCTTCACTTTACTTTGGCTCTCGGACAATGACTTCTGACAAACTTCCAGTTCGGCCGAGGCGCTCTCAAAATCCCTTTTCAGAGAATCTCTTTCGACAGAAACAATGTCCAAAAGAGACCCTTTCCTCTTTAGTTGCACAGAGAGCTCATCATTGTCTTTATCCAAGAGCTCAGCAATTATTCGCATGGAAGACACTTCAAGAAGAGGATTTCGGCTTCCTCTTTCGTCTTCAAAAATTTCTTCTCAGCAAAGGAACAATTAGTTTCAGCAGCTTCCTTGCCCTTGAGCAATTCAGCGTTGGCGAACTTTAGAGCGGCAACCTCCTTCTCCAGAGACAAAATCTTCTCCTTTCCTTTAAGCTTCCTCTCCATATGCCTTTGGGCTTTTTCATTGGACGGCTTCAGTAGAGCCTCCATGTTACTCTTCTCAGAGAGAGTCGAATTCTTCTCGTCAGTGACTCTCACCAGCTCTGCGGTCATTCGGGCGACCTCCCCTTCCAACTCCCAACCCTTCCTGATATACTCAGTAAACAGTGACATCCGAGTCTCCTCCTCCTCTTCCAAGATGCTCTCAGCTCGTTGGCTTATAAATAGATTCTACATATGCACAAGAATTGATTAAGCATCGATATAAGTGAAGTTCCATACAAGATCAGGAAGAAAATACTTACAGAAAGTCCTTGAAGACGGAGGAGCTCAGCTAAATCATGGCTTCTAAAGTGATCAACTCTTGACTCGACCCCCCTCCCCCTGGCAGAATTGATTTAATCATCGAAACAGCAGTTCTGGGATCCTCAATCAAGATCCCCTCCCTGGGATCCACATGCGGCAACCTCTTGGAACCTCCAGATGTACCAAGGCCAGCTACATGAGAAGATTGCCCCAACAGAGTCCTGTCGCCTCTCGGCCAAAAACTTGATGTGGGCTGAGCGGATGGAGTAACTCGAATCTGAACCGGTTCGAAGTTAATGGTAGAATTAGCAACAGGTCGCTCAAGTACGTCGATGACTTCAATATCATCATCATCCTAGTCTCTCTTCGCCTCGAGTAAATCAGGCATACGATCGAATAGCTCTTCCTCCTCCTCGGCAGCAAAGGGAATCGGAGAAAGATGTCTGGACTAGTACTGGTCTTCTGACTGTAGAGACTTCCCTTTGTCCTTATTATATCGTCTTTCATTGGCACTTCTACTCGCAGGGGCGTCACCCTCTGCCGGGGCACAAGAAGACAAGGGAGAAACCATCAAAGCCCCCTCCGTAGGGTGCTGCTGTGCTTGATCTGGTTGTCTCTTCTCTCTAGAAGCAATCTTCTTTTTTCTGCTTGTCATTTTCCGAGTTGGTTCACCCTCTACCACTTCGTCCGGATCTCGAACTCTCTTTTGAGGGACCGCCTCAGCCTGCAAAAGTAACTCTACTTCTACCTCCTGAGGGCAGAAGACTCATCGTTCCCTTGTGGTGCAGAGGATTTTTCGACGGCAGTACGTTCATTAGTACTCTCCATGTCTGGCTCCCCAGGAGGAGCCTTCTTGCGGAGCTTGGCTTTCTTTTGTTTTTACAGCCGAGCTGTATTCTGCTTCTCTGCCCGAGCTCGAGCCTTATCCAGCAGAGTTTTAGCATGCTTTGCAGGGTCCATTCCTTCGCCTAACAAACAGAAGAAAGGAACTCGGTAAGAAAAATAGTAATTCGAAAAGAATGGCAAAGAAGCAATAATTCTTACCCTTAGCTAAAAGCAGGCCGCTTTTCTGCAAGATCTTATTCTTTATAAAGAGCTCGGGAGAAACATGGGAACATTTTCGTAATTTCTTGAGACGACGAGTCTCTCCGTCAAAGAGCTTCTCCTTACTTAATACTTGGGTCCGAGGTACTCCCCATTCAGTCGAGACCCCAAACCCACCTTCTATAGATACAAAGAAAAACCTATCCTTCCATCTCTTGATGGAGGTCGGCACCGAACCAAGGAAGCGCCTATCCGTCCTAGCATCAAAGAAGTACCAATCAGTATTAGACTCCCTATTGAGGCAGAAAAACGCCTCAAACAAAGACAGCCTGGGGGTGACTCCACGGTCGAGACAAACTATCACGAACCCGCAAAGACATCTCCAAGAATTTGGAGTCAATTGTGAGGGACAGACTTTGAAAGATTCAAATATTTCAAGAAATAAAGGGGGAAATGGGAGTCGAAGTCCCCCCAGCAAAGCGTCTACATACACTGCGAGTTCTCCCTCCCTCCCCAAACTCGCCCAATCAGAGGGACTAGGAATCCTAACCAAAGGTTGGAAGTTCTTATATCTAATCTTATAATACTTAACCAAGGCATCTACTTCTTTCTGTTTGAGGATACTGGCATACGAATCAGAACATGGGAACTGCCTTTTGCTACGTTTAATACCTACGTTGCTAGTGGAAGGAATAGCACAAGATGAAGACGCCATACCTTAGGAAACGCTCTAAGAAAACAGGAAGCTTGCAAGAAAGTAATAAAAAACTCTCTCTGCCGTCAGGGCTTTGAAGAAGAAGAAGACGAATGAAAAGGGGAAGAAGAAACCCAATGCGATATTTGAAGCAACCTATCGGATAAAGAGAAGATCCAACGGTTTGAACTAAACCATTTAAAGATTAAACAATTCTCGCCAAATACCTGCCCTCTTCATCCAACGAACAGGGTCTCTCATTTGCAAAAGTGGCCTGGATGAATGCCACGTGGGCCATAAAAAGCGCGCCCATCATTGCCCATTACCACACACCATGTCGTTACAAGAAAAAGAACAATTGTTGAGAATCGTGCTGACGACTAGAATTAAATGCAGTTACTGCGCATTGAGGTTGACGTGCGTTACAAGCCATCCCACACACCTCGGAAAACCCTTATAGGAAGAAGTGGAGTCCTGAACATATTGATATGCTTAGCTAAAATCTCTGAATGATTCACGAAGTTGTTCGTTCATCCTCCGAGCTCCTCGCAAGCATACTTGTGGGGGGTGGGGGGTGGGGGGTGGGGGGTGTGGGGGTGCTGGGCTGATGATGGGGATGGATATGGAGGAGGACACATGGCAACCAGATAGCTAAACACATGAGCACCGTGTACCCATCTTTATATAATACTATCAAGATCGTCCATGCTGCCGAGGACCTCCCCACCTCGGAAAATTCCCAAAGTGTCGAAGTCCTCCCCGAGCATCTCATCTACCTCCACAAGATGGATCTTCTTTGAGTATAATCCCTTCTCCTACACTCTCTCGTCAAAAAGCCTCTTTCAGAAGCTTCTAGAAGCTTAGTTAATGAGACAGTTGAGTAGTTGGAAAGTAGTTAGGCAGTTATCACATAGTTAGACTGTTACACCGTAGGCTTGGCATCTAGAAGTGTCTAGAAGAAAGATCAGCTGGCAACTGAGCTGTCATCTGAGCTGGGGCCAGCTGGCATCCACGTGGCCTATTAGAGCTAACCAACTAGCTCCCACATGGTCTATTAGAGCTGACTTGCTCCCCAAGCCTCACCCCTTCTCCAGAGCCTATAAATACCCCTTCCTCCTAGTTAAAATGCAATTGAACAATCATCCGGCGAAGCCCTGCTGCTCTGGAGACTGGAGTCATCTTCACCATCTTCTCTTTTTTCTTCTCTTCCATTTTCTTTCCTTAGAGCTCATCAATGGAGCTCCAACATGCAGATCTGAAGAAGATTTAGTGGATTTCAGCCCTCGTTGACAGGGCTCGTGGTTTTTCCCCAAATTTGGGGTTTCCACGTTAACTCTTTGTTGTTCTCTGTTCTTTGGGGTTTTTTCTCTTTGATTTCCTGGCACTTTTCCTTTCCCTTCAAATATAAATTGAAATATTGATCGAATTTGGGGTTTGATCCAAATTTTGCATCAACATAAGTTGAGGGTTACACTTACCCTGTAAAGTAATTGGTGAGGTTACCCACAACATTTTTTTGACTCATGAAATACTGTCAAACATATTTATAAATTATTACCTTAAATAAATCAGAATAAAAAGAGTTTTAATTACACATCTTGATAAAATAAAATAATACAGTAATTAATCACTATTGATTCATTGTTACAAGTTAAAAATTTGATAGGAATGAAATACAAGTCCATAAATAGCCCAATTTTGCAATACATCATGCAAAGCACCCATTTTTGCAAACTCAAAGCGCATCAACTTATGATTGTCCTCCATGCAATAGCCCAAAAACTCTACAATGTCCCTTGGATGAAAAATCTAACTTCATTTATTATAATTATACTGATTACATCTGCAGTGAGATTAAGATTTTCATCTTTACAAGAACACCTCTTCCATCAGCTGTTCATACTACCAAATGTCCAAAGCCTTTCAAGGATAAGTTTCTCTTGTAATTTAATCTCTATCAAGTACATTGATCAGCTTTTAAAACCTCTGAGATACTCTATAATGAAGGCCTCCAATGTCTCTCCATTGCCCCAATATTTGAGCTCTTTAGAATCACTCTCTCTTGCTCTTCAATTTGGCATTCAGAGAAGGTTAAACATTGAGTTGAGCTAATTTTTAAAGAGACAGATATGTATGGAGGTCAATATTTTTTAAATTTGATGATGGGTATCTGTTTTCTCTGCTTCTAAATCAGAAAAATATCATCCAAGTTCACCTGTTTGTTGAGTCACAAGAATGCATCTATTCATGGACCATTGATGACCAAACCTTGATCAAGATTCTATCTTTTTCATTGTTACACACTTATAACTATTAGGTTAAGTCACAAGACATACATATATCAACTTCCAAGGGATAAAACTTCACAAATTTCCTATACAAGTAGAACATCTGTAAAACCACTCAATTCAGGTGCTTGAAAATCACATTGAATTGAAACTAGATCACAAACACACAGATGAATTGAAACTCCATCTAAAAAGAAGCATTATCTTCCTGAATAAAATTCAATTATTTTCGTCAAACATCTTAACATCATTGGGAGCAAGTCACAAGTTCTATCACCCAAATTCCTAATAATAAACTAGAAAATTTTTCCTATATAAACTGGAAGTCGTCGTAACTACTCTTCTAGCCTTGATAACTCCAAATAAACAACAAGTAGATCACAAACACACAGATCTATCAAAATTGATGATGATCTCCCTAAAGTAAAGTAAATATCTACAATCTCAAAGCTTTAGAACCCCTATTTTCACCCGAATAATTACCAGGGGGCATAGAACTAATCAACGACAATGAAGAGGTACTTGGCGATCATCTCGGAGAAGTTGGTTGCATCAAGGGTGAGCACCGATGAAGGCTCATCTGATTCACTCTCTTACATCGCAGCCAGAGAGAGGCACGAGGAGACGAGCAAGCCAACGAAGGCGAAGTGGATCCAAACCCTAGAAACCGCCATTAGAGCAATGCTTATGGACCACAAACTCCATGTGCTCCCGTTCCCTTTCTCCATGAACTCCGCGCTGGGAGTGTACGGGGACCTCATCGCGGTGGACATCAGAATGAAGCTCATGCCAAGAGAAGCGCAAGTAAGTTTACCCGACTTGAGGGATGAGAGATCGAACTTCGAGACGAGATTGGATTTGGAACATCGGCGAAGGAGGGGTATGAGAACAATGTGAACAAATAATTAGCATCTTTAACGTGGTCGGAAATATCAATAGATCTAAAAAAAATGTCTCATGTGGATTATTGACAAGAATGTTGATCAAACATCTATTCCTCATGTCACTTCAACCATCTGATATTATAGACACTCTTATATGCTTCCATGTCTTCTTCAAATCATCAAAAAATTATGTTTGTTTTATACTCTTTCAAAATCCATGTTTGGAGTTCATGCATAGAAGGGGGATGTAGACCTGCACAATAATTGCCCACAGAACAAAGCATGCTAAAGTAGGACGGGCTCCTTGCCACGTTAAATGGAATGACATTCTCAAAGAAAAACCATTTAATATCTAAACAAACTTAATTACGTTGTTCATTCATGCTTGATATAATCATTTTTTTAGGAAGAACTCCATCTTTATTGGCATTGGACATATCTCCTTCACTTCTCAATCTTGAATGAGCAAGAAATCGGTCCATTGGTCCTCAAGATTATAGCCCACTAGAGCCACTACCATTAGTACTACTATCACAACCAGAATTTATCCTCTCCATAGGAGTACCAAAATAAAAACCATAATCCACCATATCATCAAAAAAAAAAAAAAATTAATGTATGTGTTTTTGTTCTTGAAAACTCTTCATATAGGCAATCATCTCCTCTTTGACTTGATTGGGTACTTCAATACAAGGTGAAACATTTTTATGTGTCCCTTCGAGAAGGACTTTTAATCTCTTAACCCCTCTTGTGATGGTCTTGTTAAAAAATTTACATTTTAATATTTTATGTACACATAACCTTTCTTTCTATTATTGGAGTCTATTTGAATTCCATATTTCCAGTTAGGATCTTTTCTACGATTTTAAGTCTTGGTTCAACTTCTAGATCCTTGACCTTGATTAATAATTTTGTTTTTAACTATTCTACAATTAAAAAAAAGGAAGAAGAGAAGAATTTTATTACCAAATCGCTGTAAATGAGGAGTAATAGCATAAAAACCCAAAATTCACATGTAAACCAAAAAAAAAAGCACAAAATCACAAGATCTTTGGGCATTACATGAAATCGAGACGAGTGGACACAAGATGCTAACCTCGATGGAGAATGCGACTGGGGAGAGGATCTTGGATATCGGATCTCCTTCTCGGATGAAGGAGACAATGAAAGAGGAAAGGAGGCGATGATGGAGGGAAGGGGGGCTTGGTTTTATACAATGGCGTTGAGGAAAAGTGTGATCAAAGGAGTGAATTTTCCAAACTTTCGCCCACTATAGGCCAACTAGATGGAGAACGATAGCTGCACCAAAATATGTGACCACGTTCGTGACCCAAGTTTTTAAATGTTTAGGAAAGATTCTCTATTGAAGAACAACTGCACCACAAAGAATTTTTAAATGTTTCAACATCAACATCAACATAGGATGTCAAATAGAGAAAAACTAAGGTATAAGCCTCGAACGCCTGATGCGTACGCCTCACTCAATTGAGGCTCAACCCTTGGTTCCCCCACTATGAGGAGCACGCCTCTAGGGCGTTTTTTGAGCACCTCATATGCTTTTGAAAATCATACTATAAGGCTGCGTTTGGATAAAGATGAATGAAAAAAAAAGGAATGAAGAAGGGAATGGAAAAGAGAAAGGAATGAAAATAAAAAGAATGAAAATGGGAATGATTACCTTGTTTGGATGGAAGGTAATAGGAAAGTAATTTATTGGGAACGGGAAAAGTAAAGAAAAAGGTTGTGATAGAATTACTTTTATACCCTTAATATAAAAATAAATTTATTTCTTTATAAAATACTTTGATTAGTACTCCAATTTAATTTTTATGATTAATTTTTTAATTAAATTAATCATTATAATTAAATATAAATATCTCAATTTAATCATTTTTTTATTTAATTAATATAATTGTAGAAATGTAGCGGGATCGGAGGTGAACGGAGGTGGCCGGAGATCAAGATGAAGAAGTTATTGGCCACAATAGCGGCTGCTAGGTTTTCTCATTTATATCTTATTAACACTTTACAAACCCTAACCCTTTATATACAAACATTCATATAACCCGGATCCGTTACCGCTAACCCGGATCCGTTAACTCTAATACTTTTCTTAACACTCCCCCTCAAGATGGGCGATAGATATCAATCATTCCCATCTTGTTACATGCTTTAACACACTCTTGAGGACCTAATCCTTTAGTTAAGCAATCAGCTAGTTGTTCGCCAGAATGAACATGATTCAACTTCAAAACTCCATTATCCAATCTCTCCTTAATGAAGAAGCGATCAATCTCAACATGCTTTGTGCGATCATGCTGTACAGGATTGTTAGCAATGTTAATTGCCGATTTGTTGTCACACCAGAGCTTCAATACATCTCCTCTAAATAGTCGCAATTCTGACAACAAACTCCGCATCCAAAGCATCTCACATAGACTAGTCGCCATAGCCTTGTACACGGCCTCAGCTGTAGACCGAGCAACCACCTCTTGTTTCTTACTACACCAAGATACAAGGTTACCCCCAACAAAGACACAGTAACCTGAGGTGGATCTCCTATCATCCAAGCGATTCATAATCAAAGATCGTAATATCCCTCTACATCCAAGTGTCCATGACTCACGAACCAAAGGCCTTTCCACAGGGCTTCCCTTCAAGTATCTCGAGAATCCTGTATCTTTGCCTCCATATGCTCAACCTTGGGATCATGCATATACCTACTCACCACGCTTACAAAGATATGCAATATCGGTGTCTCGTGTGTGGCATAAGTAGATAAAGGCGACCAACAAGTCTACGATAAGGCGCTCCTTGTTCATTTGAGTTACTGGATTGGGCACACAACTTGTGATTCTCGCTCAATTGGTGTAGAAGCTACTCAGACCCTAGCATTCTTGTTTCAGTAAGTAAGTCCAGAACATACTTCCTCTGAGAAAGCACTATTCCTTTAGGAGACCTTGCAATCTCAATACCAAGGAAATATCTTAGTTGGCCCAGATCCTTAACTTCAAACTCTTTACCCAGCCTTCGTTTTAGGTGAGAGATCTCCTCAGCATCATCTCCTGTAATAACAATGTCATCCACATAGATGTAATTGTGACATCGGATTTGGAGTGTTTGTAAAGGCGGTGTGATCCCCACTACTGGCTGCATATAGCCTATACCACACATTGCACGCGTCACGAACTGTCAAACCATGCCCTTGGTGATTGCTTCAACCCATATAAGGACTTCTTCAACCTACACACCTTCCCAACCGCTCAGGAGTAGTAAAGCCAGGAGGAATCTCCATATACACCTCCTCTTGTAGATCTCCATGCAAGAAGGCATTTTTGACGTCCATCTGATGTAATGGCCAACCAAAGTTCGCTGCACATGAGATCAAAGTTCTCACAGTGCTCATCTTTGCTACTGGAGCAAAGGGTTCATCATAGTCAATCCCATAAGTTTGGCTATACCCCTTTGCAACTAACCTTGCCTTGTATCTGTCAATCTTCCCTTCAGGAGTTTGCTTGGCTGTTGCATAACTCCACTTACGTACCAACTGCCTTTTTCCCAGTTGGGAGAGATACAAGTTCCCATGTCTCATTCTTCTCCAAGGCTTGAAGTTCCTCATGCATAGCACCCTACCACTTAGGATCTTGCTTTGCCACTTGATACCTTTCGGTATTGTGGCTGGTAATGATCTGATGAAATTTTGTATGCGGCAAATTTTTCTTTGTGGGGACAGTGCGGCGCTCCTCTTGCTACTCCCTGCGGAGTGCAGACAAGGACGGAGCACTTAGCAAGCTGCGAAACAGTAGATCGGATCTCCTCCGCTGCAGGCTCTTCTTCTCCCTCTACACACAGATCCACCGTAGGGATCAACACGCTAGGCGGCCAGATTTGATCAGCAGCAAAGCGAGTCGGCCAGGACTCATCTGCTTGAACACCACAATAATGTAAGCGACGGGGCTTCCAGCGTGCACCTCCTCCGTAGGCGGACACCACCAGTCACGGGACAGAACACGAAGGCGCTCCACGGACAAGCCTCGATCAACGGCTTCCTTCCCACGGTCAGATCCAGCGTTCCTCCCCGGCGGACAGTCCTTGCAGGGCAGAAACCAGATCAGATCCAGCTCGCAGCGAAGATCAACAATCAGCAGTGCGCGCGTCCCTGCGTGTATCCCTGCAAGCTGCTCGGTATAGCGCACGGTCTGGCGCTTCCGGTCTGCGCTTTCCTCCCTGCAGGGCTCGGATCGTGAGCCTGCGCTGCGACCACCACCACGCTCGCCAGGTCGCTCAAAAGCGCCGAACGTGGCTCACGATACCATGTAGAAATATAAGCGGGATCGGAGGTGAGCGGAGGTGGCGGAGATCAAGATGAAGAAGTTATAGCCATGATAGGCGGTACGCTTGGTTTTCTCATTTATCTCTTATTAACACTTTACAAACCCTAACCCTTTATATACAAACATTCATATAACCCGGATCCGTTACCGCTAACCCGGATTCGTTAACTCTAATACTTTTCTTAACAATAATTAAGAACAATTTGTTATGCAAAAACGATTATAATTCACCTAATTATTTAATTAAGAATAATTTTTTAATTTAATTATTAAATAAAAAATTAATTTTACTAATCAATTATTATATTTAAATTGTTAATTATAATAATCAATAATTATAATAATTAATTATTATAGTTAATTTGGGGGGGGGGGGGGGGCAAATGGGTCATTTGTCTCATTCCCCCATGAGGGGAATCACAATCCTTTATAAAAGAGATTCATTCCCCCCAATTGCAATGGATGCCCAAATATGGATATCTATCATGGGGGGAATCATTCTCCTCCGTAAAAGAATGATTCCCCTTATTCGAACACACCGTGATGAGTTCATGCTCTTAAAATGAAACTTTGATTTATTTCATAAAATAGAAATGAATTTTAGACAATGATTTGATTAAGATAATCAACTTATAAAATATAGAAATGACAAAACAGATTTTTACTTAAAATAATAATTAATCTTATGTATTACCTATACATTTAAATCGAGGTTGTTGATCCACTAAAGTCCTAGGTGGACCTAGTTGGGTCAACAAAGTTAAGACTCTAAACATGTTGTAACAAAGGGTTGATCTAATACTATAATTTTTTATATAAGCTAGACCTGTCAGGACGGGCCAGCGGGGCGGGCCAGCCCGCGGCCCGCCAAAACCCGCCATTTGGCGGGGCGGGGCGGGCCGGCCCGCCATTTGGCGGGCTGGCAAAATGCCAGCCCAACCCGACCCGCCATGGGCTGCGGGTTGGGCGGGCCAGCCCGCCATAATTTTTTTAAAAAAATTTATATTTATTTGAATGAAGAACACCCCTATTATAACATTCATTTACATTCAATTCACTTATAAATTTAAGAGGGATCTCATTCATGTAAATACAATAAAAACACCTCTAATAAACCCCCACCATAAATCCCCTAGCAAAAGAACATATCTACCCATTAAATCACCATTATAACTTTCCATAAAATAGTTGAGAGAGAGAGAAATTTTGTTTTCTTTCCTACCGCTCCTATCTTCTAAATTTCCCAAACTCCTCCTCTCTATAAAAAAAACTCCCTCTCTTCTCTATAACCTCTGCATCCTCTCTCTTTCTCTCTCTCTCTCAACTAAGCAGCAAAGCAAAGGAGATGGGAAGGAAGAAGAGCCTTTAAAATTCCATTAAAATCTACTTCTCCAAGCTAAAGAAACCAACTCTCCATAAGAGATTCACCCAAATGTCAATCCGAGAAGAAGGCTAAGAAGGACAAAGAGATTCACCCAAATGTCACATAGATTAGAGTATGAAATTTTGAAAACATGTTTTCTTTTCCATCCTTACCTTCAATCTCTTGAAGGTCTACAGCCCGTCTTTCTTCTCCCACTCCGGTCCTAGTCGTTGAAGAATGGTGGCAATGGCGATGAGTCTAAGAGTCTCCGACGAGTCGACGAACATTCTCCTTCTCACCGTGTGACTCGTGAGGCACTGAGGCGTGAGTTGAGTCGCTCATGAGTCGTGACTGTGTGTTGTTAGGGTTATAGGGAATTAGGGATTTAATTTTACTCTTTTAGATTTTTAGAAGTGTACTTTTATTTTTCAGTTTTTAATTTTTTAATAAATTATGGGCGGGCTGGCCCGCCCAAAGCTCTGCCGCTTCTCGGCCCAACCCACGGCCCGGCCGTGGGTTGGCCCATGTAGGCCCGCCTCCCAAGCTGGCCTACAAAGGTCGTGGCCCAACCCACCCCTTTTGTCTGTATGTGTCTGGCGGGCTGGGCCCGAATTGACAGCTCTAAGCTCATATTTTCAGTAAGTTGGGTTTATACCGAGTTGGCAACTTGACTCGATCATCATATATAACTCGGATCATTTATAATTTTTAAATCTTAATTTGATTTAAACTTAAACATACTTATTATTTAAGTTTGAACAAAATTTATATCAATGAAATAATCTATTTAAATTCTAATTTGGTTCAAACTCATATCGAGTTATTTGAGTTTTAACCAAAATTTGAACAAATGAAAATGGACAAATTAGCATGGGTGTTAATAACATCTAAATTTGAAAGCTCATGAGTAATCAAAATTTTAAAAGCAAAAAAGAAATAGGTTTAATCCCCCAAATAGTCCCTCTATTATGGCCAACTCACCTATTTAGTCCCTCTATTATTAATCACGCCCATTTAGTCCCTCTATTTCTTAATCTCGGCTATTTAGGTCCTTCCGTCTAACTTCCGTCTGAATTACCGTTCCGAACGCTGACGTGGCTTTAAAAAAAAAATACTATTCATCCTCCTTAGCACCATTAGACACGCCCCCATTGCCATTGGCCTCTAGCGTCGCGCTTTGCACCCCTTCATTGCGGCCGTCACCGGCACTCTCACATCAACCACCTCAAGCGGGTTCTTCTCCGGATCCGCCGACACAACGACATGAAACCTGGGCCATGGATGAAGCTTCTTGATGTAAAGAGACTTATATCCCTCAATAAAACTTAAGCCCATGTTCTTACTTCATGAGGTGTTGTAGGACAAGATCCCTAATGCTATACAGAACAATGAGCTCGAGAAACAACCACCTACTGCAAGAAAATGGGATTCCAATATTCTCATACAACCTAAAATTGTTCCATTTGAACTAGAAAAACAGAAGTTTCTTGTTAGGATTACCAATAAATCAAAAACAGTCATGAAGAATACCAGCACCAAAACAACCAACTCTCAATCAAGCCAAAAACAACTAATCTAATTCCATCTCTCAAACCTACCAAAAATAAATAAATAAAACTAAAACAATTCACCAACAAATCAACATCATCCATGAAAAACACTAACACCAACACCAACAAGAACCAACTAAATTCCTCTCTAAACCCCACCAAGAACCCAGTAACTTGCCAAGATCCACAACAACAAAATCAAGCAAGCAAAAGACACCTATCTTAGAAACAACACCACCCAAATTCCACCACAAAACTTAAGAAGAAAGGCATAGATATATACAGATGCATAACTTGAGAAGTTGGTGATCCACAACCAAGAAAACAGATCTCCGAGAAGTGGAGATAATGAAAACAACGATGTGTACACGCCTTTGCCTCTTACTAGCCCAACAGAAAAGCAAAACTACGATGATTCTCTCTACCAAACCCTAGTGTGTACCCCTTCATTTCGTTGTACCTTGAAGTCGGTCGGAGAATCCGATGGAGTAGATGAGTTAGACCATATTCAAGAAGATCCAATGAGTTATTGTAGGAGAATTTGGAAGAAAGGGGGAGGGGTCGGTCGGAGAAGGCTACGACGGAGGCAAGGGGGGAATGCCTGCGGAGAAAACTGGAGACGAAGGCCCAAGGGAGGTTTCGGAGAGGCGGTGAGTGTTGAGGATGATGAGGGAGGAGATGGAGCCAGGGGAACACGGGGGACGAGGAGGTCGGCGATGAGGACGCGGGAAGCGACAAAGAAGGCGGCACATTGGTGGCCAGGGAGGTCTCCGGCGAGCTCGGAGGGGAGGCTAGAGATGATGTGGCGTCACTGTTTTGGGGTTTTTTTATAACATAAAATAGTAATTTATCATTTTTTTAAGCACGTCAGCGTCTGAAACGGTAATTCAGACGGAAGTTGGACAGAAGGACCTAAATAACAGAGATTAAGAAATAGAGGGACTAAATGGCCGTGATTAATAATAGAGGGACTAAATGGGCGAGTTGGCCATAATAGAGGGACTATTTGGGGGATTAAACCAAAGAAATACAATGACCTGGGTCTGGGTCTGGGTCTGGCCTGGGTGGGCCAATCGATATTTTTAATTTTTTTTAAATTCAATTGAGTGGTATTTTTGTACTAATCTTTTGTAAATTCGGATATTAAAAGGGGTTTTCTGCAAGGAAAACAGAACCTTCGTTCCGCCACTCTCGAAGCACCTCTTCGGTTCCCGTTCACCGCCCCCTTTTGTCGTGCGTGGTCCTCGGGCTGTCCTCTTCCGCCGTGCGCGCGCTGCTAGGGAAAGCCTTTTCGGTTTTCGTTCACTGCTTTCTTCCGTCGTTCGCCGCCCGGGATAAGTCCTGGTGAGCAGGGACAAAACCAGGACCCACAGATAGGGACTAAAGGCAAAAACGTGAAAAAAAAAAATCTAATATAAAATAGTGCGACAATATAAATTTTGATTAAAACGACCTCAATTTGAATACACATATAAAAAAATATAAAATATTTATTTATGCACATTCAAAGTAGAACTTTCAAAACAGACACACATCATATAATTAAAAATAATTGCAAACATTCAAATCATAGAATCAAAGAACTTTCAAATGAATCAAAGAACAACACATTCAATCATCTTAAAATGCAAACATTTACATTATATTCTACAGATAATTGAACATAATTACTTCAAAATAGAATTAAAATCTACTGAGATAAATTAGATTTGAGAATCAATAATCAAGTTAGACAACATCAACACAAAACATCAAGTTAGACATTTTAATCCATAAGAAAATATAAAAAAAGGTAATAAATATAAATTAAAAAAAATATTGAAAACTATTCTCCAAATTTGGTCCCTTTCCATGTTTCCATTAGGGGTGGGCATGGATCGGATCGGATCGGATTTGACTAAAACCAAGAACCAATCCATAAATATTAATCGGATCGGATCGGATCGGATTTGGAGATAAAAAATTATTCGATCCGACGTCATCCAAATCCAACTAATTCGGTTCGGATCACGGTTCGGATTCGGATTTTCGGATCGTATAATTCGATTTTCGACTTTCATGATTCAAATCAATATACCACATCAAGACATACGAATAAGTGAATAAAATTAAATTCTCTAGAATAAAAATAAATACGACTCGTAGTAGCTACAATCAAACTAATGTCTTTTTGAGTAATTAGAAAATCCTGCTTTTCCTCCTTCCTAAACTCTACACCAATAACACTATGACATATGTTAATTAATAAAATAAAATAAAATTAATATTATTTCGGATCGGATCGAATTTTATGAAGCAAAATCCATGAACCGATCCATTAAAATTCGGATCGGTTCGGTTTAGATCTTGGATTTGACTTTTTTAGTCAACTCGGATTTTTTCGGATTTTTTCGGTTTGGATTGAATTGGTTCTTCGGTTCTCGGTTTAAAACGCCCACCCTAATTGCCATGCAAATTTCTCAATCACCACCATTACCGAAATGACTAGAGCCCAATAAACTCACCATCAAGAGTGCACACACAAAACCCACCCAGCAAAAGAAACCCAAATCTCATCCAAATAACATCATCTCATCTAAAAAATGACTTCAATAATGACCACCACTTCTTAACTAAGTATCCTTCGTCCCTCTTATTTCTTTTTTGGTCAAATACCCAATTTAGTCTCTCTATTATTACGATTTGTCCCTTTGGGTCCCTCTAATATAAAAAGTGTCTTTTTGGTCCCTTTAATTTTACGTTTGTGCCTTTTAAATCCTCACTCACTTGAAGTTTCTGGGGGATCAAAAAGGCCTGAAAAACATAAATAAAGGGACCAAAAAACTTGTGGAGGGACTTACATTTCTCAATCGGGGAAATAGAGGGACCAAAAAGTATCAAATTATATTAGAGGGACCTAAAGGGACAAATCATAATAATAGAGGGACTAAATTGGGTATTAGACCTTTCTTTTTCTCTCTCAAACTTTGACCATCTACCTGCCATGTGATCGGGCCCCACCTCCTTTTGCATTAATCTCTTCAGTATTTTTAGATAAAGCTGGCCTCTCTTTCGGGCATAAAACCCAACCCCCTTTCTCTCCCTTCATCTCCTTCATCCTCCCTCCTCCTCCCTTCTCTATACAACTCAAACCTCTCTTACTCTCTATCTCTCGACCCTCTTCGATCTTATACTGATAGTCAAACTACTTCCTTCTACTCCTCTGATTATGTAGATCTAATTATTGATCAGTGCTACGACTTTCTCTCTGTTGGTTTTAGGTATTGTTCAACAGATCGATCAATGTTTTGTTTTCTTTGTTTTCTCGATGTAATTTGTTGAACCTCACATTCCTTGGAGTATTGATTTAGAGGCTCTTTTTCTAGCATTTTTATACAGTTATTTTGCATCAGTCTTTTGTTAGTGCGGAATTTATGCAATATATGATTTATTTATTTATTTATTTTGACAAAGGCAACAAGTACCCGGAGGAAAGTTAGGGGCAGACAACGTCCATATGCGTCGGCCACTTTTGTGATCGTGGGGTTGAGCATGCACTTTACATAAGGGGCCCTAATACCAATAAAACCAAACGGCCAGGCAATTGGTAACAAATGGCCGCGCACCTATGAGGCGCGGGTTCAAATCTCGGCTGAGGGCTTTCTTCTAGGATTTGAGCAGTGGATGTGGGTGGGGTGTACCTACGCACATGTGCGCGCGGCCCCACCCCTCATATCCGCTCTGCGAGGAGTTAGCATGCCCAGGGTTTACTTAATCGCTTGAGATTCAAACATACTAAAAATAAAATAAAATAAAATAAAAAATAGGCCAAGAGACCGTTGGTTGTAATATATGATTCTAGCATTGTTTGGTGCATGAATATTTGGGTCTCTTGTTTGCTTCCACGCAATTTAATGGCTTCCTTCCATCTATCTTATTTTTGGTTTTATTTCTTTGATGCTTTAATCTTTTAATTGTTATTAAAGTTATTGAGAATCTTAAATTATTTCGTTGTTTGAATAGGTTCTTTTCTTATCATTCAACCTGTTTGTGTTGCTGATTATTTTGTTTTCTTCTGTCTTTTTACTATAAAGAGAGGAAGAAGAGAATTTCTTGAGTAGTTCCATTGAAGTGTATACTCTTCAACTTTTCGTTTAGATATGAATTTTAATTATTTTTCCTCAATCAGTTCTCTATATTCCCTATTTTTTAGTTATGTTGTAGTGTTGATTGTTTTAAATTCTCTTGTTGTTTTATGGCCTAACTTGAATGCTAGAGCATGTTACTGTAATGCTTATTTTCTCATATTGTATTATGCACTGAATATGTAAGTTCTTACTTTCTGAACCAGTTATAAATTACAACTAATTAGTTTCTCTCATATTGAACTATATGATCTCCCTATTGCTTTCTATGTATTTGGGTGTTATGTTTGTTAATATTTCTTCATCTTTAGTTTAAAAACACTATGATGATGTTATTTTTGTTTTTGTTGAGATATTTAGGGATTTATTAGGATTTGGTTATTTTGGTTTTATTAAGGGTACAATAGTCTTTTCAATTTTTTTTATTTTAGCCTATATATAGTTCTTTTGTATTTAGGATTTCTACAGTACTTTGTTTTCAGATTGTATTATGCTAGTTGAATAAAACCTAGTTTCTTTTCTCTTGCTTTTCTTTCTTCTCTCTCTTCTTTCTCCTTTGTTCTCTTTGGTTTCTTTAGATTATTTCACATGGTATTAGAGAGGGTTGCATTGAAGAAAAGTTTAATCTCAAAAGCAGTTTTCGCGGATCCTACTTTGCAGTGAGTTACCTTAGGGTTTGCATCTGGTATTTCAGTATCATTTCTTTTATACTCTGGTTTTCTTTGCTTTTCGATTATGGCTACTGAAAGAGACGATTCGCTTGAGTCTGTGAGTGTGAGGTTGGATGGAAAGAATTATTCGTATTAGAGTTATGTGATGAGAAATGTTCTTAAGGGTAAAAAATTGTGGGGATATGTTAGTGGAACTTCTGAGCAACCTAAGAGTAATGATGTGAATTATGCTATTGCGATAGATGTTTGGGAAGTAAATAATGCAAAAATCATTACTTGGATTAACAATTCTATTGAGCACTCCATAGGCACACAGTTGGCAAAGTATGAGACAACAAAAGAGGTTTGGGATCATCTGCAAAGGTTATTCACTCAATCAAGTTTTGCAAAACAGTATCAATTGGAGAACGATATACGAGCCCTTCAGCAAAAGACTATGAGTGTGCAGGAGTTTTATTCTGCTATGACGGATCTTTGGGATCAATTGGCTCTTACAGAATCTAATGAATTAAAGGCATGTGGTGCCTATATTGCTCGTAGAGAGCAACAACAGTTGGTGCAATTTTTAATAGCTCATCGAAGTGATTTTGAAGGACTTAGAGGTTCAATTTTGCATCGTTCTCCACTTCCGTCTGTTGACTCAGTTGTCAGGGAGTTATTGGCTGAAGAAATTCGTCTTAAATCTTTTTCTGAAAAAGGGATTCTTTCTGCTCCAAATCCTTCTGTATTGGTAGTGCCCTGTAAGCCTCCCTTTAATAATCAGAATAAGCCTTATATAAAGGTTTCCTTTGACAAGTGCAGTTTTTGTAAGAAGAAAGGTCATTGGAAGGCTCAGTGTCCTAAGTTGAGACAACAGAACCAATCGCAGCAGCAATCTCAAGCTTGGAAACCTGGCAACCAGTCACAGTCTAATACTAATATACCACCTCATGGTTACAAACCATCACAGTCTAACGCTGCAGCAGTAGCTTCTTCAGGTCCTTTCACCGATCCTGGTATTCTGGCTGAGCAATTCCAAAAGTTTCTCTCTTTACAACACCAAGCTATGTCTGCCTCTTCTTCTGTAGGTCAGTTGCTTCATAGTTCTTCAGGTATGTCATCATCTACATGGGTCTTGGATTCTGGTGCATCACATCATATGTCTCCAAATTCCTCATCTTTTACTTCTATGTTTCCTTCGTCTTCTATTCCTGTTATGACTACTGATGGCACTCCTATGCCTTTAGTAGGTGTTGGTTTTGTTGTTACTCCTCACTTGTCTCTCCCTAATGTTTATTATATTCCGAAACTCACATTAAATCTAGCTTCTGCTAGTCAATTATGTGATTCTGGTAATATAGTCACATTTTCTTCTTCTTCTTCTTGTTATATGCAGGATTTGTAGTCTCAGAAGGTGATTGGGACAGGCCATAGGAAAGGAGGACTATATGTTTTGGATGAGTTGAAAGTGCCAATTACTGCTGCTACTAGTGCTGATTTGTCTACTTTTCGTTTGTGTCCTTCTTCTTCTAGTTTTTATTTATGGCATTCTCGTCTTGGTCATATTTCGTATTCTCGTTTGAGATTTTTAGCATCCACAGGGGCTTTAGGAAATTTGCAAACTCATGATATATCTGATTGTAGTGGATGTAAACTGGTAAAATTCTCAGCTTTTACGTTTAATCGAAGTATTTCTGTTTCTTCTTCTCCATTTGATTTGATTCATTCTGACGTATGGGGGCCTTCTCCTGTTCCCACTAAAGGAGGGTCTCGATATTATGTTTCATTTATTGATGATCATACTCGTTATTGTTGGATTTATTTAATGAAACATCGTTCTAAATTCTTTGAGATATACACAGTTTTTCGAGCTCTTGTCAAAACTCAACATTCTGCTATTATCAAATGTTTTAGGTGTGATTTAGGTTGGGAATACACCTCTAATAAATTTTGTGAGTTGCTTGCCTTAGATGGAACTGTTTGTCAAACTTCATGTACAGATACTCCTGAGCAAAATGGTGTAGTTGAAAGAAAACATAGGCATATTCTTGAAACTGCTCGCTCTATTTTATTATCTGCTACTGTTCCTAATGAGTGTTGGGGTGAGACTGTTCTTACTGTTGTAACCTTGATTAATGTAATTCCATCTTCTCATATTTCGGGTATTTCTCCCTTTGAAAAATTATATGGATATTCCCCAGATTATTCTTTCTTTCGAGTTTTTGGTTGTACTTGTTTCGTTCTTCGTCCTCATGTAGAGAGCCTTGACAAGTACTATCCTCTCGATGTTATTTGTGTCTTTCTAGGTTATGGTGAAGGTAAAAAGGGGTATCGGTGTTTTGATCCGATTATTCAAAAACTTTATGTGTCTCGTCATGTTGTTTTTCTTGAACATATACCTTTCTTTTCTATTCCATCTACTACTCATAGTTTGACTAGATCTGATCTTATTCGTATTGATCCCTTTTCTGAGGATTCTGATAGTTTGTCATCTCAAATTCCTACTACTTCAGATATGTCTTCGCATCTTCTTCCTCCGTTACCTTTACATTATACTCGATGGGTTCGTCGTACTAATAGTTCTGCAGATACTAACACACTTGAAGCTACCTCTTCTCCTATGGTCGCTCAAGCTCCGTCTGAGATTGTGGATCTACCTCTACGTCAATCCACACGTATTTGTAAGTCCACAAACTTACCAGATTTTGTTTATTCTTATTATTCTTCATCTTTTACTTCCTTTTTAGGGCCTATTCATTGTCTCTCTGAGCCTTCTTCCTATAAAGAGGCAATTCTTGATCCACGTTGGCAGCAAGCTATGGATGAGGAACTTTCTGCTTTGCATAAGACAGGTACTTGGGATTTGGTTCCTCTACCTCCTGGTAAGAGTGTTGTTGCATGTCGTTGGGTATATAAGATCAAGACTAATTCTGATGGATCTATTGAGAGATACAAAGCTAGGTTGGTTGCAAAAGGGTATTCTCAACAATATGGTATAGATTATGAGGAGACTTTTGCTCCTGTTGCAAAAATGACTACTATTCGTACTCTTATTGCAGTAGCCTCGATTCGACAGTGGTCTATCTCTCAACTTGATGTCAAGAATGCCTTCTTAAATGGAGATCTTCAAGAAGAAGTTTATATAGAGCCTCCTCTTGGTGTTTCACATAGTTTTGGGTATGTTTGCAAGCTTAAGAAGGCATTATATGGTCTCAAACAAGCACCTTGTGCATGGTTTGAGAAGTTTTCTGTTGTGATCTCTTCTCTTGGATTTGCTTCCAGTAATCATGATTCCACTCTCTTTATTAAGTGCACTGATGCAAACCGTATTATTCTTTCTTTATATGTTGATGACATGATTATTACTGGTGATGATGTTGATGGTATTTCAGTTTTGAAGACAGAGTTAGCTAGACAGTTTGAAATGAAGGATTTGGGTTCTCTACGATATTTCTTGGGTATTGAGGTAGCCTACTCGCCCAGAGGTTATCTTCTTTCTCAGTCAAAATATGTTGCAGATATTCTTGAGCAGGCCAGGCTTACCGATAATAAGACTGTTGATACTCCTATTGAGGTTAATGCAAATTCCTCTTCTGATGGTACACCTTTGTCGGATCCCACTTTATATCGTACTATTGTTGGGAGTTTGGTATATCTTACTATTACTCGTCTGGATATTGCATATGTTGTTCATATTGTTAGTCAATTTGTAGCTTCTCCCACTATAGTTCATTGGGCAGCTGTTCTTCGTATTTTGCGGTATCTTCGAGGTACAACCTTTCAGAGCCTTCTACTTTTGTACACCTCTTCCTTGGAGTTGCGTGCCTACTCCGATGCTGATCATGGCAGTGATCCCACAGATCGCAAGTCTATTACTGGTTTCTATATCTTTCTGGGCCATTCTCTTATTTCTTGGAAAAGCAAGAAACAATCTATTGTTTCTCAATCTTCAACTGAAGCGGAATATCGTGCTATGGCATCTACTACCAAAGAGATTGTTTGGTTACGTTGGTTACTTGCGGATATGGGAGTATTTATTTCTCGTCCTACTCCTATGTATTGTGACAACAAGAGTGCTATTCATATTGCTCACAACTCAGTTTTTCATGAACGAACCAAACATATTGAGATCGACTGTCACCTTACACGTCATCATCTCAAGCATGGCACCATCACATTGCCCATTGTTTGTTCTTCTTCGCAGATTGCAGATTTCTTTACCAAAGCACATCCCATTTTCCGCTTTCGTTATTTAGTTAGCAAACTCTCGATGCTTGTAGCTGATGCATCGTGAGTTTGAGGGGTGGGTGGGGGGGTGTTGAGATATTTAGGGATTTATTAGGATTTGGTAATTTTGGTTTTATTAAGGGTACAATAGTCTTTTCAGTTTTCTTTATTTTAGCCTATATATAGTTCCTTTGTATTTAGGATTTCTACTGTACTTTGTTTTCAGATTGCATTATGCTAGTTGAATAAAACCTAGTTTCTTTTCTCTTGCTTCTCTTTCTTCTCTCTCTTCTCTCTCCTTTGTTCTCTTTGGTTTCTTTAGATTATTTCACAGTTTTTACAAATGTCAGATTTTGGAAATTAGCAAGCTGTGGAAACAGAGGAAGGCATTGAATGATTGGTTTATGATAAGGGTGAAATCGGCAAGGACACGTGGAAATGTTTCAACCTGACGCGTGGAAGATTCCGCACCCTCAGATCACTAACGCAGGTTCAAACTCATTCCCTTCCGAAGAGCTCCACCCCCTCCCTCCCCCGAAGTGCACCCCGTAGGACCTCCCGAAGAGCCTTCCGAAGAGCCCCCCCGAAGAGCCTTCCGAAGAGCACTTCGAAGGACCTTCTGAAGAAGCCATCCGAAGAGCACTCCGAAAAGCCTTCCGAAGAGCCCTTCTGAAGAACCTTCCGAAGAGTCCTCCGAAGAGTCTCCCGAAGAGCCCCCTGAGCAGGTTCCAGAAAGAAGAGGAACTTCCAAACAGCATCCAAATGGTCTCCCAAGCGAACTTTCTGAAGAGATTTCCGAACAAGCCTTCCAAATGAGACTCCTCTTCTCCTTTTCCCGAGGAGCTAGAAAAAACAATAGGAGAACTGAAAAACCGAAGAGGTCGTGACCAAGGCCTATAAATAGCTAAGGCCTCACACTTGTCGAGCAGATTGAACTCTTTGTACGCACACCCCTCCCCTTTCCCCTCCTCCCTTGTAAAGAATCGCTCATAGTGGATTTCTCCCTCCAAGCTTGGAGACTCGTGGTTTTTCCCCGATTTAAGGGGTTTTCCACGTTAAAACCTTGGTGTTTGTCTTCTCGATTCTCCCTTTCTTGGTCTTTTTGGTTCTTTTCCCCAAAAAACCCTTACAAATTAAAGTGTTGACTTGGTTCCTGGGATTCTCCCAAAAATCTCGTTAACAGTTTAGAAAACAGTATAAGAGATAAGAAGAAGAAGAAGGACGAGACAAAGAGAGGGATGAGTTCTGCTGATGCTGATATGAAATACCCTTATGATAAACTTGTAGAAGAAGATTCCAAGAAGAGTGAGAAGAAAAAGAAGTCGAGAAAAAAGAATGAGAAGGAGAGTGATGTTTTAGAAGTCAGTGA
This sequence comes from Dioscorea zingiberensis, assembly GCA_026586065.1. Lineage (NCBI taxonomy): Eukaryota > Viridiplantae > Streptophyta > Magnoliopsida > Dioscoreales > Dioscoreaceae > Dioscorea > Dioscorea zingiberensis. The sequence goes on from CM048819.1 coordinate 52,070,000, forward strand.
TGTCACTAACAGGGAGACTTCTGTTGGGGGTGCGAGTGAGAATGGAATGGATTTAGATGGAAGTGTGTTGAAATCTGGAATACATAGAAAGATGGGGAAGAAGAGAAAGAAGTCAGATCCTATGAAAGATAGTGATTTTGGGAAGCATTGGATGATCAAGGGAAAATGAATTTGGATGAAACGGAATTGGAATCAGAAAATACTTCTACTTCTAGTTCAAGTAAAGAAACAACCAAGAAGATGAGGGTAAATAAGAAGCAAAAGGGTAAGAGTAGCAAGCTTGTGACATTAGATACTGCTGCAAAGTCCTCTGAAAGTCTTGACAATGAAGGGTCTGAGGATTTGGGTGGGAATAAATCTGACAGGAAGAGAAAGAAAGATGACAATGTTGAGGCTGAGAAGTATGGGCATAGCAGAAAGAAGAAAGTCAAGCAAGCATCTAAAATAGTATTTCAGCATGCAACTGAAGATGATGTTGATGGTTCACCATCGATAATCCATGGAAATTGTGAGGAAAATGATGACATGCAGGAGAGAAATAATGGTGCAGCAGATTTTGAGAAACCAAAGACGAAGAAGAAAGGTGCCAAAAACAAGGCAGAGAAGAAGGCACCTAATTTGCAGAAGGGAGGCACAGATAATATCAAGACTTCAGGCTCAAGGAAAAAAAAGAAGATTTCCTTTGCAGATGATGTTAAGGCCGTCCCTCCTTGCAATAAAACTAGACAACGTAAATGCAAAGAAGATGAAGGGGACGAATTTAGTCCAAGGCAAGCAGTTCACACCAGAAGAAGATGAATTGATGAAGAAAGCTGTCCTGGATTATATAGAAGTGAGTTATTTGCTCATATAGCACAACTAGGTTAGCAACTTGAGTTATTGGTTTTTTTTTTTATTGTTCCTGTCTAACTATGATTTGTTCCTCTACTTGCGCTACATTGTTTGCTTAACCATGATGTCTATCACTGGGTTTGTTTTCTAGCTGTCATTGCTTTTTTTTTATGGTAAGTTTGTATAACAAGGCTATCTCTTATCCTTTCCTCTGAAGATTGAAATATCATTGGAATATTTAATAAAGCTTGTATATTATATATTAAGCCGGATCTTGTCTTTGATAGAGAGATATGGAGACAAAGAATCCATGTAGCCGAACCCATCTAGTATGGGATTAAGGCTTAGTTGTTGTTATTGTTGGTGTAGAACTGCTCGTCTATTTCCATTTCCAAGACTTCATATATGCTGGTAGCTGATTTACTACACAGAACAACTCCTTATCTTTTTAGTGCTTTTCCCAGGAAAAACAGCTGGGAGAGGAGGGTGTGGATATGGTAATGAACTGTAAGAAACATCCACGAGTCAAAAATTGCTGGAAGGCTGTTGGTAAGAGTTGATATCTTCGATTCCCCAAGCTTGCAAGCATGAAAGAAGTGGCTTTTTCCCCCACTATCTTTGGTTTCTTTATTTCATGCCTTCCCCAATTCTTTTTTCATCAGTAAGAACTTGTTTTTTAATTTTAGTTGTTCTGTTACATTTCTCCATTCTTATTTCTTAGTAGTTTTACTATGGGTTCTTTTTCTATTCTCTCTCTTTTTTCTTTTTTTTTCTTTTTTTTTTTTGTGAAGGGAGTATATTTTTAGTGGGCATATAAATGACATTAGGATTTTACTCTTCATAGGTATGGAAGTTTGTGAAGCATGTGACTTGTTTTGTGGTAATTTTGTAGTTGTAACTTGACCTCATCAGTTTACATAGAGAACTATATATGTTGCTGTAATGAAGATTTGGACATCTTTGTGATAATATTGAAGAGACTAATATATTTGGATGATTTGGGGCTTGTCAATTGGTAGTTGAGAAAATCTAGACATGTAGTTTGATTTTACTTTAATTCTTTTAAGATGTCCAATGCAAATAAATCTTGTACTTCACAATAAAGCTGAATTTCTACGCCAAAGTCACCTACCATCCTAATGGTTGTAATTTTTTGGTCTCTTCTTGTTATTATCATTATGCATTCGTTTTTGTATTTCAGGATTTTATTGTGCTAGTTTAGTGATTTTATGTATCAGTAGTTCAAAACCAAATTAGATATTCTTTTGATTCATGAGATTTCTGTTAGATAAGACATTTGTAAGGTTGTTTCTTAGCAACTGCCAACTATATGTTCCTTGAATTGAGGTGAGGGAATAATTTCTTTTTGTATGGTATAAAGATTATTAAATTCAACTCCGTGCTGACGCCACACTAGTTTGTGCATTTATGGGATTTCTCTCATTTGGCAAGATATCTCCATTTAATAGTAAAAAGAATTTTTTGCTTAGAGAAAAGAATATGTAGAAAGATGTGAGCACCGATTTACATTAAGATTTTGGTGATAAAAGTGTTTCAAGGTAGGTTGGTGAGTAGTAATTTTTCATGGGCTAACTTTCTGGTAAGGATGTTAGCATGGTAGGAGCACAACATGGCCTCCCACTAACATATTTCAGAACACAGAGGCCTAACTAGTTTTGTTGCATGTATATGCAGGATTCTAATGTGGCTTGTTATTTAATGGCCTGGAGTCTTTTCTTGTTAGCCAGTTTCAATTGGTGAAATAAAATGAAGAAACTGTGCATTCATTTTATACAGGTTTGAAGTAATTTTATGTTATGTGATTTTGCAGGAGCTTCTTTACACTGGAGACCTTACCAATGTGTATATTATCGAGCTCATATTCTATTTCAGAGGAGTGATCATCACAAGTGGGAACGTGAAGAAATAGAATTTGTCAAGAAGTATTTCCACCTTTGTTTCAATTCATAGTTTAACTTTCAGCTTTTTATTAGTCAAAATATAGTACCATAATAATTCATAAGTTAATAGTCCAATGTTTGTTTTGTTCAAGTTACTTTCTTAGTCACCAATACTTCAATGGTACTTAAGTTGTTGGCAAGAGTAACTGCCGTTATATTTTGTGGATGTAGGGTTCTAGGCATTAGCACCTTTAACTTGGTTATAACTTTCCATGTTCTATCCAGAGATGATCATTAATTCATTGTTTTGCGTTTGTACCCCATGATATGATCTTTATTGTTTCATGGTACTTAAGTTGTTCGCAAGAGTAACTGCCATTATTTTTTGTGGATATAGTTTTCTAGGCATTAGCACCTTTAACTTGGTGATAAATTTCCTTGTTCTATCTAGAGATGATCATTAATTCATTGTTTTGCTTTTGTACCTTGTGATATGATCTTTATTGTTCATTGGTGTGCTTTCTCTTGAATTTGGAAACCTTAATGCACAGATATCATAAGAAACATGGGCCGCGTTGGTCAACCATGGCAAAGCTTCTTGGGAAGCATAGGTTTCATGTGAAAGATACTTGGAGAAGGATAAGGGTAACTCATTTAAAAAGAGGTACACTGATTTCTTGTTATTGTGGATAATCTTTCTTTTTTATGCTGATACATTGGATATCTGGTACATGTTGCATCACAATTTTTTTATTGAGAGGAAGGATTGCTTTAGGTGACCGGTACATATGAATGTTTATTCAGCTAATAGCCTGCTTTTGATATTCGATGGCTATCTCTGTATCTTTGTGTTAGCTATTACTGTGTAGCATGTATTTATGATGTTCTATAATGTTGACAACAATTTTCCTTGTATTTAAAAGTTGTGGCAACACTTAAAAATTTAAGATTTCATTTTTAACACATGCACAGGTGGATGATTGATGGCCATAAAAATCATCTCAAGACAGTGATGTGGAAAAGTTAATGACCATCAATCATTCATGTAGTCATTTTGGTAAAATTCTTTGTGTACAAATAGCACTATTTGTCATCCAAATATATGTTCTATTGTTGTATCTTGATTTTGAGATTTAACAAATCAGACACTTGTCTCCATGGGTTGTTGTTGTATCTTGATTTTGAGATTTTTAACAAATCATATATTATCTTTGATACATTCTTGTAAGTTTGTTATTTTGTGTTACTATGACATTCTAGAGGGTCTGGAGGCTTTAGAAGAATGAAAAATTCCTGTTTGGTGAAAATAGAGGCATGCTTCTCCCTTTTAGCACTTCACGTATAGGCTTTCTGTTGTACTGGGTTACTCCAATGATCTTTAAGAAGATACCTATATTTTGAGTTGATAGATACAGATGTCCTGTTTTTTTAATTGTCTGTTTCTAGTGTTAATACCTTTGAGTCTCTTAACTAAAATTTTATTGGCACAGGCAAATGGTCTCAGGAAAAGTGTCAGACTTTGTTTGATTTAGTGAACATGGATTTGCGAATGAAGGCATCCACGGAAAAGAAGTCTTAGCATGGAATGGTTGCACTTGCTTCTGATGTTTCATTGTAGATATTTTGTAGCAAAATTGTTTGGAACCTCTTTTGGTGGTGAATGTTTTACTTTTTCTTGTTAGTTGAGGGATAAGATTTCGTGGGAGCCGATCAGTGAGAAATTGGAAACTCAACATGTTGCACTTTGCTCCATGAAGTGGTAGGTTTGCTTTGACTTATTGTATAACCCTTGGAGATATATATATATATACACTCAGAACATCTTTAACCTAAAGTTTTTGTGTGATCAAGTCAACTGTGTGTTTAATTAGTATATTCTTGATTATTTTATTTGTGATTCCTTAGAATTTTGCAGTGAAGTATGAAGTTTGTTTCTTGAATCTTTACCCGTTCAAATCTCAATATGCTAGCTGGAAGCTTAACAATATGTTATATCTTAGTTTTTGGTTTGCACCTTCAGGTTCATTTTTTTTTAAAATTTGATTCTGAACCTTCAGGTTCATTTTTTTTTAAAATTTGATTCTGAACCTTTTGATTTGATGATTCATTGTTCTGCTGGATGCTACAGGTATAAGCAGTTAACATCACCATTGGTCTATGATCGTTTATGGGATGATTCAGACGACTATTGACTGATGGATGTGTAAGGCTCTTCATCTGTGTCATGTTATTTCAATTGGTTCTTCATTAATATCTAAGTTAGAGAAGAGAACCTAGAGCAACTCATGCATGATACCTTTTTACTAAAATTTTCTTTTCTTCACAATGTATTTATTTGGTGTAAACATTACCCCCTTATCAAGTGGAGGTAAGTTGTGCATTCGTACAGAATGCTGATTCGAATCATTTTTCTTTTTAGGTGGCTGCCTAGGTGGTTCACCTAGGAAGTTCTGGGCATGTGGCTGCATATGTGTTGGTCAATTGATCACTAGAACACCAATGGAGTTCCTAGAACACTAGGCGGGCACCTAGATATTCAATGACTGGGTAAATCCATCCCTAAGAAACTAATTGGCTGATCATTTTAAATAATATCAATCTGGTACAACTCTGCTCTTTCTAGCCCAATCGGGACCTTAATCTCGACCAAAACTGTATACATTATAAATTTTATGAACTTACATAACAATGAAGCTTGTTTTAAAACGATTATGCATTGGAGGACTATGAGAATGATCATACAGGAAATGAAGATTGGAGAGGAGAAATACCATGCATACTTTCATGGCTGAAGATATGTATATTTGATACATTTGTTAGCTTAAACTCATGGGCGAAGTTTCATAATTAAATTAAGTCCTTAATTATGCATTTTTTTATGTATGATTGAATACCTCCAAGTTTTGAAGCATGGTCTGTATTTATTTTATTTTACGAATGTTGTTTAAATAATTTATTCCAATATATTCTCCTTATATGTTCTTTCATCATCTTTACCTTCTAGATCACCAATGAGTCTATCTAGAGGACCTGGGTGGTTAGGGTTTTCGCAGGCTAGGCTCTGCCTATCACATTGAGAACCTTGCCAAAACAAACAAGCATTAAATAATAAACTATTGTTTTATTTTCCATTACTTGTGTTTGCCAATACAGTTACCGTTCCTTTTACAATATTTCCTAGTTACTGTTCATGATTTTTTTCTTTTTTTTCCTCATCCTTCAAGTTCTAATTAATGCATCAAATGCATATGGCTTAGCATGCTTTTGAGATTTTACATGTAGAGGCGGGTTATCTTCAGCATGAAAATGTTCCCTAATACTAATATTATTGTTGTGCAGTCTTCAAAATTTAGATGCATGTTACGTGGAAGATGTTGACTTGACAATCTTATGGAGCATAGGTAACTTATATTACATATATTTTAGTAGGATAAAAAGTATTATTAGCTGGTAAACAGATTTGCAGTTGCAGTTTAGTTATGACCTTGTTTGGATTAGTGTTTTTTGAGCCCACAATCGTTTTTTTATAAGTTAAGCGATTTTGGGCTATTAAAAACTTGTTTGGATTAACTTCTTTAAAAAAAACAGAAGCTCCAAAAAAAGCTCAAACACTGTTTTTTTTTTCAGAAGCTGGTCATGTGTAGTTTCTGAAAAAAGCATTTATTCAGAAGCAGTTCTGAGGTTAGCCAATTATAAAAATACTCTTATGAAATCAAGAAATGACATGGGTTTTTAAAAGTTTTCTCCTAGCGTTTCAGTTTCGTGCTTGATCGATCGCCCCTTCCCGAGGGAATTCTCTTGCGTGCCGAAGATGCCGGGATTGTAGGTAGGCAGAGGAAAGGAGGGATTTTGGGGGATGGTTTGATGTTTTACCGTGTGGTTGAAATTTGGTACCTTTGGGTTGTTTTTTGGGGTCCCAGTTTTGAATTTGGAGGGAGCGGTCAGGGGAGAATGGATTGGTTTTTTTTCCCCATTTTTTGAGTAGGGTTTGATGGTTATTTTGTTTGTGTGATTGAATCATGGCGTTTGATTGGATTTTTGAGATGGTGGAGAAGAGAAAAGAGGTTTGAGCTGTGTGTGATTATTTTTTTTATATTTATTGTAGGGAATTAGAATAGCTCGAAGGGGTGTTTGCATGAGAAAAGAGGGAGGTTTTGGTGTGTTTTCTTGATTGAAGTTATCATCTTTGGTTGTTTTTTAATGTTTTTTCTCCAGGTAGAATAAATCCTGATTTTTTTGGGCCCAACTTCTGATTTGGAGGGAGGAGAATGTATTTTAATTATGAGGAAATGAAAAACAAAAAGGTAATTATTTATTAGTCTCTGGCACTATTTTCCATCCAAAACACACAAACCTAAAATACTATTACACTAAGCTCTTACACACCCCTCAAGGACCTCAAAAAAAAAAGCAAATAGTATAAGGGATCAATAGTTCATTATCTAAAACAAAAAATATCTCGATGTTTTCAATCTGTTTTGATACGTTTGGGAGTTCTTTTTAATTTAAATTTCTGATTTTAGACGGTTTTTTGGATTTTAAAGGGAAGCATAATCGCTCAAAGTCAAAAGAAGGATTGGTGAGATGCTTATTTATTATTATTATTACAATGGATTTTCATTTTATTTTACTTATATGAAGATTGGGAAACTTTTGTGATCGTTGAATTTTGAATATCTGTTTTCTGATTATATTCTTGGTTTATATAATAATAATAATAATAATAATAATAAGGGCAAATGAATTATTGGTCCCTGGCATTGTTTGTCAGGACCAAACCCTCCCACTATTTGCTACATCTCACCCAACACCACACCAGGGACCCTAGGGATAATCCTTAATAAAAATAATAATAATGATAATAATAATAATAACAATAACAATAATAATAATAATAATAATAATAATTATTATTATTATTATTATTATTATTATTATTATTATTATTATTATTATTATTATTATTTCTGATTTGCATGCCGAGATTAGGCGAAAAATTTTGTTAAGTAATGCTAGCTATAAATTTGTTGCGGATATACATCGTAGGAACCAAGGATTTTAATGAAGGTGACTATGTTTTAGTTCGGGTACGCTCTGAACGTTTTCCTCCACATTCTTTCAAAAAGCTACATGCTCGTGCCATTGGGCCTTATCGCATTATTCAGAAACTTGGACCTAACGCTTATCGTGTTGAGCTTCTTGCTGATTTGCATATCAGTTCTGTGTTTAATGTGGAAGATCTTTTTCCATATCGTGCTACTTTTACTCCTCCATTTCCTTCTGAGATCCCCACTACTCCTCTTGCTCCTCATGTTTCTTGTTTGCCACCTACTCCTTCCCCAACTTCTGATAGGATTGAGTCAGTTTTGGATCATGAGATTGCGACTTCCCTTTGGTGGTTACCGGCGTTATCTTGTTCGGTGGATTGTTAGGCCTGATTCTGATGCTTCATGGATTACGGAGATGAGTTTCGCCGCCTCGATCAGGATCTTTAGGAGCGCTACCATACTTTTGACTCTTCGAAGGCGAGTTCTTTCCAGGCAAGGCGGGTTGATGCAGATGTGCGAGTATATTGTCGTAGACGTAGGACTTGATGTCCTAGTTTTATTTGGATTGTGTTATTATTAGGACTTTTATATTAGTAGTTATTATTTTGATTCATATGAGTATTTATGTCTTTCATCTTTACAGGGTTTCCTATATAAACCCTTGTTATGGAATCTGTAGAACGGGGTTTTTGATTATTATTATTAATTTGAGTTCTCTATTGAGTCTCCCTTGCTTGGAGCTTTCTCCCTACTTTACTATACCGGCTTGCCAGCCTTTCTCTTTTCCAGTAGTTCAGTGCATTAGTTTGTCTCCTGAGGAAGAATAAAAATCTTGATAATGGTTTGAAGAATGAAGTTGTGTCTTCAGTGTTTTGCTTAACTACCCAAAACTAGAGACTTTTTCGAAGACATTTGAGGCATTACTGAAATCAAATTCAAGTATAGATCAAATAGGATGGTCAGATCGATGACGTTCCGAATGAATTTTTCTACTCTTATTCTCTCTCATACTCATCAACTATAATATCAATTGCATATTTTGACTAGATCATTTGTTCTTCTGTCTATGACTGCCATATGAAAACATCCAAGCGAGCCAAATCATTTCTCTGTTAAACTTTTTCATTTCTTGGGCTTGTTAGCTTTTGAGATGCTCAACTCTTAATGATCAGTGTTTATTTTTCTGCTAACCTTTTTCATTTCTTGGGCTTGTTACTTTTGGGATACTTAACTCTAAGTGATCAGTGTTTCCACACATTCAACATGTACCTTGTAGAATAAAATTATCAGCAAACAAGCAATTTTTAGTTTAACTGATAATAATAATAAATCACACTTATTTCTTTGTCTTTTCTTTTGGATGTATTTGGAAATAGTATATGGTGATCGACCGATCAGGTGGTGATACCTAAACAGTCCCATTCATTTCATTATAGGTTTCATGTCCCAGCCTTATTTTTTGTTATAAAGAGCATTTTGGCATTCAATGAAAACATGTGGAGTTATTTACACTTGTTGGGAAATTTCACTGGACACTATTATATTAATTATGACAATTGAATTTTTTTAAGGAAGTTTTGCTGTTTAAGTCTGATTGATGAATAGTATCCAGTGATAATTGTTTCCCTGAAAGAATTATCAAGGCAACAATTATCACTGAATACTATTCATCAATCAGACTTAAACAACAAAACTTTATTTGAAAGAATTCAATTGTCATCAATGAATATCATAGTGTCCAGTGAAATTTCCCAACAAGTGTACATAACTCCACATGTTTTCATTGCATGCTAAGATGCTCTCTATAATAAAAAATACAGTGTTGGGACATGAAACCTATAATGAAATAAATGAGACTGTTCAGGTGTCACCACCTCATCAGTTGATCACCATATACTATTTCCAAAGACATCCGAAAGAAGAGAAAAAGAAATAAATGTGATTTATTATTAATATCAGTTAAACTGAGAATTGCTTGTTTGCTGATAATTTTATTCTACAAGGTACATGCTGAATGTGTGGAAACACTGATCATTAAGAGTTGAGCATCCCAAAAGCTAACAAGCCCAAGAAATGAAAAAGGTTAGCAGAGAAATGAACACTAGTCATTAAGAGTTGAGCATCCCAAAAGATAACAAGCCCAAGAAATGAAAAAGTTTAACAGAGAAACGATTTGACTCGCTTGGATGTTTTCATATGGCAGTCATTGACAGAAAAACAAATGATCCAGTTAAAATATGCAATTGATATTATAGTTGATGAGTATGAGAGAGAATAGGTATAATACCCCAAATAGTCCCTGTATCATGGTCAACTCGCCCATTTAGTCCCTTTATTATTAATCACGCCTTTTTAGTCCCTCTATTTCTTAATCTCGGCCAATGTGGTCCCTCCGTCAAACTTCCGTCGAGATTACCGTTTCGGCTGCTGACGTGGCTTAAAAAAATAATAAATTATTATTTATAAATTATAAAAAAAAAACATAGAGGCAATGCCACATCATCACCCCTTCTTCTCATCAGTCTTCTCCGGCGGTGTTGATCATCGGAATCGTGATCGATGACGGGGTTGTCGTCTCCGGCGGTGGCGCGCTGGTGAGGGAAGAAGTTTGATATTATTAGCGGGGACCTCGTCGCTGGAGATATCTCCAAACTCATCGGCTCCCGCACTGAATTCTCACGCGTTGACTCAGATCGGATGGGATAATAAGAGGACTCGGGATTTGGTTTGAATCGTTGACTCATATTCTTTCTTTCTTCGATCCATGGCCGCCTTCTAAGCTCTCTCAGTTTCTCAGTTTGGCAGTCTTGGTCGTAAAGGTTCCACCTTTGCTCTAAAACTCTCTTTTTTGGTTCCTTTTATTGGGATTTTATGGTGTTCCAATGTTGGATTCTTGGAGATTTAGTTTATGTTTCAGTTCTCATCTTCTAACCATTGTTAACTATTGCTGAGAAATCATCTATCGTCTGTTTGAATTTTTTGTTCTATTTGATTTTTTATGGTTCTATCTATGTGTTTTTGTATCAAAGATAGAACAAGTTTTGACTTTGAGAAGCAGTTTGATTGGCATCAAAGATGAATCTTTTCATCAATTCCATGCAATTTGAATGATCATTCTCTAGAGCTTTGTATTTCCAATCCTTTTTCTCTTTGTTGGGTCCACTCCTAGTGAGGTTTATCTTAGCAGCTATATCTTTTCTAGCGTTGTCTAGGAAAACGAAGATAATGCCTTTGAGAAGCTTGTTCAAATGTCATCAAAGGTTGCGCCTTTCTTCATCTCTAAGCGTTTTCATGTCTGGGTTTCTCTAAATCAACAAATGGATTTCAAGGAAAGAAGCTGGAATCACAGCAGAAGGACTTTGACAAAGGATGGTTCTGTGTCTCCCAATGTTTCCAAAGCTCTCTTGAAGAAGTCCTCTCGGTTTTTTCCTGCGTCGTCGTCATCTCCGACGCCACCCGTCTCAGTCTCAAGAAGAAAGGCCTCCACTTCCCTCCGTGGAGGAAGCCGGAGTACATGGCCGCCAAATGGCTCGCCCCTCACCAGCGCGCCACCGCCGGAGACGACAACCCCGTCGTCGATCACGATTCCGATGATCAACACCGCCGGAGAAGACTGATGAGAAGAAGGGGTGATGATGTGGCATTGCCTCTCTGTTTTTTTTATAATTTATAAATAATAATTTATTATTTTTTTAAGGCACGTCAGCAGCCGAAACGGTAATCTCGACGGAAGTTTGACGGAGGGACCACATTGGCCGAGATTAAGAAATAGAGGGACTAAAAAGGCGTGATTAATAATAAAGGGACTAAATGGGCGAGTTGACCATAATACAGGGACTATTTGGGGTATTATACCGAGAGAATAAGAGTAGAAAAATTCGTTCGAAATGTCATCCGACCATCCTATTTGATCTACTCTTCAATTTGATTTCAGTAATGTCTCAAATGTCCTAGAAAAAGTCTTCATTTTTTGTTAGTTAAGCAAAACATTGAAGACACCGTTTCATTCTTCAAAACATTATCAAGATTTTTATTCTTCCTTAGGAGACAAACTGATGCACTAAACTACTGGAAACGAGAAAGGCCGGCAAGCTAGTATAGAAAAGTGGGGAGCAAGCTATAAGCAAGGGAGACTCAATAGAGAACTCAAATTAATAATAATCAAAAACCCGTTCTACAGACTCCATAGCAAGGGTTAATATAGGAAACCCTGTAAAGATGAAAGACATAAATACCCATATGAATCAAAATAATAACTGCTAATATAAAAGTCCTAATAATAACACAATCTAAATAAAACTAGTACATCAGGTCCTACGTCTACGATGATATACTCGCACATCTGCATTAATCCGCCCTGGCTGGAAAGAACTCGCCTTTGGAGAGTCAAAAGCATAATAACGCTCCTAAAGATACTGATCGAGGTGACGAAACTCATCATCTGTAATCCATGAAGCATCAGAATCAGGCCTACCAATTCACCGACCAAGATAACGATAGTAACCACCATCAAGGGAAGTCACAATCTCATGATCCAAAACTGACTCAATCCTATCAGAAGGTGGGGAAGGAGTAGGTGGCAAACAAGGAACATGAGGAGCAAGAGGAGTAGTGGGGATCTCAGAAGGAAATGGAGGAGGAGTAAAAGTAGCAAGATATGGAAAAAGATCTTCCGCATTAAACATAGAACTGATATGCAAATCAGCAGGAAGCTCAACACGATAAGCGTTATGTCCAAGTTTCTGAATAATATGATAAGGCCCAATGGCACGAGCATGTAGCTTTTTGAAAGAATATGGAGGAAAACTTTCAGAGAGTACACAGACTAAAACATAGTCACCTTCATTAAAATCCTTGGTTCTACGATATGTATCCACAGCAAATTTATAGCCAGCATTACTTAACACAATTTTTCGCCTAATCTCGGAATGCAAATCAAAAATATGTTAGGTAAAAGAGTCGGCAGAGGTAAATGGGCAAGAATCAGGAGGTAAAGGGATCAAATCAACAGGTTGACGAGGTGTGAGACCATTAATAATCTGGAAAGGGCTTTTGCTAGGCGTCCTATCGACAAAATTATTATAGGCAAACTCAGCAGTAGGTAACAATAAATCCCAGAGTCCAAGACGCTCTCCAACTAGACAACGTAAAAAATTTTCAAGGCTATGATTGACAACTTCAGTCTGACCTTCCGTTTGAGGGGGGAAAGAAGATGAGAATTTCAATTTTGTGCCGAAGAGTTTCCAAAGTGTTTTTTTAGAAATAACTAACAAACTTGACATTTTAACCTCTCGAATTTTTTCTAAATAAATTTCAATAAATTTTCAAATTTTTAATGAGGTTAATTAGCTCAAAAAACAGATTAATTATTTTTAACTTCAAAGTTTAAGAAAATCAGAATTTAATGGACCGAAATCTAGCCTCGCAACTATAGAGCCAAGAGAAGGCCTTTTGGGCCAGACCAAAGTTACATAGAATAGTTGGAGGTAGATAGTCGGTAGAGTTAGATTTATTAAATGAGAAACTAACTAAATATTAATTAATTCAAATTGATTAAATGGAGATATTGGACAAAAGTTGGAGTCCAGATTAAGTAGATCTTGTAGAGTCAAAAGCCTAGAAACACCGATCTGGGTCGGGAAAAGAGACGACCCGTGATGCTACAGTAAGCCCGTGTCACTGAGATCGTATGACTCAGGATTTCCAGATCTGGGTCAGAGAGAGAGAGACGAGCCCGATAATATTATTAGCTGCCCTTGTGACGGCACAGTAACAAGATAAGATCAACGAAAAGTTGTTCGGCTTTTAATGGGAGATATTTTAGAAGATAATATTGTTGATCAAATACTTTTAAAAAGATAAGTTATTATATAGTTTAATTAATTAAAAGATTAATTAAATTAAACTTTACATCTTTATATATATATATATATATATATATATATATATATATATAAGAGAGAGAGAGAGAGAGAGAAGAAAAGCTTTTAACTCTCTCTCTCTCTCTTTCCCTTGTTCTCTCGTGCTTAGAGGAGCCTCCATTGCGCTTGGCTACGCATATAAGCGACCCGTGGCCGTCGTAGCGAGCTAGCCATCTTGACGTGTACGCTGATCGCCTTTCCCCTCCTCTTTTAAGCGGCTGCGTCTCGTAGCCTTATCTCCGCGCCCTTATGACGGCCGCCCGTCGCCCTCGAGAGCTTTCGACCCATTTCGACAGCGATTGCTTCGTCGCGAGCTCCACTCGGTCATCGTTCAGACCTCGTGATCCGGCCTGCAGCCCTACGCTGACGAATAGGGCCTTAGTTCAAGTAAACCCCTAAATTTGCTAATTTGGGGAAACCCTATGTAGATTCATGGTTGAATGGAACTTATTGCTGTTAGAAAGTGTCTAGAGTGTTGTATGATTCCATGTATTAATTCATGTTGTTAATTGTGAAGTATGGAGCATGATTGTATTAAATCTAAAGCCCTATAAAAGAAGGATACTCTGCCGAAATTTCATCGGTTTACTTAGTAGATTAATCATACCATGTTAGCAGGTAATTACTTCAAGTAGAGCATGTTTAAGTTCCGATATATGCTTAAGATGAAGTAGGTTCTATTTCCTAAACATGTGAGGCAGTCATGTTAATTAAGTTAATGATTCTTATATTAGTTATGTATTTTGAAAGCATAAAATACTTGTTAGGAGAAAATCATGCTTAGAGAGCTTAATAGGTTTACAGTATTCTATCGAGTTTAAATTAGAGTACGAGTCAAGAATACGGTCTCCGTATTTATAGATTTCGTATTTCGATAATCAGGAAAAGGAAAGGGCAAAGACAAGTCAGCCGCTACCGAAGGACCAAGCCAGACTTAAGCTCGGACCAGACTCAGGTGTGGGAAACTAGCTGTACAGTTCGCTTATTTTATCATATTTTTATACAATATAGATTTCATTTTGAAAAACATGAACTAGGAATTTTATGAAAATTTCTAGAGTGTTAGAAAATCATTTCATGTACAGTAATCAGTAACAGAAAAGAGAAACAGATATAGAACAAATAGATTATACTTTATTGATATGCTTGTATGGACCAGTGGTGGCTCGTAGAAAGCCAGAGAGTACGGTATTAGGTTAGGAAAGGGGTGATTTAAATTCTGATTTTTATTACCGAACTGTTTGTTTTAAAACGTTCCATTATCTGAAATTAAAACCCCCTTTCCATACTCTCGTGCCTAGTGTACGTATATAGATGACCTCGCGTAGCAGATCTACTCGTTCGTTGCTGGTTCTATAGTATTGAAGTAGATGTGTAGTCAGAGATTATACGCTTGTGATTATAAGATGATTCCGTATTTCCTATCTTTCGGTGATCGAGTATGACTTGACCGTGGAGGTTACTGGTACAGATTACCATGGGAAATATCGGTTCCAGAAATTATTAACAAGATAGAGAAACAAAAAACTAGATTTGCATTCAGGAGATTTTTATGCATTTGACATGATTAAATCATATTAAAGATAATACATTGACCAACATGTATTTCTTTTAGATTTCAGTATTTAATTTTAGTTATTTAATATACATATTTTATGCGTCTGATTTATAGTTTTCACTTATTTATACGGGTACAGTTTACACCCGACAGTTCTGTTCCCAATTCACTAAGCTCCAGTAGCTCAGCTCCTTTTCTCTTGACAATGTGATTACAGGCGATAGACAGAAGACCGTATAAAGGGTTTGTCTGATCGCGAGTCTAGTGGAGATGTCCTGTAGCTGGCTCTAACTTCCGTGTCTTAGTCTTCTTTAAGTTTGATTATGTGTGTATTTGAGACGTGTATGTCTAAGACAATATTTTATTGATGTTGTACTAAACCTTATTTGAAGTTTGAGTTTATAATAAGTTCAATTTGCTTTAATTAGCTTCCGCAAAATATTTGATTTATAGTTGATTGGTAGTTTTACAGCCTTAGGTTTAGGGTTTATTCCCTTGACTTGGCTGGTGTGACACGTGTCCCCTAAAAAGGAGATGGGTGTTACATTTTGTAACGCCTGCCCCGAAATAAATAAAGATTTTTGTTTATTTAATCTTTAATGGGAAAATTTTAAGATTTTGTAGTTATGAAATTCGAAGAATTCGTTAAGTGTTAATTAATGGAAATTAATTAACGGTAATTAATTCGGGTTCATTAATTATTGGAGGAAACAGACAAAAGTTATAGTCCTGTGAAAAGTGGATGCAGTGGGGGACAGCCGACGACCCTGCGGATGCCACGATTGGACCCGGTGACTAAAGGAATTGACTAAAGGCCGAGATTCATGGATCTAGGTGAGCAGCGAGGAACTAGGAGAATTATGGTGGTGGACCCGCAGGAAAATAAATCCATTCACCCGTGGGTAAATAGTACCCGCGTGACGCTACAGTAGACATGTGAGAGCATAGTAATAATGTGACAACTTAGTTTAATGAATATTAAAAACATTAAATAGATTTTATAAAATGATAAGAGGAGAGAGAGAAAATTCATTTCTCTCTCGATTCCTCTCTCCATCCAGATCTGAACTTCTTCAGAGCCTTCCCACGCCCTTCTCTCCGGTGAGCTTCCCCACGGCGGACCTTCGCCGGCCAAAAGCCCCTCCCGGTCAACCCCCTACTCATAAGACTCGGCGCGCAGACGGCAGACCACCGCCATGTGACGGTGAGCTCAGGCCTCAGGCCGGTGCCGGTCCGCCTGACTGGCCAGACCGGCTCAGTAGCGCCGCGGCGGCACACTCACGACGCTGCGGCCGCCCGGCCAGCGCCTCGCCGCCCCACTTTGGCTGGTCGCTCGCCCTCCACGCCCTCTAGCAGCCGGGCCAAGAAACCTCCTGCGCCACGCGCCCGGCTTCTGGCCTGCCGCCACCGCTGCTCCTCGCCCGGTTACGCCTCCGGCCCGGTTGCTTCTCCGGCAACGCGAGCCCCACCCGAGCCACACCAAGCCACGAGCACGCCTCAGCCGGGGCCGCAAGCCACAGCCAAGCGCCAGCCTTTAGGTAAAGACTGCTACAAGTACTGCGGCAAAGCGCACAAGACAGCCTACCAAGACGTTGCCATCTCCCGTCCTCGCGATAGTGAGCATTCATAACCTTGTATGAAGATTAAGATTAAGATTAATTACATGATATGAAGGGGGATTCGGGGAGAATTAATTAATGTTCATGTTGATTGTGGGTTAAGTGAATGCTTGTTGTATGAATTTGAGAAATCCATGTGTAATGGATTCTTTTGAGTGTATGATTGTAGTATTTCGGGGCTCTATAAATAAGGGAGATGCTGCCGAAATTTTATTTGGAATTCATACACCTTAATTGCTTATTAATGGCATTCAAGCATGTTTGAACTTAGAGGACCACCATTTGGGGGAACTAACCTCTTAAGAATAACCGTATTCCGTATTTTTGAAATGGAGTAGTTAAATATAGAGGCACTAAGATTTGTTATCCATTTACTAGATCCGGACTCGGGTGCGTGATCTGTGACGTGGATCGAAGGATTGTCTACGTGATGTGTAGGATCTCGCACTGCAGGTACTTTGTGAGTATTGCCTTCTCCTACCTTGCTTTTAGTTATTGGCGGCTCTTATTCCCTTGAGAGGTTCCCAACACATATTCGAGACGGACATCGGATATGTGTCGGTTTTATATCTCAAGGGATAATTGCTTTCTACATTTCTTATACAAGTATTGCTTTCTTCTACCTTGCTTTTATTATTGGCACTCTTTTTCCCTTGAGAGGTTCCCAACATATATTCGAGACGGACATCGGATATGTGTCGGTTTTATATCTCAAGGGATCGTTGCTTTCTATATTTTTATACATATTTGAGTTGAGTCTTTACTCCTTAAATATGTTTGGCTCCTGATCTCGAGGGATCGTTACTTTCATATGTATATTCATGTGGTTTGCTTTGGATGTACATATGTGTGTATACCTATTATTAGGTATTTGGTACTGTCAATCTCTTACGTACAGGCATGATACATCGGACGGAGGCTCAGTCAGAGAGTGATATTTTCTGGCCATGTATACATGATTATAGCGCTATCCGGCTTAGGCGAAGGCGCTTATCGACGATTATGTCGTTGATGTCGTAGACATCCTAGTATCACATATGCCAGGAGATTGAGTATATTCGTGGATTTATCCACATCTTAGATGCAGACAGCTTGCTAGTGATTGTTGTCTTATTTGCAGATTTGTTTATTGCCTCTCTTACTCCTTCTTTATGGCGTTTGCCACTTTTACTGCTTTATGAGGTCCTACTGAGCCCTCTTCTTTGGCTCATGCACTTGATCGTGTTTCTCAGGTTCAGACGAGGAGTAGGGACGAGCCTAGGCAGGGGTTTCACCGAGTAGTCGACTCGGAGCTTGTTGTACCTTGAGGTCTGCGTACCTCCTTTATTCAGTGTGTGAGACTTGTATTTCTTTCATTGTTATGGATTTCTAGGGGTGACTGGACTAGATCCTAGTCTGGGGTTGTATAAACCCGGTATTGTACTTTTATTCAGTACTTGTACGGAGTTGTATAAACTCCTTTTTATTTATGGAAATTCCGCTGTTGTTATCTCTGAATAATTCTTTATGCATGTGGTCTCACGAGGGCCTTGTGCACGAGCAGGGTCACCCCTCATTTGGGTACGGCCGGTTGGTCCACGTGCCCGGGCCGAGGTTCGGGGCGTGACACATTTAGTGGTCCCAGAGAGAGCTAATCCTAGCAAGTCCTAGAGTATTCAGAGCCTTAGGGTTGGAGTATGTGTCAATAGTGAAAAGCTTGATAATTGCTTAAAGTGCTAGAGAATATTACAGACACATTCTCTCTTTCAAAATGCACCAAAGAGAAGTAGAAGGCCACCCCGTATGTCGTAGGAAGAACCTATTTATGGACTCGAGGTGGAGGCTCCGGAACCAAAAGAAGCTTTGGAACCAAAAGGGGTCCAAGCTGAATGGTCACATTCGCATCATGGACCCGGATTCCAACCGGGGATGTAATATGGACCCGAGTTCTAATTAGGGATGCAATATGGACCAGGATATAACACGAGGATGCAATATGGACCGAGATACAACCCGAAGATGCAATATGGATCGGCATACGACCCGAGATTGCAACCTAGACCGGGGTACAATCCGAAAGCGCAGTCAGGACCGGTGTATAACCCGGGCATGCAGCAGTTCTTTGACTAGATGGCGCAATCATTTGCGACCTTCCTGAACTACCAGCAACCGAGGCCCAGAGAGCACGATTACGTCAGCAGAGCTCGGTAGATGGGAGTGGTCACGGGCAACACTGATCCAGCAGAGGCAGAAACTTGGATCACACATCTGGAGCTGGTCTTCCAGGCCTTGATGTGTCCAGAGGAAGAGAAAGTGACCATTGTCACATTGCTATTAGGACAGGCTGCCCTATAATGGTGGCTAACCATCAGGAGGCGTCGTACAGGTCAGACGACATTCACTTGGAATGAGTTTCGAACAATATTTGACAGGAAGTACATGTCCCAAATCTACCGAGACCTGAAGCCTCAGGAGTTCTTGTGTCTAGTTCAGGGGAACCAATCAGTGGCCTAGTATGAGGCCAAATTTACAGAGTTAGGGAGGTATGCACCCTCTTATTTTGATAATGAGTACGAGAAGTATCAAAGGTTCAAACAAGAACTCTGGGATGAGATCCGGAATATTGTTACTGTTTCTGGGTTTACCAATTTCACTAAGTTGGTTGAGGGAGCTCTTCGAGTTGAGATGAACTTTGAAAGACAGAAGCGTCGTCAAGACAAATTCAAGAAGAGAAGTGTGCCCAGCTTCCAGGTGGGCAACAAGACAAGACCTTCGAAGAAGAGTAACAGTAGTAGCAGTAGCAGCGATGGCTCTTCTTCAGGAGGACAGAGTCAGAAAAGGCCTCATGTCCAACCCCCAAAAAGTATCATTTTGGAGTCTGCAGAGCGGGCCTTGGAGCGGGTATCTGTTACTATTGTTAGCAGCCAAGACATCATATGAAGGAATGTCCCCAATTAATTCAGGAAAGTGGTACAGTTCCCCAATTCCAAGCTTGAGGCCAGAGTGTACAACAGCCACCAGCATTCTCTATCGTGGGTAGCACTGGGAGCAACAAAGAAGATCTTCCGAGGGAGGTCTCGAGAAGGAGGCAAAGGAGTTCCTTCCCAGCTGCAGGCCCAAGCCTTCGCGATGACACAGCAGGAGGCTGTGAGACACCGGACGTAATTGCAGGTACTGCTCAAATTTACGGTATTGATGCATGCATACTTATTGATCCTGGTTCCACGCATTCCTATGTAGCTACATCATTTAATATACCTCATGATGTGTATGCTACTAGACTAGCTCAGTCTATGGTTGTAGCCTCACCCATAGGTAGTTTTATTATTGTAAAAGTAGTGTATGAGGGATGCGATGTGAGGATAGATAACTAGGAGCTTGCAGCCGATTTGATCCCCATGAGGATCCTAGATTTTGATGCAATCCTAGGAATGGATTGGTTATCTATCCACCATGCCACCGTCGACTGCTACAGGAAGATGGTGAGATTCTAGCGACTAGGCGACCCGGAGATTCTCTTCTATGGGAGACCAGCCCAGATGGAGGAGACGGAGGAAGCCTGCCTACGAACATGGTGGAAGCAGAAGCCCCAAAATAGATGTACGGGAGATCGCTGTAGCGTGCAAATTTCCAGATGTATTTCCCAAAGAACTACCGGAATTCCCCCCACATAGAGGCATGGAGTTCACTATTGACTTGTTTCGAGGAGCGACTCTAATCTCCAGAGTGCCATACAGGATGGCCCTAGTAGAACTGCAGAAGCTGAAGGTCCAATTGGAGGAATTACTGGAGAAAGGATTTATCAGGACTAGTGTCTACCCCTAGGGTGTGCCCGTACTTTTCGTGAAGAAGGATGGTTCCTTAAGATTGTATGTAGATTATCGGCTGTTGAATGGAGTTACCATCCGGAACCAGTACCCTCTACTACGCATAGATGATCTTTTCGATCAACTGCGAGGAGCTTGCATCTTCTCAAAGATCGACTTGAAGTCAGGATATCACCAACTTCTAGTAAAGGAGGAGGATGTGCCAAAGACAGCTTTTCGAACCAGATACGGGCATTTTGAGTTCCTAGTGATGCCCTTCGGATTGACGAATGGCCTAGCAGCATTTATGGGGATGATGAACAGGGTATTCGCACCCTACTGACCAGTTCATGGTGGTATTCATCGACGACATCTTGGTGTATTCCCGGAGCATGGAGGAGCACATCAAACACCTTAGAATAGTGTTGTAAACATTAAAGGAGCAGCAGCTATATGCCAACCTCAAGAAGTGCGACTTTTGATTGGGAGAAGTGAAGTTCTTGGGACATATGGTCTTAGAAGTAGGGATCTACGTGGATCCCGAGAAGATTGAAGCAGTAGTCAACTGGCAAGCCCCAACCACAGTTAAGGAGATCATGAGCTTCTTGGGGTTGGCCGATTACTGCAAGCGATTTGTGGAGGGGTTTTCTTCTATAGCCCAGTCTATGACCAAGTTGCTGCGGAAGAATGCAAAGTTCGAGTGGACCGAGGAGTGTGAGCAGAGCTTTCAGGAGTTGAAGAACCGATTGGTGTCTACTCTCATCCTTACCTTACCTATCATAGGCATAGGATTTGAAATTTATAGTAATACTTCGTATAGGGGATTGGGTTGTGTCTTGATGCAACAGGACAGAGTTATTGCCTATGCATTCAGGCAGCTCAAGACTTATGAAGTAAACTATCATGTTCATGACCTAGAGCTAGCAGTAGTGGTCTTCGCGTTGAAGATATGGCGATACTATTTGTATGGTGAAGCTTGTAAAATCTTCACCGACCATAAAAGCTTGAAGTACTTGATAAGCCAGCGAGAGATGAGCATACGGCAAAGACGGTGGATGGAGTTGCTGAAGGACTATGATTGTAATTTTGAGTACCATCCCTGCAAGGTGAACGTAGTAGCTGACTCCTTGAATAGGAAGACACTGGCACGGTTGTGGACCACCAACTTTGCACATCTGCACGAGTTGAGATCCACTAGGGTCCAGTTCTTAGTGGATGAGCTAGGGGTGCTATTAGCAAATTTCCACCTACGCCTGGCGTTAATATCTCAGATTAAGGAGGCTCAACTACAAGATCCCAAGTTGATGAAGCTAGTTGAGAAGCTACAGGAGGGAAGACGTGGTGATTATTCTTTATCTTCAGATAGAGCAGTGATGGTAGGTGCTTGGATTTATGTGTCACACAATGAGGAAGCTCTCAAGAAATAGATATTGGAGGAAGCTCATTTCTTGGCTTATGCTATGCACCTAGAGAGCAGAAAGATGTATCGCAACATCAAAGAAAACTACGTTTGGAGGAGAATGAAAAAGGACATTACTGAGTACGTAGCCAGGTGCTTGATCTGTTAGTAGATTAAAGCTGGGCACAAGAAGCCACCAGGGTTGTTGGTACCACTAGAGATTCCAGAATCGAAGCGGGAAAGGATAGCCATGGATTTTGTGACTGGTCTACCTCGGACCAGTCAAGGCAAGGATGCTATAAGGGTTATTATAGATAGACTGACCAAGTCTGTCCACTTCCTCCCGATCAAGACAATCTACTCTCGGGATCGGTTGGCGCGGTTGTACGTAGAGCAGATGGTCAGATTACATGGCGTACCCGTGTATATCATATCAGATAGAGACCCGAGATTCACCTCTTACTTCTGGACAAGTCTGCATAAGGCTTTGGGAACAAGATTGAATTTTGGCACGGCATACCATCCGAAGACAAATGAACAGTCGGAGCGGACCATCCAGATACTTGAGGATCTGCTCCAAGCATGTGTTATGGAACTTCCTGGGAGCTGGAAGGAGAATCTGGGACTATTGGAGTTTGCCTACAACAATAGTTACCAGACAAGTATTGGTATCACACCGTATGAAGCATTATACAGCAGGAGATGTAGGACTCCATTATGCTGGGATAAGGAATATGAAAGAAAGATCCTAGGCCCAGAATTGATACAAATCACCTCAGAGAAAGTCAAACTTATTAGAGAGCGCCTTAGGAAAGCTCAAGATAGGCAGCGGGGCTACGCCAACAACCGTCGTCGAGATTTGGAGTTTGAAGTAGGAGATGAGGTATTCCTTAAAGTATCCCTATAGAAGGGTGTACTTAGGTTCCAGAAGCGTGGGAAGCTGAGCCCACAATACATCGGGTCGTATAAGATAATCAACATATCCTGTAGCTTACCGGCTTATCTTACCAGTAGAGTTGTCGAGATTACATGATGTTTTTCATGTATCGGTGTTGAGAAAGTGCATCAAAGATTCGAATCAAGTTCTGATAGGACCAGGCGTAGAACTAGCACCAGACTTGACCTACGTAAAAGGACCAATACGTATTCTCGACAGGAAACAACAGACATTGAGGAACAAGACAATACCTCTAGTGAAGGTGTTGTGGAGTCATCAACAAGTGGAAGAAGCCACTTGGGAAAGAGAGGACCAGATGAGGGAACAATACCCTCAGTTGTTTTAGTTATCTATTGTAAGAAAATTTCGGGGACGAAATTCCTAAGGGTGGGAGAATTGTAAATCCTGATTTTTTTCTAAATAAATTTCAATAAATTTATAAATTTTAATGAGGTTAATTAGCTTAAAAATCAGATTAATTATTTTTAACCTCAAAGTTCAAGAAAATTAGAATTTAATGAACCGAAATCCAGCCTCACAACTATAGGGCTAAGAGAAGGTCTTTTTGGGCCAGGCCAAAGTTACATAGAATAGTTGGAGGTGGATAGTCGGTAAAGTTAGATTTATTAAACAAGAAATTAATTAAATATTAATTAATCCAAATTAATTAAGTGGAGATATCAGACAAAAGTTATAGTCCTGATAAAGTAGATCTAGTAGAGTTAAAAGCCGAGAAACACGAATCTGGGTCGGGAGAAGAGACGACCCGTGATGCTACAGTAAGCCCTTGTCGTTGGGGTCGTATGACCCAGGATTCCCGGATCTGGGTCGGAGAGAGAGACGAGCCAGATAATTTTATTAGTCGCCCTTGTGACGATACAATAATAAAATAAGTTCAACAAGAAGTTGTTCGGCTTTTAATGGGAGATATTTTAGAATATAATATAGTTAATCAAATACTTTTAAAAAGATAAGTTATTATATAGTCTAATTAATTAAATGATTAATTAAATTAAACTTTAAATCTTATATATATATATCAGATGAGAGAAAAAGAGACAAGAAAAGCTTTTAACTCTCTCTTTCTCTCTCTCTCTCTTTCCCTTGTTCTCTCGTGTTTAGAGGAGCCTCATTGCGCCCGAGTGTAGTCAGGCTTCGCCATCAGTCTGTCAGCGTGCCGTGGCCGGGCGATGAGCCTAGCTACGCCGCCAGCCGTCAGCCTCGCCTTTCCCTCCCCTTTTATACAAGGCCAGTACCTTATCTCCGCCCTTCCGCGGCCGGCCACAGCGCCGCCAGCTCGAAACTCACCCAGCCCAGGATAATAGTTGCTCGGCCTTGAGCTCCACCCGGCCGGCTGCTCGTATTAATCGCGTGATCCGCCAAAGAACCCTACACCGACAAACTGGGCCTCAGTTCAAGTAAATCCCTAAATTTGCTAATTTGGGGAAACCCTAAGTAGATACATGGTTGAATGGAAGTTATGGCTGTTGGAAGGGGTCTAGATTGTTGTATGATTCCGTGATTCCATGTTAGCAAGTAATTACTTCAAGGAGAGGATGTTTAAGTTCCGATATATGCTTAAGATGAAGTAGGTTCTATTTCCTAAACATGTGAGGAATTCCTGTTAATTAAGTTAATGATTCTTATATTAGTTATATATTTTGAAAGCATGAAATACTTGTTAGGAGAAAATCATGCTTAGAGAGCTTAATAGGTTTACCATATTCTATCGAGTTTAAATTAGAGTACGAGTCAAGAATACGGTCTCCGTATTTATAGATTTCATATTTTGATTATCAGGAAAAGGAAAGGGCAAAGGCAAGTCAGCCGCTGATGAAGGACCGAGCCAGACTTAAGCTCGGACCAGACTCAGGTGAGGGGAACTAGCTGTACAGTTCGCTTATTTTACCGTATTTTTATACAGTATAGATTTCAGTTTGAAAAGCATGAACTAGGAATTTTATGAAAATTTCTAGAGTTTTAGAAAATCATTTCATGTACAGTAATCAGTAACAGCAAAGAGAAACATATATGGAACAAATAGATTATACTTTATTGTATGCTTGTATGAACCAGTGGTGGCTCGTAGAGAGCCAGAGAGTAAGACATTAGGTTAGAAAAGGGGTGATTTAAATTCTGATTTTCATTACCGAACTGTCTGTTTTAAAACGTTTCATTTTCTGAAATTAAAACCCCCTTTGGGGTGCCTAGTTTACGTATATAGATGACCTCGCATAGCAAATCTACACGTTGGTTGCTGGTTCTACAGTAATGAAATAGATGTGTAGTCAGAGATTATAGTCTTGTGATTATCAGATGATTCCGTATTTCCTGTCTTCCGTTGATTGAGTATGACTTGACCGTGGAGGTTACTGGTATAGATTACCAAGGGAAATAACGGTTCCATAAATTATTCACAGGACAGAGAAACAGAAAACCAGACTTGCATGCAAGAGATTTTTATGCATTTGACATGATGAAATCAGATTGAAGATAATACATTGACCAACGTGTATTTCTTTCAGATTTCAGTATTTAATTTCAGTTATTTAATATGCATATTTTATGCTTCAGATTTAAAGTTTTCACTTATTTATACGGGTACAGTTTACACCCGACAATTTTGTTCCCAGTTCACTAAGCTCCAGTAGCTCAGCCCCTTTTCTCTTGACATTGTGATTACAGGCGATAGACGGAAGACCGTATAGAGGGTTTGTCTGATCGCGAGTCTAGTAGAGATGTCATTTAGCTGGCTATGACTCTTGTGTCTTAGTCTTCTTTAAGTTTGATTATGTGTGTATTTGAGACGTGTATGTCTAAGACAATATTTTATTGATATTGTACTAAACCTTATTTGAAGTTTGGGTTTATAATAAGTTTAGTTTGCTTTAATTAGCATCCACAAGATATTTTATTTACAGTTGATTAGCAGTTTTACAACCTTAGGTTTAGGGTTTATTCCTTTGACCTTGTTGGTGTGACACGTGTCCCTAAAAAAGAGATGGGTGTTACAAACATCCCTATCAGACACAATGGATTGTAGTAAACCATGTAGATGAACAACCTCCTTAAAGATTAACTTGGCCACATGGGAAGCATCAGCAGTTTTGCTGCAAGGAATGAAGTCGGCCATCCTAGAGAACAAATCAACCACAACTAAAATAGAATCATAACCTCGTGCAGTCTTGGGTAACCCAAGGTTGAAGTCCATACTAATATCAGACCAAGGTGTGATTGGAAATGGTAAAGGGGTGTAGAGACCAGTGTTTTGTTTCCTAGCTTTCGCTAGTTGACATGTGCGACATTGAGAAACGACTCATATAACGTCTTTCTTAAGTGAAGGCCAATAAAAACAATCTTCAACGAGAGCAATGGTCTTGTCTTTCACAAAATGTCCAGCGACTTCACCCACATGTAACTCCCAAATCAGGAAATCGCAAAGGGAAGTGCGGGGAATGCAAAGAGTGGAACCACGAAAAAGATATCCCTCACGGAGGAGGAAATTAATATGGGACCGACGGTTTCCTATGAGGACCTCTGAATAGATAGAACCAAAATCAAGGCATAAAGGGTACTCATCTTTTAGGCGGTCAAAACCAAGAACGCTAGTGCTCAAAGAGTGTAAAACAACAACAACACGGCTGAGAGCATCAGCGGGTTTATTTTTAGATCCGAGACGATGATGAAGAATAAAGGTGTATTCTTGAAGGAAAGCAACCCACCATGCGTGCTAATCATTGAGTTTGTGTTGTGTCTGTAAATAACGAAGAGCTTGATGATCAGAGTATAACACAAACTCTTGAGGCAACAAATAGATGTGCCAATGCTTGAGGGCTTGGACTACAACATAAAACTCTTTCTCATAGGTGGAATATTGTTGTCTAGCATCATTGAGTTTTTCGCTAAAGTAAGCAACAGGATGGCCCTCCTGGCTAAGGACACCCCCGATGATAATACCGGATGCTTGCCTTAGTCATACGCTTCTTAATATCTTCAAAGGCTTTGATGGTAGAAGTTGTCCAATGAAAATCTCCCTTCTTTAAGCAGTTCGTGATGGGAGCCATAATGGAACTAAAGCCTTTGATGAAGCGACGATAAAAAGTGGCAAGTCCATGAAAGCTACGTGCCTCGGAGAGGGTAGTAGGAGTGGGCCAAGCATGAATAACCTTGACTTTTTCTGGGTCTGCAGAGATACCATCAGCAGAAATAATGAATCCGAGAAAAAGTACCTCTGGCTAAAGGAAAGAACATTTCTTAAGGTTTGCAAATAACCGCTCAATACTTAAAGTGGTAAGATTTTGACGGAGATGATCTAAGTGTTCATCCTTTGTGTGGCTATAAATGAGTACATCATCAAAATACAACACCAAAAATTTACCAAGGACAGAGGACCTGCGTTATTACTCTCATGAAGGTGCTTGGGGCATTGGACAACCCAAATGGCATAACAAGCCATTCATATAGACCATCCTTGGTTTTGAATGCAGTTTTTCATTCATCGCCGGGATGAATACGTATCTGGTGGTAGCTACTACGTAAATCAATTTTGGAAAACCACGGTGAACCAGCCAAGACATCGAGCATATCATCCAGGCGAGGTATGGGCAATCGGTATTTCACAATGATTTTATTGATAGCATGACTATCAACACACATTCTCCAAGAAACATCTTTCTTTGGAGTAAGTAAGGCAGCAACAGAGCAAGGGCTAAGACTATTACGAAGAAATCCCTTATGTAACAAACCTTCAATTTGGTTTGCCAGTTCAGCAAGCTCTTTGGGGTTTATCCTATAGTGTGAAAGATTTGGTAATTGAGACCCCGGAATAAAATCAATAGCATGCTGAATGTCCCGTATAGGTGGAAGCTCATCAGGTAACTCGTTAGGTGTAACATCCTTAAATTACTCAAGTAAAGAAACAATCTCAAGTGGAGTTATTGAGGTAGTCAAGGATGAGGTCGGAGAAGCCGTAGTAGTCACCAAGGTAAAAATAATGCCCAAACTAGTACTCTCTTGTTCAAAAGCGTTACG
The DNA here is from genome assembly GCA_026586065.1 of Dioscorea zingiberensis. Taxonomy (NCBI): domain Eukaryota; kingdom Viridiplantae; phylum Streptophyta; class Magnoliopsida; order Dioscoreales; family Dioscoreaceae; genus Dioscorea; species Dioscorea zingiberensis. The sequence continues at coordinate 52,098,030 of CM048819.1, forward strand.
TGTAAGAAGAGTTAATGGTTTTGTGGCAACTTGCATGGGTGAGGGTTTTGGTGGTTCGTGCCTCGATTTAGGGCGAGCAAGTGTAAGCATGATGGACTTGCCCTTGTGCATAAAGACATAAGTGTTGGCACGACCATGATGAGTAACATCAAGATCATAAAGCCAAGGACGACCCAGTAGGATATGAACGACATCCATCGGTAAAACATCGCACCACATTTTGTCAGAATAGTTACCCATTTAGAGGGGTACAAGACAACACTGAGACACTGGAAGAGATGTCATATCAACCCAAGCAACTCTATAGGGTTGAGGGTAAGGCTCGGGTATGAGCTTCAACCGTGCGACCCCAATAGTAGAGACAACATTCATGGAACTACCTCCATCAATGACAAGTTTACAAACTTTGTCACCGCACTTGAGGAAATTATGAAATATGGTGGTTCGTTGCCAATCATCGCGCTCTGAGACTATAGAGAGGATGCAACACATGACAACAAGATTATCACCAACATAACCAGGCTCAAGCTCATCTCCAGAATCTATAGGATCCAAGTAGGTGATAACCTGGTCAACATCCTCATCATCAGGTTTGTCAGTGTGGTTGATCGCAAGAGTGTGATGTGGACAACTAGAAGCTACATGACCGGTACCTTGATACTTAAAGCAACGGATACGAGAAGTTGAAGTAGTTGGCTTCTAAGTGAGGAGAGGAGTATCCTTAGGGATTTTGGGATCACTAGAGGATGAAGTACGTGGCTTTGGTGTCGAACCGGGTTGGAAGTGGACACGGGGCTTATTGTAAGAAGCAGGTTGAGTGCGTTGAATGGGTGCCTTATAAAGTTTTTCAACTTCCAGGGCAAAGTAAGAGGCTTCTGCTATAGTGGTTGGGGCATGGAGATTGACCTCTTGTTGAATTTCGATTCGAAGACCATTAATAAATTTGGTTACTGTTGTCCACGCCTCTTGTTGAATGTCACAACAAGAGGAAAGGTCTTCAAAGCGATTCATATATTCTGCAACTGTGGAGTGACCTTGGCGTAAGTTTAACCAATCGGTATGCAAACACCACTTATGATAGGTGGGAAGGTATTTCTCCTTAAACTTGTATCTCATCTCCACCTAACTAGTAATAGGTCGCTCATCCATATTAGCTAAGTCGTTCTCTACTTTTAGCTAATAGCGCTTAGCGGGACCCACAAGCTTCATTTTTGACGCCGGGAGGGGTAGCGATTATCCTGCGGGCTACCCGGATCCAAGGACCGCAAGGAAGAACCAAATAACCATAGAAAATACTCTGAAATTCAGGAAACTATTATCACTCAAAATTCAATAATGAAAATCAACCCACAAGCCGGGTTAAATAGCCTTAAAAAACTAAGTCTATCATTTTATCTAAATTTGCTAAAATTGATAAATTATTATTTCAAATTAAACTTATCTATATTTAAAAATCTAAACAAATTAGATAACTCCCAAATCGGATTCAAATTAAACTTATTTTAAATCGGATTCTAATTATCACCTAATTTGGCATATGAAATATTACCAAAAATAGAAAAAATCAGAAAACCCTAATTCGGCGGATAAAACCCCATGTCGTGCACGCCGTAAAGAGCTTTCCGAATTGGGGTCAAACGCGCAATTCTGATACTGATAGCCAAAGTTATGGCCAAAATACCGAACTACACCTAAAACCGACCCAATCTTGGAATTGACTTGATAATTTCCAGCCTTTACGTTGACCCATCAACCCGATAACATTTGACTCGAGCCATTTGCATCAGTCACCCTGGGTTGGAAAGAACTCGACCCCGAGTTCGACTGCACCTCTGTTAGTAGGTCTGGATCTCCGTGTTTGATCTCGCTCAAAACCTTGGAGACAGAAAGTAGGTTAGTAATGTTGATAATCAGGTAATGAGGGTTTTCCTCCCATTGAGATGCCAACACAATGCTAGCCCCATCATCGTCATAGATGGGCTTACCAATCTCCTCCTCGGGCTCGCCAATTTCCTCCTCTTAGTCGTCATAGATGGGCAAGATCTCCTCCTCCACATCATCATTGAAGATGGGCAAGATCTCCTCCTCCGCATCATCGTTGAAGATGGGCGAGATCTCTTCCTCCTTATCATCGTCGTAGATGGGTTGGTAGATGGGTTGGCCAAACCTCTGATCACTTTGATTATGGTGCTGGATTTCCCTAGCCGGAGTCTGCCCATGACAACCACGATAAAAATCCATCGCCGCCAGACGCCTTGATAATTTCTTGACTTGCCTCTACAAATCCTTAATCATCAAGCGTTGGGTTAACTCCGCGACTGTGAAGTCCAAGAACTTTATGTTTTAAGTGTTGGTCTTTAAGGGTCCATGATTTCTTTTAAGGTTTAATTGGTTATTTTATTTGTTAGAAAATAAGGGAGAGTCTCCCAAAGATGGTTTATTTGAAATTTTAGTTAGAATAAAGTTTTAATTGTTCCTTGATTTGAATTTTAATTTGTGATAGTCTTAATTTTAGAATTTAAAAACAAATAAATAAATTGTTGAATCAGTGACAAGATGATTGATAGATGGATGGATAAATTTAATATATAAAATGATTAAATTAAGATGTGTATTCGGTTAAGGAGGTTTGAATTCAAATATGAAGAGAGTGGAGCGATTTGATTGATGAGATATATTTAAATATCTTATATATATGAATTCAAATGTTAAGAATGATTTGATGGGATGTAGTAAAAAATATAAATATATAATGAAAAGAGGATAAGGTAATGCTTTAGATATATATCATGATTTGATATTTAAGAATATATTTATTAAATAATCATGATTCAAAGATTTGAGTTCAACTAAAATAATAATAAAACAATTAAGTACTAATGTGTATATACGGGTTCGGGGGGAGGCACAGCAGCCCCTGCTGTGCCAAATTTGTGGCATCTATACCATATTTTGAGAAAATCCAACTGTATGGATAGAAAGATCATGAAAAAATAAGCTAGCATGTCCATTTTCATATAATTTGGTTATCGTTTGGTTCCCCCACTTAATTGTTGAAATTTTATAGAAATCTAAACAGTCCAGATTTTCAAAATTTCAACCGTTAAGTGGGAGGATCAAACGGTAACCAAATTGTATAAAATTTGACATGCTAATGTATTTTTCGATGATCTTTCCATCCATATGATTGGAAATACTTCAAACCCCTACGTAATCCCCGTAATTAATGGCATAAGAGGGGTCAGCGGTTAAAGGTACAAAGCAGCTCAACCCCTCGTATATACCTGAGAGAGGACGTGCATGGGCGCTGAATAAAATATTTTTATTTATTTTTGATTTAAACCACGTTGCTGGATGAGGGAAAGGTTATATATATATATATATATATATATATATATATATATATTTTTATGGCTCAGGATCATAGAACACACTATTTTGACACACCATTTGACATCCTTTTTCATTTATTGGCTTGCATAGTATTTTAATCAAATCCAACTGTATGGATGGAAAGAACATCAAAAAATAAGTAAGCATGCCAATTTTTATACAATTTAGGAACTTGTAGGGTCTTCATATTAAATGGTGAAATTCCAACCGTATAAAATTTCAACCGTTAAGATGACGACCCTACAAGTTCCTAAATTGTATGAAAATTGACATGTTTGCTTATTTTTCGATGTTCTTTCCATCCATAAGGTTGGATTTGGTTAAAACACCGCAAAACCAAATGAATGAAGGATATCGAATTCGTCAAAATAAATGGCCCCATGATCCTAACCCTATATATATATATATATATATATAAAAAGTATGAGAGATAAAGATATAGAGAGAGAGATAACCCTTCTCCGCCGTCGATCCGTAAAAGTTTTAAACGAAGTAATAAACATTATCCGATCGAGTGGATCGTATCCTCCAGCTGGCCGCAAGCTCTATAAGTAGAGAGAGAGCCAATTTCCAAACCCTAGCACTACCGCCAGCTTCACCTCCAACTCACGATCAGAAGGTTGCTCCGCTCGGCGTCGCCCACGACTGGAGAGAGAGAGAGAGAGAGAGAGAGAGAGAGCACCACCCCAAGAACACCACAACAGTCTCGGTAAGCTTTCTTCAACCTATGTATTGTCATGCATAGCTACAAGAAATAGAGAGATACTCAAGGAAATAATAACAGAGATGGGTTGTATTCATACTTAGTTTGTTAAAGAATTGATTATATGGGTTCTATTAGTGAGATAAAATTATAGAGGGGGTGAACCCGATTGCCGGTGAGTATCCTTGTCTCAGTAAACATATATGAAAGGTCTTTGAACATAAAAGGCATGCATGGTTATAGGATGCGTGCATAGCTCCGAGATGATGGTAGGATGTCATTGTTTAATTTCAAACATGTATTAGTAGGGTAATGGCCTCTACTAGCGGTGCTCTCAAACTTCATGGAAACTGCAAATAGTTTTATAGAAGCATATTAACTATAACTTAGACGTAGACAGAGGGTTAGTGAGTGAATAAAGAGCTCTTGGACTCCGAAAATAACGGGTTTGTAGAAGCTCCTAGTTTTCTGTTGGGTTGATGGGATCTTATGGGTTCAGGTTGGGTTTATTCTTTAAATAATAATAATAATAATAATAATAAAAACAAACGTGTGTGTGTTAACAGATATGCATGTTAACGGTTTCATTATAATTCTATTAGAATTGTATTAGAATACTAATAGAGTTTTCTTATAATATTAATAGAATTCTATTATATTATTAAAACACTACAAGGAAAATGGCTTTTAGGGACCATATTTTAGGGACCGGATGTAAATTTTATCCTAAAAAATACGACCGGATTTTTAACGGTCCAAAAATTTCAATTATCATATGACATTAAAGACATGATTTTATTCTGATCCCTATAATTACAAAAATCTGGTCCTTATTTGGGGATATCAAACAACTAATCATAATATATATAATTGAGTGGGAAAATCCAAACATAAACAACATAAAAAAGTAGGAAAAAAAAATTAAAACCTAAACAGACCCTCGGGTCGCGTGGTCAGAGAAAAAGCTCGGCATCGCGAGAAGGGAGACGTCGGGCGATACGTGCGGTCAAAGTTGGAGAACCTCCATACGACGCCGGAGAACTCGGGAATTTCCGAGACGAAGTGCAAGAGCCTCCCTATAACCACCTTCGAGCACAAGAGGTGAGTGCTGTCGTTTCTAGGGTTTCTGATCCTTAATGTTTCAACTTATTTTCACCAATTTTGATATGTTTAGCTATCCTTTACGTATTTTCATTTGATTCTTTGTGAAATCTGTTGGATTTTATCAAGTATTGATGAGAATCTCAAAATTGAAGCTTTACATCCTGTAAGAAGCTTGTGTCTCTCTGTTTACTGATTTGATTTGCAAAGATATGATATCTTTGCTTGATTGATGATTTTGTAGTTAATATTCATGGAGATTTGAGGGTTTCTCAGGGAGAGGCTAAATTGAGGTAAAAAGGAGAGCGAATATTGTTTAGAAATTGATCATAGAGGTTATAGTAAAGAATTGAGAGCTCATGAGTGACCCTAGCCCCCAATCTACAACTTTTTGATCCTTTGTTTCAAACTATGATCCTCCAAGTAGTTTCTTTGATCTCTTAGTTTGCAATATTGTCTTTCTATGTGTTTTTTAATTTATTTTCTTGAGGACCATGGATTCTTTTGATCCAATTTCAAGATTTTTTCTTGTTCTTCTTTACTTGGGTTGTTGGTTGTTTCTTTGGATTTGTTTAGACTGTGAAGCAATTTGTTAATTAGATTGGTTTTTTGTATGCTTGTTTGAATTGTATTGTGATTGTGTATTTTTTTGAAAATTTTAATATGCTCAGTTCAGTTAGAAAGCGTTAGGGTTTTAGAATGATGGATATTTGCATTTTAAACTTGATAAAAGAGATATGGAGTTTTAAGATTATGTATTATCTCTATGGGGTGCCCAAGTTTTAAATAATATGATTTTAGTCTCTTATCTTAATTTTGTTTCTCCATGATCTTACAGTCTTGTCTTGTTTTTTTTTTTTTTTTTTTTTTTTTTTTTTTAAAGACTCTAAAATGGATTTTTAATTTGCATGTTACAGGCTTGAAGAGTACTTATTAAAATGGTAATATAAACATTCCCTAGATGATCTTGATGGTAGACCCCTATTTTGTTCCCACTGCTTCAATTTCTTAATAAGGTTGCCTATCTTTTGTCTTTTAATTAGATATTAAGCTTTTCTTTATAATGGAAGTAGGTATTTATTTCTGTAATTGTTTATTGTATATTTTTGTCTCTTGACAAAGTTGTAACTTTTGTTTTATTATTTTAGAGATGGTTCTATCGGTTCAAGATGACATTTCAAGGAACGATCATGGAGACTTCTTGCATTTTCAATCAGATGAATTTTGTAGTATGCTGCTGGCATTGATCCACATTGAAGCCAAACACAATTTTCTTACTATTGTATTATTATTAACCATTCTAATTATTGGTTTTGTTTTGATTTTGTAGCGGAAATAAAATTCATCCAAGGAAATCTACCAGGCACTATTAAGTGTGCTTACCCTTAATAAAATTCATCCCAAGGAAGACTACCAGACTGACAAGGGAGGAGCAATGGTTTGTGCTTCTGTGCAAGGAGCTTATGTCGAGGACCTATCCGATCAAGGTTTGTTTTACAACCCTTTGCCTTGAAGCATGTTAGTGTTGTATATGAAAAAAAAATGCTTTTTACTGTTGAATAACATTTGAAGTACTTGAGATTTGAGTGAATAGATTGGTGGTATCATTTTTTTTTCTTTTTTTGGATATCCTTTTCAACATACATGATTTATTTAGATGAAGAGCTTCTAAGTTGAGGCTCATATGACCTTGAGAATTTAAAGAATTGTGATTATTTATTATTCATGAAATGGAGGATGGGTCCATGATTCTGATATTGTTTTTTTCAAAGAAATAAGAGGAGTTTTAGATTCGGTTATTGTTTCATTTCTTGCAATTAATAATGATTAATTGCATGCTATCCAATCCTACTCTTACTATTGCTTCGATGAGAACATTCAAAATTTGCCCTGTATAGCTACCCACATAAGCTGATTTTACAAAATTCAAATTTGATTGCAACTTTTGAGTTTTGATCTGTTGCAATTAGTTTCATTTGTAATGTCTAATTCTTTATTATAAGGAAGAATTGTTCCTAAATGTCAATCTTTCTTTGTTTTTAACCTGTTTATTCATGACATTGTTATAATGTTCAGGAGCTACCTCAAATATTATCCTGCTTGATAATTTAATACCATGATCTTGTTTAATTTGTTTTGGTGTATTAATTCACTCTAAAATGGAGGAATTGGAGAACTATATCTCCACTTTAAAGAGGAACTATCCCTTTTGTTGTAATTTATTGTGTTGCTTGATTGTTTTCTTATCCTTTAGGTTGTTTAGTGTGGGTTTAATTTAGAATCGCCTTCTTTGATTTGCATGTTTATTCTTGTGAAAATTCAATTAGGGTGCTTATATTTTATTTTTATTTTGTAAGATGACCATCTTTTTGTTTGCTTTAACGAACCTCTTATATAATTGGTGATTATCTCCTTTTCATTTCCAAGCTTAAGATTGTGGTTTTGTAAAGGCTTCTCCTTTTTTTTCACTGACACATTCTCTATTGTGCTTACTAGTTTGCTCAATGGGTCTGATGTAATAATTCATATCTAGGTGGGAATATTTGCTTCCTCAACATTATTATAGTCATAGAAAATTTCCTTTTCATGTTATTCATGTGTAGGAAAACAAAGATTTTAAAGGAATTAGGTCTTTTTTAAGCTATAACTTCCATTTTTGTAGAAGTAACAGTTTTGTGTTTTTTACGGTTGAAATCTATCATTTTTATATTTGAACAGTTTATGAATGGTTTCATTTTGAGAAGAGTTCTTATGCAATGCATCATATTGTAGATCTCTAGTTCCCTTGGATGGCTTCAACTAATGTAGCGCCCCGGCTGGGGTTTAAAAACAGTACTTACTAGTAACGTTGGTGTTGACAGGCTACCTGATGAAATGAATGACATGAAAATAAGAGATGACAAGGTATTAGTCCTTCAAAACAATACACATAATTAGAGATAAGTTAATTAGTGGGTGGTTGGTTTTCCAAATGAAATTGTGACATAATCATCTCTGTCTTCTTGCTTAATTGGTTGATAGATTGATTGGTATACAATTTGACTTTTCTATTGATATCAATGTGGTTGGTTTGAATTGCTTCATATAGGAATAACTTTGAGCTTTAAACATTTCATAAACATATTAGAGAATAGATTCTTGTTTGTTAACTGAAAGTTGGATGCTAATTCTGACATGATTTGATTAACAATTGCATCAGGAGACATTGTGATTAAAACCAAAGAGAATCAGCAAACACAAAGGTAAAGCACTGCTTAGAATCTGCAAAGGAGTTGAGCTTGAATGCAAAAAAATCATTTCCTTAAAAGTTAACTGTGAACAGAGGTCTATTAACATAGAGTATTCAGGTTGAGCATTGTTGGTCAAGATGCAAAGTTTAGAAATTATAGAAACTCACACCATTTGGCACAAACCCATAGTTTTCATTTTTTTTTCTTTTTTTTTTTGGAGAAGAGAACTAATCACCTTATTTTCATACATTTTGCAGGTTTGATTTGGTTCTGGATTTCAGCAATGTCATTTCCAAGACTTGATAGAGAATTGGCTACCATCTTTTGCTAGGTTGATTAGAAGTCGGAATCAAATTATTTTTATAGAAAATGTTAGAACTTGACATGAAATTGTTTTACTAAGAAGCGCTATGTAAACAGTATAGTCCTATTCATGTGATGTTAAATGACATTTATTGAATGACAATGACAATAAAAATGTCAGGTTATTGGTTTGCTAAAGATATGTGTATATTCTTTTATTTTGGTTATTATAATTTTATAATTTTATTGAAAAAATGATAGGTTATAAGGATTGGTTCTAATTGTGAGGTTCATCATGTTGTTTTGAAATTTAGGGACGACAAAGCTAGTCCACAAAAACTTTTATTGACCGGTTATAAAGTAGTCCCTAAAGGTCTTTATGGACCAACAAACCTCATCTTTAAAGAGTTTTAGCGACATAAAGAATCCGGTCCCAAAAGATTTGTAAGGACCAAAATTTTTGTTTTTGAGATGAAATTGATTTTTATTTAAAGACCAAAAATCCGGTCCAGAAAGAGGTTTTAGAGACAAGTAACAACCCCATCGTTAAAACGTTTTTGGGATCAATCACACTTCTCGTCCTTAAAAACCTTTATGGGCGGAGCCTGTAAGGAAGAGTGAGGACCGGATTTGACTCATCCTTATTGATGTTTTAAGGACCAGATTCAGACTATTAGGGACGAGAATTCCCGTCCTTATATGTCTTTTTTCTTGTAGTGAAAGAAGTTTATTAAGAGATTGAGTCCAATCATGATTGAACCAAGACTATCAAAAAGAGAGAAAAAGGGGTAGAGAAGGGGGATTGAACCAAGGTTCTCCCACTTGGGCTTGGTGGGCCTTAACCACTATACTAGTTGGTTCTTTTTGAATGAATAGTTCATTAATAAAAGGGGAAAAGCTTAGAAAATAAAAGGCCCATAAATCGGACTTGGATCAAATTAGGGCATCATGCATGTTTTATTAGAAATTTTTAAAAATGTTGTCGTTATTAAATTAGATCTTGCTGCCAGATACCGACCTAGAGACTTATTGGGAGTAAGGGTCAGGGAAGGTTTTCGGATATCGCAAATAAAAGTGAGTTACCTCTGCCTAGTTTTCACTCGTTAACGGGTTCCTTGATTTTATTGTTGTTTTTTCTTTTAGCATGTCTATTGTCTATCTATTTTTGGAATGCGTGCACATAGTTTGTTTCCTTCTTGGTATGTCCATGGTCGATGTGCTGGAAATTTATTTCATTGTCTGTGTTTGATTTGTTGCGTTGGCGCTGCAGATCACGCGGCAGAGCGTTTGATCATAGGCCATGATCTTATGTGCTGGCCAGGCAAGTGTGCGCCAGGTGAGTTCTTATTCTGCCGGTTCAGTGGAGCAGATGCTTAAGTGGAGTGCTCAGGGCTAAGGACACCATGACGTTATGATGGTTCCATGCCAGGGGAGGATACCTTGGTAGTCCAACCTGTCAGTGGGACGATACACTGACCGTGTCGATATGTACAAGAGATCGAGGTCGATTCCAGATGAAGCTGGGTGCTGACCGGAGAAGTGTGTTGAGCCGGAGGGCTATTTCCTAATCTAGGAGTTCCTTTTGTTTTCTAGTCTCCTAGATCCTTGTTTGTGCGAGGCATGGCCCCGGTTGTTTGACTTGTTGAGTGTTGAGTTTTGATATCCCTTTATCGGTTTGAAGCTTTCATTTCGTTGTGATCCCTGCGGGGAACTTACTGAGCTTTCCTTTCGAAAAATCACTCCACTTTCTTTTCCTCTCTTTCAGGGTGGAGGGATTAGCTGAGTTGGTTTCACGAGCATCAGGACACAGCTTGCCGAGGTTAGGAGACCTCAACTAGTTCTAACTTGTAGGACCCCGGTAGGATGTATAAGTTCTATTTTGTTTCCGTTGTAACTCTGATAAATAAATTTTGATTTATTTATGATATTTTGTTATCTGTTTCTGAATTACTTAGGCCTTGTATCTGAGCAGGGCTCGTCTTTTCTTGGATACGGCCGGTCTGTGCACGTGCTTGAGGTCCCGGGATTCGGGTTGGGGCATGACAGCGACTTACCTTTGTAGATCCTTGTTCATCGCCTCTAGGGCGCTCAGGTCACGGTAATGGACTTCCTTAGCCGGAACCTATCTAACCCAACAACCACGACTACCAGCCATTGATGTCGATGATGACCCTTCTCAGGAAGATGATGAGCTTTGGTACCAACTGACGCTGGGTGGGGTAGCGATTATCCCGCGGGCTAGCCGGATCCAAGGATCGTAAGGAAGAACAAACGACGAACCAAAGAACCAGAGAAAATACTCTGAAATTCAGGAAAATATTATCACTCAAAATTCAATAATGAAAATCAACCCACAAGCCGGGTTAAATAGCCTTAAAAAACTAAGTCTATCATCTTATCTAAATTTGCTAAAATTGACAAATTATTATTTAAAACTTAACTTATCTATATTTAAAAATCTAAACAAATTAGATAACTCCTAAAAATCTGAGATCAAATCTGATTCAAATCATATCCTAATTTGGCATATGAAATATTACCAAAAATAGAAAAAACTGAAAACACTAATTCGGCAGATAAAATATTTCTAAAAATAGAAATAACTAAAATTCTCTCAAATATGACGTCCCCATGCCGTGCGTGCCGTAAAGAGCTTTTCGTATTGGGGTCAAACGTGCAATTCTGATATCGGTAGCCAAAGTTATGGCCAAAATACCGAACCACACCTAAAACCAACCCAATCTTGGAATTGACTCGATAATTTCCCGTCTTTATGTTGACCCGCCAACCCGGCAACATTTAACTCGAGCCTCCTGTATCAATTTTGGTGAAACGAATGCGCTCGAGGTTGCTCATGGAATAGAAATCGAAGTAAATTTGGTCATAGCTCGAGCTTTTACCGAGCCGGTCTCGAGCTGCTCACTAATAGCTTAATCGTTTGCCAACCCTACTGGGAGGTCCTAGCATTTGGGAAATCCTCCAAGGGAGGTTTAGAGATGGCTTTAGGACGAGACGGGTCGTGACTAGCTATACCAAAAGTAGGAGGAGACTGATGCTGACTTGGAGAGTGTTGATGAAGGGAAGAAGTTCCCTGACCAGACTCATGGACCCATTGTTTACCCTTGCTGAGATTGTCTAACCTTATTATCAATTGGGAGACTACCTCAATTAAAGAATCAATTTTTTTGTTTGTATCATGCTGGGATTGTGTTAGGGTTTGTGTTAAGGTCTGTGTTTAAGGCATCAAGTTATTGGGAGGTCTCCTTTTTAGATTGGTCCAGGCAGTGTTCGAGGTCCTTGAGTGTCATGATGGCGGGAAAGGATAGAAGAAGGTTTGATAAAAGGAAAATGCCGAGAGAAGACTAAAATCGAGTAAGGACGCTAACTCAAACTTAATTATGAAACACACGCAAAAACAAGGATTAAAACAAAGAGACTAGTCTAGCATGCATACTATGAAAGAAAAGGAGGTCTAGAAATACTATTAAAGTAAGAATAAAAGGGAAAAAAAAATCAGAGATTGTGAACCATCCCTTTTTGGAGTTGAAACGAATCCAATGGTGGATGATGGGCCAGAAAACTGATGTTGTGGACGGCTTCGACGAGTTTTGCAGACAAATCGATTAGGAGAGGAGTGAAGAATGGCGCTGTGGTGGTTGGATCTGAAGACGATGATGGTGTATGCTTGGCCAGACGGGTTTGGGACCGAAGCTTCATACTTGGTGTGCGAGCATGGTTGAGGGAGGATGAAGGTAGCTGGAGGATGGTGGCGGAGTGAGGATGATGATGGCGTCATGGTGAGGATGATCTTTGGGGAAACTTATCGTCATGGTTCGGAAGAGTTTGCGGATCTTGTCTAAGGTTGGGTATCGAGGAGGTAGATGAGGTTTTTTTTGCTAGATGAAAACAGATAGTTCTAATTTTTTTTTTTTCTTTCTTTTTTTGGATAAGGATGAGGTGGATTGGATAAGGAAAGGATTTTGAATTGGACGATGAGGAAGATCTGGCTGACCAGGATATTCCGCGGATTCTCTACACCAATCTCAAGATCGGTTTCGTTCCCCTTCTCATCTATGACCAAACCAACTGTTCTTCTCTTGGATCTTTGGGTCTTTGGCTCTAGTACCAATTGATGCACTAAACTACTGAGAAAAGCCGACAAACCGGTATAGTAAAGTGGGGAGTAAGCTCCAAGCAGGGGAGACTCAATAGAGAACTCAAATTAATAATAATCAAAAACCCCGTTCTACAGACTCCATAACATCCATAACAAGCCGACTCCATAACAAGGGTTTATATAGGAAACCCTGTAAAGATGAAAACATAAATACTCCTATGAATCAAAATAATAACTACTAATATAAAAGTTCTAATAATAACATAATCCAAATAAACTAGGACATCAAGTCCTACGTCTACGATGATATACTTGCACATCTGCATCACAAACATCCACAAACAACTTTCTTTTTCTTCTTTGGTTTTTCATTACTTTCAGGGGCAATATCAGCAGGTACCAGAAGAATAAGGGGCTCCCTTAATTTCCTACATAAGAAAAAGGTCTTGCTTAAGAAAGACTTTATAATGCAAACTTTTACATCAACTCTTACCTTTCAACCGGCCATCATCAACATCGGTGCCAATCTTTGTTTTCTCAACAGCCTTCTTAACAGCACTTTTCTTCGACACTGCAAAATGGAGATTCCATGGGGAAATCCTAAAATCTACACTGCAAAATGCAATCTATACTCTAAAGAACATCAAAACAAGAAGAACTTTCAAAAAGCATCACCAGATTTTACTATCATGTCTAAAATAAAATTGAAAAAAAAAAAACAAAAACTATGGAGAATTCCCCATGTTAAGACGGATCTAAAAAAGTCTAAGAGAGTGTTAGTGAATAGATTTTAACTAAATAAAAATCCGTCTGGAGATGATCCTGATGATGATCTCATAGAAACTAAAATTATTAACCACTTGTTGAACTCCCCACCAGTGCCTCTGGAGGATCATATAAAACAAATAAATAATATTGAAATTCATGCAAAAATAAGCTCAATAATTCAGATCAATGGCTTGAAGTGGTGGAAAAGACTTGGATATCAATAAAATCAGATATATCAATTAATAGTACAAAAGAAAGAGTAGAAACAGCTTACAAATTACCAAGGTTGTAAAATAGCATAAAGAGTCAAAGAAAAATGCCAACAACCAATATTTGAATTGCTAGACCAAAATATATATATGAGGAAAATGATTGTTGTGGTTCCCAATAAAAATGTTTAGTTAAATCCAGTTGCCTACTGTTGCAGGAAATCACTTTTGGCAAGAAGTGCATATATTGACAGCACAACACCAATACACACAATCGTGCAGTCCCACATCTCACACATCTCACAATATAAAGAGGAGAGTTGGAAAGAAAAAAATATATAATTTCTTGTTTCATGTTTTCAAAATTTAAGTTAGTATGATGTACAAGCACATATGTGGCACAAATAAAAGAGAATTCAAATTACCATTACTATTTTGGTGAGGGGAAGATGATGACTCATATGCATCTTCAGACTCTGCATCAGTATTATTATCACCATAAGATTCATCACTTCAACAATGTCAAGGAATTCTATCTTAAATAAGTATAAAAATTACTACATATACCTTTAGACAGATAGACACAGTTCGCCCCCAAAACTAAGAAAACCACATCCTTATGCTTTTCAAACTCAAGTTCTAGACGACAAGATTCGAATATATTGGGAATCAGACTACAAAGCAAGATGGGGCTTTTACCACCAACATTACACCGCACCATACTCCTATCTGAAGCACTGTGAACTTCAAGTGTAGCCTGAATGAAATCAATAACTGATCTTAGAAACATCAATGCAATTTCCAAAATTCAAACCCTATATGAATCATCACAGTTTCACATTGAAGAATAAGATTGATCATTCTCCACACAATGAACAATCAACTCAAAAAAACATAAAACATAAAAGAACACTTCAACTAAAAAAAAAACAGAAGACAAAACAAAAAGGAAGTTTAAAAGAACAAGAAAACCAAAAACCTAACCCGGGAAACAAAATTCAAAGGGAGATTTCTGGAAAACCTGAGTGATCCGAAGCCTTCCGCGTTTAGCATCATAAGTGTGGATGTATGGTTTCCGAGGCTCCAAGAAGACCCCTGAGAGCACAAATTGGGTAAAGAAAAACCATGGAAAAGAAACAAAAACACGCACAACAACGATTTTCAAAGAAAAACCAAACAGAAAAGACGAAATCATACCCCAAAAAGCCATGGCGATGGTGATTCCACAGCCGGGGTTGCCGAAGCTTCAAAACAATTGAGAAAGCTGGGTGCAGTGGTGCTGTGGCGGGGCTCCCCTTTTTATAGCTCCATCCTGGAGCTTATATGGGTTGATGACCAAATCTTGAGACAAATCCTAAGGTTCTGTTTAAATTGACCAGAAAATATTAAATATAATAAATTAATTTAAATATTTCATGTTGTGTTTGGTTGGTGTTATCCCCACCAAAATCTATAATTAACATTTAAAAAAATAACTAATCTTACCATTAATAACTTTGGTTTGAAAATTTTTTAAAAAAATTTAAATTTTTGAAAACTTATTCCTAGAGTAGATAACCCCAAACCAAACACGGAGTTAGGGTTTGTTTGTGAGACAACTTAGACCATCATTTTCTTCTCCAATAAAATTAAAAAATATTGAAAACATGTTTGTGAATCTATTTTACAAAATAGTTTTAGCAAAACATTTTTGTTCAGAAACCACCCAAATTCATTTTTTAAAAATACTCATAATTATTTGTGGCATGTGCATATGCAAATATCCAATTTTTTTTAGTTATAACCTTTAAAAACGAAAATTATCATATAAAAACTTATTATTTTTATACTTCAACAATATATAAACAAATATAAACCACAAGGATTAAAATTACATGCTACTTCAAAACAATTCAGAAAGCTAGGGTGCAGTGGCGCTCCCCTTTTTATAGCTCCATCATGGAGCTCATATGGGTTGACGACCTGATCTTGAGGCAAATATTAAATCCTAAGGTTCTGTTTAAATTGACAAAAAAATATTAAATATAACAAATTAATTTAAATATTTGTTGTGTTTATCTCCAAGGGTTATCCCCAATCCAATTCCCTATAAAAAAATTTTCCCTCAAAATCTTTAATTAAGATTTAAAAATATAAGATATTTCACTATCCTACCATTAATACTTTTTCTTTGAAAAATTTCTTTAAAAAAATTCAAAATTTTTCAAAACTTATTCCTATCCTCAACTAGTTAACCGGACCCAATGGGTCCAACCCGCCGGTTCCGGGCCGGCCAAAGGTCGACCTGGAACTGGCCTGAGTGACAAAAGTAGCCCACCGAACCCGGCGGATCATGGGTCACCTTTAGGTGACCCATGACTTGAGCCACTTTATAGAACAATTTGGTAGGCCTTCGACCAGTTTTTAATTTTTTTTTAGAAAATATAAACTCATTAAAATATATATTAAAAATATGGAAATATAAAAAAAATTTAAAACTATCATATTTGATATAAAAATAGAATGAGAAAAATAAAAAAATAAAATTTTTTTGAGTGAATTTATGGAGAATGAAAAAATTAACGTTTTTAAACAGAAAAAAATCTTAATTATTGCAACCATAGTTAAAAAGCCACAATGATTTAAAAGAAAAAAAAAATAGTTTCCAATTTTATAAGTTTCCAAAAATATTAAATAATAAATTAATAAAAAATAACTATTTAAAAAATTTATGTGAACTAGAATCCAATTTTTTTATAGTATTAAGTTAATACTATAAATAACACATCGAAAATCAACTCAAATTTTTATTATTTTGTCCTAAAACCCCCAAATTTCTCAAAATTAAACAAAAAGAAGACAGGGGGAAGGATGTAGAAATAGAATGACAAAAAAAATTTTGTGTAAATTTATGGAATGAGACAATTAAGCTTATTAAAAGAAAAAAAAATTAATTATTGCAACCTTAATTAAAACACTGGTTTGATGGAAAAGAAGGAAACAAAAATCATAGTTTCCAGTTTTATAAATTTTCAAAAATATTAAGTAATAAATTAATAAAAAATAAATATTTAAAAAATTTAGGTGAATTAGAATCCAACATTTTATAGTATTAAGTTACTATTATAAATAATGTGCCCAATCAACTTAAATTTTCAATTTTATCATTAAAACCCTCAAATTTCTCCATATTAAATATATATACATAGAGAGAGAGGGGGCCCAAATTTGGCTGAACTGGCCCGATTTAACCTGGATGACCAGACGGGTAAACCCGTCCAGTCATGGGTTGGAAAAATCCCAACCCACCCGCCTCAGAGCGGGGTACAGTTCACGCTTTTCGGCCGGACACATGTCGATCGATTGATCAGGCCGGGTTTCTGGGGCCCAGGGTTGAAAGCTGCGACACAATGCCCCCTCTATTATTTTTTAAATTGAGAAAGACATTTTTTTTTTTAATCTATTATTTTTTTAACCCCGTGAGAAAATATTTGTCAAAATGATAAGTTGGATAAAAAAAATAACATTATTATCTTATTTTTCTTACAACCAAATGCAAGTAACATGCAAAAAAATTAGGGTTTGTTTGTTAGACAACTTAGACCATCATTTTCTTCTCCAGTAAAATTTAAAAATATTGAAAACATCTTTGTGAATCCATTTTACAAAATAGTTTTAGCAAAACATTTTTTTTTTCAGAAACCACCCAAATTCATTTTTTAAAAATACTCATAATTTTTTTTTTTAATTTGTGGCATGTGCATATGCAAATATCCAATTTTTTAGTTATAACTTTAAAAAAATAAAATTACCATATAAAAACTTATTATTTTTATACTTCAACAAATAATTATATAAACAAATATCAACCACAAGGATTAAAATCACTTAAAAGAAATTCATATGAATATTAAGCATAAAACTATATAAAACAAATATTTATATTTAGATTATTATAATAATTTATGAAAAACATGTGTCAAATAATTGCATTGTGAAAATATATATTTTGGGTTTTCATTTCTAAAACTATAAAAAGAAACAGGGTCTATCAAATTAGAAAACAAGAATGAAAATTGTTTTACAAAAAAGGAAGAGAAAAAAAAAGGAAATTTTGATAAAATATTGAAAAACACAAACAGAAAAACAACAAATTACATTGTCCAAAAGTTGTAAAATATGACAAATAGAGTAGTTGTGACTTGGCGACCGGTTCCAGAGCTTCAATCATGATTCATGACCACACTACTTCCCCTGATAATCTATGACAATTTTAAGAATAATAAAGTGAAACTTGAAAGTAGAGAAAGATATAAGAATTACAATTGGCTAGAGATATTTACCACAATCCCAATATCATTCTTCTCGTTACCATTCACCTCTATTCATACATTGATCAAAACCCCGGAGGGAGCCAAGCTCAACCCTGTTGCCATCCAGTTTTACTGTAGTTAAACAAACACTTCAGTGCAACCATAATAGCAAAGAGCCCATAATTTCATGGTTTAAATATTGGCAACTAAGTCATACCAGTAACCAGACATCACCAAAAAAAAAAAATTGATTATAACTTCTCGAACCCGTCCTAGGCGCGTCAACTGACAGGCCCCACCCAGACAGGGATGAGGTCCACCTGAATGCAAGGCCTCAGACCCTGATTATACTTACTCATAAACAAACAACTAATTGATAAAGCATAATCATATTATAAATACGAGGGAGTACTTAAATTCAACAGACACACCACACATAATATCAGACCTTCAGGGCACATAATTTCATGGACAAAATTACAAATCCTCATTAATCAAAATCTATATAGGTCCCTTTGGGGGTACTCCCAACCTTACTGGGACAACCAAATATGACCCCCTAAGTAGCAGATGATCCCCCTCTTAATTACTCTCCCAATACTCCCCTACACGTCGCAATCTGAACGGGGAAAATTAATCCACATAGTGAGTTCGAAAGCCCAGCAAGTATTCACTCAAAACAAATAGGAGTCAATACAGGTGCCAATATCTAGCACATATGTCGGTCTAACAAGTACCTACCCTTTCTGGCTAGGGAAAAAGCAGAATAAAACACGGTTGGGAGACTTAAATAGATTCAACACATTTTCTATCACAACTCAAATATTTATAAAACACCTGTCTCAGAATAATCGGATGAAACCCAGAAAACTTTCAAAAAGATTCACAATCTTAGAAATAGATTCTCATGAATTCATAAAATCTGACCATGCCAGAAAGTAGAAACCATTAGAAATAGGACCACAAGTCCACCAATACAAAATAGACATCATAATTGAGACATTTATTGTGGCCACGTACATTGCATGAAACCCAACAAGCTGATCAACGAAAATGGAGACTCACCCCGACTCAGAAGTTCTCCGTTAAATCATTATACCGCTTCCACATGGATGGAGGAACGAGAACCCCCCTCCCCTCGACCTTCTGGACCCAAACACCACCCCTGAAAGTCAAAATCTTTGCTTGGTTAGCGTGGGCAGACAAGCTCCCAACGCTGCTCAACCTTGCAAAGAGGCACTGGCAAGGGGAAAGGACCCAATGCTTCTTCTGCAACAACCTCGAGGAGACCACGAATCACCTACTTGTGGAATGCCGTTATGCTGCCAATATCTGGACCCACTACATCCAACTCCTTGGGCATGGAACTGTCCCCACTAAGATACAAGATCTCTGGGGCCCTTCCACTATTGACAAGGCACTGGGCCAACACCTCCGTAGAGGTTGGAACTTCTGTCTTGGCCATCCATCACTTGGAGCACTATGGTTTGGAAAGGAATATGAGATGTTTGATGATAAGCAGCGTGTTTATAGGAGGCTCATCCACCACATTGACTTTCGGTTCCCTCCTACCGTAGTTCGGATGGTGCACATGCCACCCGACGCAACTCCAGCCAATGATCACCGCCATGGCCAGCCTTGACCTCACACTCACATCCCGAGGAAGAACGCGGCAGGGACACGCGGTAGCGGACTTCGAAGAGGAGGACTCCGGGTACCCAATGCCAAGGGGGGAAGCACCAACCCTGCCATTGTGAAACCCTGAGGATTATCTGTATCACTTGGTCCAACAAGGGACCCATATTTGTCAACTTTTTAATCGTCAATAAAAGAATGTGGTTTATCCACTTTTATCAAAAAAAAAAAAAAAAAAAAAGAGGCTGGTTATAATTTCATAAATTCTAAAAACATATACTTTAATGTGGATTCGGGGGGGCCCCTACAGTGCCTGTATTTTAGGCATGTGTAGCATGTTTGAACAAAATCCAACCGTACGGATGGAGAGAGCATAGAAAAATAAGATAGCATGTAAATTTTCATACAATTTGGTTACCGTTTGGTCTTCCCACTTAATAGTTGAAAATGGGAAGATCTGTACCGTTCAGATTTTTATAAAATAAGAACCATTAAGGTAGTGTTTGGTTAGCTGTGTGTAACTCCTCACACAGGGATGGATAAGTCCCCATACAAAATTTTTGTTTGGTTGGGTTATTTTTTTTGGATATGTAAGTGCTCATTCAAAAATTGTGTACGAGCACTTACAACAAAATTGGCTGGATGGGGAGTTACACTCCCGATCCAAGCTTTTTAGAAAATGTGAAAAGTGGCACCTTTTCATATAACTTTTTTTTAAGATCATCATTTGTTTAATATATATATAATATATTAAATTAAAATATCTTAATTTTGAATATTGTTAAATTAAAATAAATAAATAAATAAAATTTATGTATTGTATATCAACTCTCACTTATGTTAAATTAAGTTTGAATAATTTTTTAAATAAATAATATTTCAGGTTTTTCTATTTTCCTAACAAATGAGTTGATATATATTTATACTCAAATTTTATTTATTTATTTGTTTTTTTTAAAAAAGAATTGTATATCCTCATATATGTTAAATTAAAAAAATTATATTTGGTTTTATTTGAAAATAATATTATATATTAAATTAAAATATATTATTAAATTAATATAAATATTTTAAATTTAAATACAACATTTACATCAATTAATTTTTTTAAAAAAATTTAAAATTATCTATTCATTAGTTTTTATTAAAAAAATTTAAATATCTTTAATTTTCTAACAAGGGGTAACCTCACCACTCACAATAAAGGTAACTATATCCCTCATTAAATCCATCTTTTATTACGATAGAAACAAAAAGGTGTCATTATACTTACATCCAATTACTTTTTTAGATAGCAAGCCAAAGCATCTGAGTGTAAATTCGCTACTTTGTAACTCTTCATGCATGTAACTCTCCATCAGTGGGTGAAGAGTTCTGAACAACCAACAATACTGCACCAAGTGGGAGGCCAAGCAGCAACCAAATTGTATTAAAATTGACATACTAACTTATTTTTTCATGCTCTTCCCATCCATACGGTTAGATTTTGTTTAAACATGCTACAAATACCCCTACTGAGGCACTGTAGGCCCCCCGAATCCTTAGAAGCATTACTTAGCCATTCAAAATTGGTTCCCAACAAGTCAAACTAGTCAAACATATTGTTTAATAGTTGGGCAATATCACTTACCCATTCAACATCTTATTTTAACCATTTAAACATAATATTTAACCATCTAATCGTTATATTAGTAATTCAAATGTCTTTTTTAGCATTACACACATTTGGATTAACCATAGAAAGCATAAATTTAACGTTAAAAAATTGTTTCTTAATAGGTCAAACAGATTGCTTAATAGTTTGAACGTATCATTTAACCATTCAGAATTCATATTAACTATTCAAATGTGGGAGTTCATAGGGACGGAATAATAAAAATTTTGGAAAGGAATTTCAAAAGGGTTTTATGTAGTTTTTCTAAAAACTCGGGCCTTTTTTGCATTTTTAAAAAGATGAGGAGGTTTTTTCATATTTACCAAAATAAAAAAAAAGAAGATTGTCTTTCCATACTTAACTCTTTTATTTTATGATGAGTTAAAATAGCTACTTATAATTAAGTTGCATGAACATGGACTCTTCAATCTTGTAAGGTTGTCCTTGTTTCATAATTAAAAATTCAAATTAATTTGTATCTGTCTTCATTTATTGCAAAAGTTCTGAAGTTGCTAGGTACCCATTGTACTGGGGTTGCCTTCGTCATCAATATTGTGGAAGTCATCCTAGCATGTCTTACGTTTGTTGTTTTGGCACTTGATAAGTTAATTTGAAAACTCTCTCCTTTTTCATGTTGGAGGCATAGAACAAATTAAAGTGAATTTGAAGTTGTATCCTTGACATTTTGCACTCTTCTAGAGGGGATAGATAATAACATGAAAACTTCTCAGAAGGAACCAGGCAACCGAGTTGAACCGACCTCCATCATCAGAACCTATACCACAGAGTTCGGGGACCTAGATACTACTTTGTCACTGAATATGTCTTCGACCTTTTCAGATGCAACAAAGACCAACAGTGATAGAGAGATATTTGTTATAGATTTGGGGAACATCCAACAACAAAACTAGCAGATTGATGCCTGTTCAAAGTACTATAAGAGAATCACAAGTTCACAACACATCAGCAAGTTTAAACCAGTGAGAGGTAGTGGTCACACATAGCTCGGCCCCTTCCACCTATAGATAGTTTTAGAGAAGTTTCTTTTGCAGTGGATACCTGAATGCCAAGTATGCCAAGTTTAAACCAACAAGAGATGAAATCCAAAAGCTATACATTTTAACTAGATACATTTGGATGATGTTTATAGAGTGTTCGGACAAGGCGACACTAAATCAGTGCATCAAAATCACACATCACTTGATTGATGCGGCGAGCATGCTGGCGATGAGACCGCTTAATTGGTTTCGGTTTTCTCAAGGGCTGCAAAGAAATAGGATGAGTAAGCGATAGTAAGCTAAATGAGATTTATATCTTTTCTAGAGCCAGAGAGATTACTGTCGTCATTGAGGAGCTTCTCATAGAGGTCGGCATGAGCCATAAAGTTCATCCTGCAACACAAGCGAACAAGGCCCAAGGCGTCCAGAGCATCACTGAACAGATCAAGTTAAATTGTCAATGAGATGGTTCTGATATAAAATCTAGGTATAAATTATCATAAAAACAAGAATCAAACAACTTTATAAAGTTCACTAGGAGTGTAGCTCTCTTCTCATTGCAGGAACAAGAGTCTACTCTTAATGCATTCTAAGGAAACGTTTCATGATTCTTGATTCATGAGTGCATGCAGAAAATTCCTTCAAAATTGGATTTATAGCTCTAATTTGTTTCTCCCATGCTTTTCTTGTCAAATTGGCGCTTTTACATATACACCCATATCCATCCATGATACTAACTTTTTATTTTTATTTTTTTCTAATATATTACTCATACCCATGACACCGACTTTTTATTTTTTATTTTTTCTAATATATCAAAGTGCAGAGAGACAAACAGAAAGGTAATTGATAGTCACTGGCACTGCTTACTGGTTACTACTCAAGCCAAAGTCATGTTTAAGTTCAAAGAACCACAAGAAGTGCATGGTTTGCAGATATACATGCAAAAAACAGTCCTTACTGATTAGAGTTATCACCATGTCCTAACCCTCAAGTTAAATTTTTTTCACACAATTCGTCAGAAATGCAATGGAATAGGATGCAACAGTTCCGGAAAACAACATTGAAGAACAACAAATAGGAACCAAACAGAAATGAAACAGAAGTGCATGGCTTCAATTTTCAAACCAGAAAGATGAGTTCCATCGTTCACATGTTTCGTTCCAAACTGATCTATCACACACACACACACACTAATTTGAAATGTATCATTCAGTATCTTTCATTTTGGAGTCAGAAATCACAGTAGACTCCACAAATTAACAAATTTTATAATCTTGACACAGATTTTAAAGACATAAATAAAAGGAATCCTTGAAGTGCTTATATAACAAACAAGTGGAACAACTGTTCGTTGCCTGGAAAACACATTGAACAAATGGAAAACATGCAGAATAAGGATCAGTCATCAAAGGAAAAAATTGTTCAGCAGCTAAGCAAGGATAATTGAAATTATTGGCACCTTAGATCTCTGTAGTATATTTCGAGATAATCCATTTGATCATTAAGTATGCCACTTTGAGAAGAAAATAAGAAGATTATCAAAAGGCAATAACAATCAAGACCAAGAACTGGCTTCCAATATGAAATAATTTGATTTATATTTACTGTATGGCTTTGATAAACTTTGTTTTCATAACCATGGTTTATCTGGCATGCACTTCCTTGACACTGATAATTCAAACAAATGACACAATATGAAGCAGAAAACAGAAACATGTATCATGCTTTCCGCATATGGTGATGGCATCCTTATTGCAAAATAATCCATAAAAAAATACATGAACAAATTTGTTGTGTCAGTATTGAAATTATTGTGATTCTTTTACAGAGAATTCCAATTCTGGACATAATTATTCAGTTCACAGAGCTGAAATCCATCACAAAGACGTAAACAGCTTGGAAACCCCTGCTACTAATTTCAAGAATAGTGAATAGAGTATGCCAACAGAAGCAAGCATATATGTAGAAACGCCAATTTTTCAACCACTATGTCTAAATCATTATCTCCCGCAGAACTCATGAAGAAACTATAAGATCACTGCCTCGATCATTGAAAAGCATCACAATCAACCAAATCAACTCCATTTATTTATATATACAAACAATAACTTCACTTATACCAAAAAAATCAAACAAAAAAAGAATAAAAAATAAATTGAAAACAGAGATGAAACCAAACACAACGAATTCCATCAGTACAATATGAGTAAAAATTTTCTCACCCTTTAGACTTGCCCGCCTGGAGATGATCAAGATATGGTTCCCACTTGTTACCGATCACCTGCGAATTAGAAACATAAAAACCAAAAATAAAAAAAAATAAAAAATCACATGCCTCCAAATCCCCTAGAAAAACCCGAGAAAGGAGAAGAGAAGAATAGAAATCCAAAACATCGGAATGAGGAGACACAGAGTGATACCTTCATACAGTTGAAGCACCGGACAGGGGGAAGGAGCATCTCTGCACGGCTAAACTCGTCGGAGGTTCCCTCGTCGCCGGGAAGAGAGTTTGCTCCTCCGCTGGGCCTTGTCAAAGACGGAGTTTTTAGAGTTGCTTTCTCTTTTAGTTTTACTTCATCCAAATTATTGCATATAAACAGATATAAATAAATAAATATATGGTTATATAATTGAACCTTTGCAGCTTGACAAAAATAAAGGAGGATTAACAATGCATATACCCGATTTCTTGGTTAATTTCAGGTAGATTTCCAGTTGAACTTGGATATTCGTCCTTTCGAAGGGGTCTTACAGCTTGATATTCTTTAATGAGTGTTCCAGTTGAACAATTATATTCCTTTACAGGGTATGAAACAGAAAGTGGACCACAAGCCATATACCTTCAATGCAATATTTGAAAAAAAAAATTTATATTAAAAAATTATATAAGTAAAATTTGAATATTTGCAATGATTGGTAGGACAAACTATACACATGTACCTTCTCCAAATCAAATCTTCTAAAAATGACCTAAGGCTGCTCACTCCTATTCTGCTTTTTTCTTCCCAAGATAATGGCCTCCCTAGCTTTTCCTCCAAACATGCAACATCTTCAATTTCTCTCAAACTAATGGCCTACATTTCAGACCTAAACAAATTTAGGGATAAAAAAAAGGACTATTAAGTGCAGGTAATATTTAATAACTAATTTGAATCGATTGTATCATGTTGTGATATAGGAAAAAATTTGTAACTGGACTTGATGAAATTTAAATTAAAATCCAAAGAGCTCGTGAAATTCAAAGTTCAAACAAAACTCAGAATCAAGTAGATATAAAGAAACTTAACCTTTTTAAATTCTTCATTTGATCTGTAAACTGCATCATGTCCAAAACCAACTCTACCAGATGGTACAGAAGTAAAGAAGGGTAAATCACCCAATAAGCAACCAACCAATGTGTAACCAGGTGGCTTAAGGAAAACTTCTACATCTGAAGATACTGCAAATTGAGGAATCCTTGTGTCAAGTTTTGTCGACACTATGACAGTCCTTGACAACTCAGGATCAACCTGTGATACCAGGTACTCCATCATAATGCAAAGTAGTTCACAATCTAGGCTTCTTACTTAAATAAGAAGTGCAGAATGCCCAAAAAAATTATACAAACTTGCGTCACTATTCGTCGTGTAGTGCCATTACTCCAATCACTGCAATCTTCCAAGCACAATATAATATACTCCTTATGCTGCATTTTAGTTCGGACAAGTGCCTCCACCGCTTGAGCCTGGTCCTGCAAAGATTCACACAATCAAAAGAAAGTGATAATAGAAATAAACAACTGTCCGAGCATTATATATATATATATATATATATATAAATTTCAAGAAAAATGGCTTATCAAAAAATTGCTAATATCAAAGATTGGCTACAGCTGACAATATTCTACCTAACTAAAGCCAACAAAAAAAAAATGAAAGAAATTGTAGCTGACTGTAGAAATCCTGAGATTTGAAAGGAAATAGTGTAGAAGTAACTGAGGTTGAAAAAATTAACAACAGGAGAAAGACCAACTAATAAATTTGAATTTATAAGAAAGCTATGAATTCACATCAAACAAAAGAAGTAAAAGATAATGAATTAGCATACCTGTAAAGCAAGGTTTTCCGGGCCTGGTGCAGGAGCAATAAGACCCGGAGTATCAATTATAGTAAGAATTGGACAATAATTATATTCAATTTTAATGATGATGTCCTTTTCAGAAAACTGTTGGGGCTCATTCTCTAATCTCATGTTCTCCGCTTCAATATAAGCCTACAAGAATCCCAAGCAACATTCAACTCAAAGCAAACAGGCAAGCACTACTACCACCATATCAAATAAGTAAAAAAAAATAAGTTTGTTCCATCCCTATAACAGTCAGTTTAAATTTTCACAGCTTTACTGAATGCCTGAAACTGCCATCATTTTTGAAATTGTTTCCGGTTATCCACCGAAACTATAGTTCCCTCAAGGATTAATCAATTCATTAAGTATATGGAGCCAGGATTTAATAGCATCCTTATCTAACCTCAATGCATCCATTCTTTTCCCTCATCCAAACTCCAAGCATTTTAAAAACAATATCACTAATCCAACTATCAGCAATCATGAAACATTCCTATCAAACTATTCTCACTCACTTGCATTTCTTCTGGAAAGAGGTTGACAAAAACCCCAGCCCATTTCCATTCGATTTCTCATTCTAATCTCAAATAGCTCAAATATCAGCAATGGGAAATGTGAAATCAAGAATACGACCTGAATGTCCGGGAGTGACATGATGCGGGGCTCAGCATCCGGATCGCCGGAGTCGGGGACGAGGCGGAAACGGGGAAGCTCACAGGAAGGGTCGTAGGTCATGTGCAGAGCGATGGGGCGACGGGTCTTGGTCCCTCCGCCAACGTGATTGAACTGGAACCCCATGAGGGCCTCCACAAGCGCGCTCTTCCCGTCTGTCTGGTGCCCCACGACGAGCACAGCCGGCGCCTCCACCCTCGTCTCGAACTCCCTCGCCAGTCCATGCAGCTCCGCCGTCTGCATTGTCGTCGATAGTGGCTGATGAAGGGGAGGCGGAGAGCGAGTGTTATGCATGGTTCAACACACAACTCAGAACAGATCTACTAATTTTGGCAGATAATCCATGTTTAAACTATGAGATCAACCACAATCTGAGTAAAAAACAACAAGATCTAGCTACTAATTAAGCTTCAAGATGAATCGAATGAACAATTAACGATCTCCATATAAACAAAATTGTAAGAAAACTAGCTAGGGTTCGCCGGCCGGTACGATCGATTCAACTCCGCCTCGCTGAAGCCTCCACCCCTCTTCAGGGAGAATGCCCCTCCACCGCCTTCATCTACTCCTTTTATAGCAGCTGGCCATAACGAACACTTCGTAGGTAGAGAGAATTCTTTTTCTTTGCCCACACCCCGCGTCGACACGTGGATCGGTCCACCTTTGTATTTAAAATTGTAATTTATAATCGTTTTTTGTTCAATTTTATTTTATTTATTTATTTATTGTCAACGCATTCAATAATTTTAAAGTTATATAATTTTCCAATATTTGCAAGTGATCGCACTTGTTAAATTTTTTTTTTATGAAATATGTTTCCCGACCCTAAATCTATCTAATTAAAGTTGGAGATGTTTTTCTTTAGTTTTTTTATATTTTATATAAAAAATAATCATTTTTAAAATTATCAACTTCTTAATTATTTTCTAATTTGGGTCAATTAACAACTATCAGGAACCAACGATCACTTGTTTTAAATATGTTGTTCCAGATAATTGTTACTAGCTATTGCCGTTCACATTTCTCAAGATTTAAAAAAAAAAAAACATGAGTAATGTGATAGCTTTGCTGATATATACTGATTCAATCAATGATGCCCCAATTTCATCAAATCTGTAATCAATGTTAGTAAATCAATCTTAAATAAGTTTGAGCAAAACGGAAACATAAATTTAAAAATTAATATAATAACTAAAAATAAATAAAAAAATTCACCCACTTTTATACCGTCACAAACCTATGAGTCCCTCGCATATCTCATTAACGCACTTGTTTTTAGCCTTATGAGATGTGTTCTACCATTTCACTACTGTCCATCCATCGGTGAGGAATTTCGCATCTCCCACAATGAAGCCCCAAACCCTTTAGCGTACACTTGTTTGTGCTGGTCCATCTCAAAATTCTTAAATGATTGGGAATCTAGTTAATTATATCAAAAACTAATTTATTTTCATATAAGAATAAGTTTGAGTGGTTGTTTTGAAAGTTTTATTGTTTATACTATTTTATATTTCAAAATTATAAGAAATTTTTAAGATCCCAATCTAATTTTCTGGTTTTTTAGATTTTTTTTAAAATTAAAATTATCCATCTAATTTTGGTTTAGTAGTATAGATAGATGACATTTAAAATTAAAAATATACAAAATTCTAAAAATATTTCGACAATACAAATCTAATATTTTGGATTTTTAAAATTTTTTTAAATCAAAATTATGTATAACTAAACTGATTTACTCCTGGTTAATACATAGATATATAGATATATTTTTTTTTAATTAAAAATTTTAAAATTCTGAGAAATTTCCAAAATCCCAACCTTATTTTTTGGTTATTAGATTTTTGTAAATTAAAATTAATATACTCCTTTGTAATATAGATAGATGATTATTAAAATTAAAAAAAAAGAAAAATCCAAAATTCTTAGAAAATTTGTGATAGTATGAATCTAATTTTCTAGTTTTTTGGGGATTTTTAAATCAGAATTATGTATAATTGATTTAATCTATAAATTTTTTAAAATTAAAAATCCAAAATTTTAAGAAAATTTGAAAATACGAATCTAATTTTTTGGTTTGTTTAGAATTTTTTAAAATTAAAATTATCTATAACCAATTTACTCTCACTTGATAATAGATTGTGTACAATATAATCATAAATTAAACAATAATTTTTAGTTATAAAATTAAATTAAATATCAGTTAATTAAATGAGTTCACGTTGAACTTGATGGGGCTTTCATTTATGTTTTTTTTTATTTTTTTGTAAATAATATTAATAATTTCTTAAATATTTTTAAAATATTATAATTTATAAGAAAAAAACAAGTTTGAATAAGATATAAAGAAATTCAAAATATTATTTAAAAGATCCCAACCATCGAATCTTCAAACTATAAAAAATTAGAAATTAAAATATAAAACATTCACATTCACATTTTAGAATGAAAAATAATCAAAATAGTAGGAACAAAAATAAATTTTGTAGGATGAGGGTGTTGTTATTTCTCTCCATCCTAGTGAACCAACACTAGAATGGAAGAGATCCCTGTCCCACTCCATCCCGATCGTCAAACAACCCCTTATTATTTTCATACAAACAAAACAATGATATTTATTTTTTAAATTCTATTCAAAGAAAATAAAGAACACAATTAATTCTTAAAATAATAGCCAAATAAAAACTTTCCTAATTTTATTCCTTTTTCGATTACCTCCCAATTAATTACGTTATTACATAAAATAATAAAATCCTTAATATAACCATTTATATATTATTATAAATCCAAGAAATAACTTAAACTAAGCTCTAACCGACCTATATAAAACGGGATTTGCCTTGCTCTCGAGGCTCTCGATGGCGGTGTGCACGAGCTGCGGTGAGGGCCGCATCGTCACCGATCCAGATTCCTCCGCACGAGTCTGCGACACTTGCGGCATCGTCCACTGCGGCGACGACTTCGTCGCCGATCTCTTCACCGCCGACGGCCAGCCAACCGCAACCCTCGTCCACTCCGTCGACTTCAGCAACCGCGAGCGCCGCCAGTACCACGCCCGCGCCCTCTTCTCCGACGTCTCCTTCCGCCTCGGCCTCTCCACCCACCGCGCCGCTGATGCCCAACGTATCGCCTCTGATGCCTCCGATGGTCGCCTCCCTCTCATCCCCGCCGTCGTCACCGCCTCATCTTACATAGCTGTGCGCCAGCACTGCCTACCTCTTCCTCTCGCCGAGGCCGCCGACGCTGTCAATGAGCACTAGAAGAAAAGTTGCATTTCGGGGCGCGGCGGTTTCGCTACAACAGTCTCTAAACGCAACATCTAGAGGCGGTTTAATAGAAACTGCTGCTAAAGGCATGAAAATAGCGGCTGTTGTTGAGAACCGCCACAAAATCCTGTTTTTCGTGACGGTTTAAAACTTTAATCATACAACCGCCGCTACGTGTTCCATTTCATGGCGGGTATTGGAAAACGGCGCGACTAGCATGCATTTAATCCAAATATTTTGTTTTAATTTGTTAGTTTGTTATTATTTGTTAATTTGTTATAAAAGTAAAATGAATTAAAGATCCACAATTAATTAACTATTTATAATATTATATATTTGTTATTTTTTTATTTTATTTTTAAAACACTTTGAAAACGTATAAATTATAAATTTGTATAGATAAAATAATTAAAATTTAGATAGATTATAAATTGTACATTATAAATATAAATAAATTAAAAGATTTTGGTGACTTTTAAAAAAAATTGAAAAACTTTAAATGATAATGAAAATAATTAATCTTTTTAGATTTAAGCGAGAATAAGAAAATTTAAATTTCACCTCAATAAAATATAAATATCTACTATTTAAACCCTCAAAACATAACAACATTTTTTTAAAAATAATTTAAAATATAAAAATTAATAAATATATTTCATAACTTTGACATATATTTTAAGCCTTCAGAAAATATCATGTAGGGAAAAAAATCCGAAAAATTCATTCTAAATTATTTCTTTTAGAATTTAGAATAGCATGCGTTTAATCAACATACTTTGTTTTGATTTGTTAGTTTGTTAAAAAATAATCCGAAAACTTTATTTAATCAAAATAATTAGTTTTATTTGTTAGTTTGTTATTATTTATCAAATTTTATAAAATTAAAATAAATTAAACATCTAAAATTAATTAAATATTTATAATATTAATATTTGTTAATTTTTTATTTAATTTTTTTTAAAAAACTTGGAAAATGTATTATATTATATATTTATATAAACAAAAAAATTAATATTTTTATAGATTATAAATTGTAAAGTATAAATCTTAAAAAATTAAATACTTTTGTGATTTTTAAAAAAATTAAAAATAAAAACGTTTAAACAATGATGAAAATGTTTAATCCTTATAGTGAGAATAACAAAAATTAAATTTCACAAAAAAAAAATATAAATTTATACTATTTAAACGCTCAAATCATATCAAAATCATTTTAAAAATAATTTAAAAGATCAAATTTAATAAATATATTTCATAACTTTTGACATATATTTTATGCCTTAAGAAAATATCATGTTGGTAAAACAATAAACTGAAAACTTCATTCTAAATTATCTATCTACAAGCAAATGGCCCTCACAATGTTCGGGTTATTTTATTCATTTTTTTTATTTTAAATATATTTCTATATGTAATAATTTAAATACTATAAAAATTTATATTTTCTTAAATTAAATTTTGAAATAAAACAAATTTTCTAAAAGGAGTAATGATTTTAAGTATATTATTTTGTATGAACTAAAAAATTAGCTGTTTAAAATTTTAAAGTTTTAAAAAAAATTAAATATCAAAAAAATAATTTAGAATGAAGTTTTCAGATTATTTTTTTTTTACCTATATGATATTTTCTAAAAAACTTAAAATATATGTCAAAAGTTATGAGAAATATTGATTAAATTTTAGATATAAAAAATAATTAAAATAAATCTTCGAAAAGAGTTACTTATAAAACAATTATAAAACAATAAAGCAACTTGGTGAAGAACTCTTACATTGAGAAAGAATAAAGAATGATCAATAACAGAAGTGAGCGGTTACAGATAATTTTGATTTTAACAAAATTTCAAAAAAACCACAAAATTGGATTGGGGTATTCCAAATTTTTCAGATTTTTGAAATTTTTAAAATTTTAAAAATTGAATACGTGTTCTTTCCTGCATTTTCGGGTCGTTTCATGTTCCACGTCCTTTTATCACCACCATATTTAGATAACGGTTTTTAAGTTATTTTGCAAAAATCAAATGAAGAGAATGGTGGTTTACTGGCAAAGGTTGAAGACCCATAGAGATGATCGGAGGAGGCTGTCGTTGTATCTGCAACTGGGCTAGACTCACAGGCGCCACCACAACTATTGGCTCCCTCCCTTGCTTCCTTGGATTCCCAGCCCCGTGGCCAATAGCCAAACACTCAGCAAAAACCAAAACCATTAAGAAGAGAAAAAACACGCCAATGCTCCACCGACCTCCATTGGCGAAGAACGCAGTGGCTGCCGACTGGTCTTGCGAGTAATCCACAATCTTCATCTCCGCCTCACTCCTGCACAACAGCCAAGAATCGAGAATCAAATGAAATGAATCCCCCAGAAGCCAAGAAGAAGCGTTCTCTTGAAGGAAGGCGAAGAAGAAGAGCCGACCTATGGAGGAAGAGAGCATTGGCAGGGTGAGCCTGGACCGACATTGGAGATATAGATCAAGGGAGGAGTAGCTGATCGAAAAAGGGTGGCTCCGAGGAGTTGTCTAGCGCTCATTCTTTGGCGCACATAAAGGTGTTCGACGTTATGTATGAGAGAAGAAGAGAAGGAGAAGGCGCCATACTGAAATGAGCTTGGTTTAAAGGCTACAAAAGACGGCTTCCAGCATACTTGTGATGCTTAATTGGTGGGTTTATTTCATTAATTTTACTCATTGTTTATTAAATAAGGCCACCTTAATAAATTCCTTTATTCCTTTTTTTTAAGAAAAAGAAAAAGAAGAATGGTTAATTAATTAGTGGACATGTGGTGTGGGTTGTTGGATTCAAAATATATTCATTTATAATAAATTTAGAAGTGAGACTCAAAATTTAGACGTGAGACTCTCAAGTATGTGGATATGTTTTCCTTACCCAAAATTTTACCTTCATATTGTTTTTTGATATTATAACATGTATGGCTATCATGGACACCTCTAAAATGCTTTTGGCCACTATTGATGAAAATCATCGAGGAACTTATGATTTCATTTATTTGCCTATTGATTTTAAGGTAAGTGCTTATAAATAATTGTTGCTTTGATTGTGGAACTTTACATTTGATACATGATAATATCTCTATGGATCTTTTTTCACTTTTCAAAACAAATGCAATGTGAGCTATGCTTTTATCAACATGATAAATCCTCAACGCATCATTCCATTTTATCAGGTTTTTCCAACACATTATAATATTATCCAATATACAACAGCAATGAAATGAAGAATAAAATTGTATCCACATTAAGATCTTTTCTTTTTCATCCGCTCTATTCTAAATTATATCTTTTGGAATTTAAATTTTTTAACTACTTTAAAGCTTTAAACAACTAATTTTTTAGTTCATAAAAAATAATACTTAAAATCATTAATTTTTTTTAGAAAAATTAATTACAAAGTAGATGCCCATTTAGGAATCTAAATCGGGCTTTCAACCTCGGATCATTTTGGTCAACTTTTTTATTTTCAAATAACTCTAATTAAAAGCTCTTCCTTTAAAATATATTCAGACTAAAAATAGCATCCTCTCATTTCATTTTATCTAATTTAATTATCAAATGGATGATCAGCATCTATCTATGTTACTAAGCAGATTCATGGGGAGAAAACTGGGAACCATATCTTGGATTTTCTCACATTTAAATTTAAATTTTTTAATTACCACATGGTGGTTACAAATTTTCAAATAACCTTATTAGCTTATCCCTATTTATTCCTCTCATTCATCTCATATCTTCTTCCTTTACCCAATCCAAAAAACTTTCACATATTTTCTGTCTATATTACTATTAGGGAGTAAGTTGGTTGTAGATAATTTTGATTTTAAAAAGTATTTAAAAAACACGCAATAAGATTGGGACTTTTGAGTTTCCTCATGATCCAAGATTTATTTTATTTAAAAATTATTAATAGTAATTTTGAACCACATTTAAATTAGTAGTTCGTACGAGTAACTCCTTTAAACTAACTGACATATGCTTCTCTACGGTCCTCATACCAACTCATCATTAACTTAAAAATTTTTATAGGGAAAGAAGAAGAAAGTACTTCTACTAATTCTATATCAAAATTATTCTACACCCATTTTTACCCGATGATTACTTACTCAGTATTCCTTCTCCTCATAAAATTCTTCATAAAAGTTAATTTAATAATTTTTTTATTATTTAATTTTATTTCTAAATATCCAAATATCCGGTAACTAATTATTTGTTATCATCTTTTTACCCGGTTATTGATCATTCTTTATTCTTTCTCAATGTAAGAGTTCTTCACCAAGTTGCTTTATTGTTTTATAATTGTTTTATAAGTAACTCTTTTCGAAGATTTATTTTAATTATTTTTTATATCTAAAATTTAATCAATATTTCTCATAACTTTTGACATATATTTTAAGTTTTTTAGAAAATATCATATAGGTAAAAAAAAATAATCTGAAAACTTCATTCTAAATTATTTTTTTGATATTTAATTTTTTTTAAAACTTTAAAATTTTAAATGTACTAATTTTTAGTTCATACAAAATAATATACTTAAAATCATTACTCCTTTCAGAAAATTTGTTTTATTTCAAAATTTAATTTAAGAAAATATAAATTTTTATAGTATTTAAATTATTATATATAGAAATATATTTAAAATAAAAAAAATGAATAAAATAACCCGAACATTGTGAGGGCCATTTGCTTGTTTCTTTTAGAATTTAGAATAGCATGCATTTAATTTAATGCAATTACTTTGTTTTAATTTGTTAGTTTGTTATTATTTGTTAATTTGAAATTAAAACAAAATAAACATCCAAAATTAATTAGCTATTTTTACTATTATTATTTGTTAATTTTTTATTTTAATTTTTAAAAAACTTGGAAAATGTATGGATTATAAATTTATATAGATAAAATAATTAAAATTTGTGTAAATTATAAATTATAAATATAAATCTGAAAAATTTAAAACTTTGATAGTTTTTTTTTAAAAAAAAAACTTTGAAAACGTTCCAATGATGATCAAAATACTTAATCCTAGATTTAAGTGAGAATAAGAAATTTGTTTTAAAAAATAATACTTTAAATCATCAATCATTTTAAAATTTTGTTTTAAAAAAAGAAATATTAATATGTTTGCTTTTATAATTTAATTTGAGAAAATAACTCTCCTCGCCACGTTATCAATCCAAGTGATTCGTAACACTGCTTATCATCATTTCATTCAGGAAAAATGAACGGTGAGGAGTAGTTTCAGAAGCTCTTGGATCCACCAATAAATATCTTTAAATCTCATCCTTTCAGGCTGAAATCGAAGCCCTAATTCCACTTTCTTGTTCGATTTCGGTGCTAGGGTGTAGGATTATTCGGTGTTCAAAACACGTAGCGGAAGGCGAAATAATCCAATGGAAGATCTATTTGCATTTAAAATTTATTTAACTTGTTAAAGATCGGATCTAAAACATACCTTGGAATCGAATTCCTTTTTCTCTTTAAACCTCTTCGATAATGCGAAGACTCTATGCGTATCCACACCGAGACCAACCTTCGCTATCAACCCTTTGACAAATGGAATCCCCAGACAATTTGAACAATTGAGGCTTTTGGGCTTCCCAAAACCTTTGGTTTTCCAAAAACTAAAACCATCAAGCATGCATGACTTTTGGCTTTCCCAAAACCATTAATTATTTATATGTGGCTTTTGGTTTTCCAAACCATCAAGTGCATGTGGCTTTTGGTTTTCCCAAAACCAACACATGCAATCATTATTCATTTTGTACATTAATATTAACTATATTCTCTATGCTAGTAAAGAATATAATAATATTCCATTTGGACTTATTTATTTTATTTATTTGATAAATTAAATAATCTAATTTAATCATCAAATAATAAAACAATTAATCCTTTAGCAAAGATTAGAGCACTCGTTAGTGTGTGACCCCATAGGTTCAATACTAAGCCGGTAGTAAATTAGTCATACTAATTTACTAATCAAGGTTGGCGTCTAGCATGAAGTATACAATTACTCTCAAGAACCCGTTGAAGAATAATGTAATATTTTCCTTCTGTCTGTAAAGCTCCTGGTCAACCCTAGGATATGGTAGACCTGTCAAATCCCAATAGGTTGCCAATTATGTTTCATGTCAATTATAAC
Organism: Dioscorea zingiberensis; assembly: GCA_026586065.1. Taxonomy (NCBI): domain Eukaryota; kingdom Viridiplantae; phylum Streptophyta; class Magnoliopsida; order Dioscoreales; family Dioscoreaceae; genus Dioscorea; species Dioscorea zingiberensis. The sequence continues at coordinate 52,134,625 of CM048819.1, forward strand.
CGACCAACGAATGACTTAAGAAACTCTTTTCTTCTTCATTCGATTGCCCTGGCCAAGGTTTTAATTTAGTCGTTATAAATAATGACAACATAGAGCTCAAACTCATTACCAAGAGTTGACAGATTCCATCTTGATCAATCATTAATTCTACAAGTATTTAATCATACCCAATATCCTTTCAACTATCGTCCTAGGGCAATAGGTGTCTAGAATCAAAGTATGATAAATAGCTTGTTAATTACTATGATGATCTCATGTCAAAGGAACTATTATATTTCATTCTTCAAGAGAATATCCTATTGACAGTTTATGGTAATATTAACCATTAGGAATTCTCAATTGAGTCAGTTCAATGATCATATCTCCATATGCATCATCTATATATGTGATTTAGTTAATGAGATCAACTAATCTTTATCTTATAAAGACTATCACATATATATTGATCTAACCGGATCACTAATGTCCTAACCTTAATGATCCTATGATCAAGAACCTTCTTTAGATTAAATAGTTTAAGACTTGACTCTCATTATTATGATCTCTATCATAATGACAAGTCTCTAAATTTAATCAAGGACTTCATCATATTAAACACTTAATATGATAACAAAAGTAAGGCAATGCCATATATTAATCAAACTATATTGTTTGAAATGTGTTCAAATTATTACATAAGAGATTGGGTCTAGGGCATATCAACTATATCCATAACATAGGGTTCTTATCTTCGCTTTACCAATCCCAACTGGGAGGCAAGGGGTTGCGTAAGGGCGGGGCGACGCACTTCGTGACAACATCTAGAGCATCACCACGCCAGAGATTCGTCGGCTCTCTCGCCGTGGCGGAGTGAAACGCACAGTGGTTTGATCTATGAGGAGTCTCTTGGGGTGCTGAAGATTTTCCTGATGATCCTTGACGCCGTGACTTACATGGAGCATGCGAGGAGGAAGACAGTCACCGCCATGGATGTTGTCTACGCTTGGAAACACAAAGACCTCACTCTTCATGGTTTCTGTCGTTAGAGAACCAATCAGGAGAATGTCAATATTGTTTGATTCAATGTTCCATCTTTGATTGTTAGCACTCTGAATTTCATTTATCAATGTTATATTGATTCTCAATGTTCCATCTTTGTTTCAATGTTATACGGATGTATGTATGCAAACTCTTTTGTTTAGAACTGTTGCAATGTTTATTATGAGTTTTTTTTATTATGAATTTCTAAAAAAAATTAATTTTTGTATTTTGAAATTTTAGATTGGATGATTTATATAAATTGGTAATGTTTCATATTTAAAATAAAAAAAATCAGTTTCTAATCGATTTAAAATGATAATAAAAAACTATTTTATAATAAGATAAATGTACCCCGCTCTGGGCATTTCACTTAGCGGCGGCAAAATGTATTGAAAACCGACGCTAAATGTAGATACATTTTGCGGCGGTTATTCCGACGGTTATGCAAAACCGCCGCGAATTGTATTGCGACGCCCGTATTTGTGGCGGTTTATAAACCGCCATCGAAAGCATTTCACGGTGGTTAAAACCGCCGCGAAATGCCTTTAAAACTGCCCCTAAATGCTTATTTTGTTGTAGTATGAGCTAGGGCACGGAAGAAGAGAGATGGTAGTGAGGGAGAGGGGAATGAGATGAAACTTAGGTTTTGAATTTAAATTTCCCATTTGAAGACCATAGTCCTAAATCTCACTTTATAATTACATAAGTATAATAATAATTCAATAACTTATATCATGATAACTTAAATAATTCAATCTATATTAATATATATATATTTTTCATTAAATTCTCTTATTCCCAAGCTTTTGTCACCTCTCTATTAATTCATTTAGTATAGCATGTCTAAGTTAAAATTACTCTATCCTATTAACCAAGCTTTATTTATGTCACACTTGCTTCATTAATTTACCAAGGTTTTTAATTAATCTCATTTGCCATTGTTCCATTTCGACTCAATAATAATAACAAGTGCTTATATTAATTAATATCTTAACCATTCAACTACTCAGTAAATTGTATCATTTGGATATTAAATTGATTAGTGATGCCTTCAATTATCTAAATCTTTATTTGTATGTGAATAACTCTCCATTTATTTTTCAGAAAGTTAAAAAATAATTATTAGAAAAACCGGGGCATTACATTCAAGTTTATCCATTTTCTACACAATATTCTAACACTCGCCTGTGCCTTTGCCTGCCAGGTACTCATAATAATAATTAGTCTCCATGCATCTATGAATATACTAAGTTGATAAAATTAATTAAATATCTGGAGTACATACGTACGTGTCTTCTACTCTCATTGTAGAGGCACCAGAGATCGAGAAGCCGCATGAGCAGTGGGGATAGAATTGACTGGAGCGCTGGATGGCTGCCCAGCAATGGAAGTACAGAAACGAATTAGTAGCGTCGCACCCTGAAACTTCTTTCACTATGGTTACCAGCACAGATAATCTTTTGGAGAAAAAAGTAGTGATGGACACAGGGCGTACGTCATTCCCAAACAACTGGAACAACAATAAACAGATAGATGAAACGAATGATCGTCCAAATATTCCGAGCTACATGGCGGCGACACAATCAACAAGAGCTAAGGTTAGGAGGAGCAATAATAATAATAATAATAATAATAATAATAATAATGCGCATCATCTTGGTGGCTCCTTGAGGAAGGGAGGGGACTCGTCCAGCTCAATGCAAGGCCATCATGGTAAATATTGGTCTTGAATGCATGCACAACAACAGCAAATTGGGTATAATCCTGATTCGAGCTACGTTGGCGGTGGTGAGGACCAAACACCACCCTGTGCCCAGAAAGGTTTGTATCTCTGATCGATCAATGATACTTTGAAACTACTACTGAGTTATCATAAGTGTATCTATGTTGGATCCTTGAATTTTTTTTCTTTGAATTATATATATATATATATATATATATATATATATATATATAATTTTGAGTGGAAAAGCATAATAACATGCATCCAATAATTTTGTAAGGGGGCGTACTAGTAGAGAAGGATGCGATTATGTATATGGTCATGCCTCTTGTATTTGTGCAATTTTATGAATTTTAATGAAGTAATATTTTGTATTTTAGTTTATATTAATATATATATTTTTTTAATTAGTTTATATTAATATTTTCATAGTCAAATTTATTACATCAACCGCATTTAAAAAAAAAAATAAACTACTGTTGCCCCAAAATATTGCTAAACATTATGAGATCCATTACACCCTCTCCCAATTTGATTTGAAATTATAATAAAGGATATTATCTTTTTTTTAGGTGGATAAATCATGTTTATTTAATTAGGATAATAATGGTATTACATTGCTTGGTCTGACTAAAAAAGAAAACTACATAGTGTGTAAATTCCTTCTTCAGATGCCAAGCCGTCTAGTTCCGTCCTTCTCAGACTTGTGCAAGCTCCTCCCTAGAGGAGTTAGCTCCCTCGTCGACCCTTCCTGGCATGGCTAATGTGAATTCCAGGTTGCGCTTGACCAGGTTCGTTGTCGCCTCCAGATTTGACTTTTTTCGTCATTGGGGCTGCATCCAACCAAGAGGTGGTAAGGAAAGAAATATCACGTATAATTCGTAAGAAAACATGTTTTTTTATCCTGGGAACACCATCTATTCCTTTCCTCCCAAATGCTCTAGGTGATTGTCATTATAGCAATGTTCCACCCTTCTCATAGGGTATTGTCCACCCTCGAGAGTTTAGTCATGGTGCCCTATAGGTCCTGGAGATCCACCCCCCAATTTGAGCACTAAATAGGGTCTTAAAGTAGTACCAGATCTACCTCACATATGGGCAAGATATGAGTATATGTGGACCGTTTCATCCTCTGTCTCGCACAAGTAACATCTAGTGCGTTCTCCCCTCCACTGCCTCTTGTGCAGGTTATCGAGGGTGAAAACTCGATTTTCCCTTGCCAGCCATACAAATAATTTTTCCTTGAAAGGACATGACTGCTTCCAGAATATCTATTTTAGATTGCTTCTTATACCTGCGTCAATTCTGAAGTGATATAGTGATTTGATCTTCAAAACTTTTTTGCCATAGTGAGGCTACATTCCCTTGTATCAATTGCATCGGGGCTTGTGCCTGGGTTATCATGTGAATATCCTCCATCTCTTGGGCCATTAGAGGTCCCGGCTTAAAGAGTGGGAGGCCTCTTAGTATCCTAGTTCTCACCCGTTGGATGGATAGGTATTGTGTTAATTATGGATAATTTGTGCAAACCAGGGTAAGTGTTTTTCAACGATTATCCCTTCCTCCAATTGTCTATCCAAAAGATGGTGCCGCTTCCAGAGCCCGGTATAACCCAGATCTTGGCTATGACTGGGAGGTTTTTTTCGGCACAGGCCTTTCCAAAGGGGGATGCCCTCCTAGGGGCCAGATTGTGAGGATCATTGTAGCCTCTTCTTGAGTATGCGTCATGGAAGATTATTTGACAGATTCCCTCTTCGCTGGTGAGGATTCGCCACCACTACTTCCCTAATAGGGCTCCATTGAAGGTTCTGAGGTCCAAGATTCCCCATCCCCCATTAACTTTGGGCCTACATATTCTCTCCTAGTTGACTGGATGATAGCATTGCATGTCCCTATCAACTCCCCTCCAGAGGAAGTCCTTCCTAACACCATCGATCTTCTTGAAGACCTACTCCGGGAGTCGGAAGGCTGCCATCCAGTGAATCATTATGGTAGATATTACTGAGTTTAGCATTGTGAGTCTTCCCCCAAAAGATAGCAATTTCCCATTCCACGAGGCCAATTTTCCTCTAATTCTCTCAACCAAGGCATTCCAGTCTGCCTTCCTCGGGCGACCCCCTGAGAGTGGGACCCCCAAATACTTGAGTAATAGACTGGCGACTCCGCCAAAGACCCTTGTGGTCGAGCGGCAAGGTCCCTTGAGCACGGGAGAGTGGCCTTGGTTCGACTCTCCCCTGCGACAAGGTGAGGGTGCTGTTGTTGGGCGCAGCTAGGCATCCGCTAACACATGGAGCAATCCATATCGGATTGGTAGTCACAGTTGGGCTCGTGCACAAGGCACACCCGACTCGTGATAGTCCGATCCCGGTGCCCGTCCTACCTTTGGACTAGGTCCCATCTCAACCCTGCGGGGAGGCGCTTGTTGCCTAGTTCAAAAAAAAAAAAAAATAGACTGGCGACTCCACAATTTAGCACTTGTGCGAAGTCCTCTATGTAGTAATACGTCGTTTTGATTGGAATTACTACACTTTTGTTGTAGTTGATCTTGAGCCCCGAAAATCCTTTGAATAACTAGAAAATAGCTTTAGTATTCTAGTATCACCTAGGGCACCGGTGCAGAAAACCAAAATGTCATCAGCATATTATAGGGATAATATAATGTCTGCGCGGTCCACCCCAATGGAAATTCCTTAATAGATGTTGGATTGGATAGTATTTGAGAGCATCGTGGATAATACATCCATGGCCAGGATAAAGAGTAAGGGGGATAATGGGTCTCCCTGTCTTAGATCTCTTTTACTTCTAACATACCCTATTGGCTTGCCGTTGATGAGGAATTTCGCTTTTGAGGAAGTAAGCAAGCATTTGATCCATCCTAACCACTTGGGGTCGAATCCGCTGGCATGACGGACGTCGAGGAGATAATCCCAGTCCACCGAGTCAAAGGCCTCCTCCAAATCGATTTTGATGAGGGTCCCGTTTGTACTTACTGTCCGCATCTCGTGTATTAGTTCCTCGGCTCGAATAATATTATCATGGATCAGGCGCCCCTATATAAATGTCATCTGGGATTCTTCAACCAGTTCACCCAGTACTCCTTTCATCTTTTTTGCTAGGTCTTTGGAGATTATTTTGATTGAACAATTGATCAGGCTTATCAACCTATAGTCGTTTATACTCTTTGAGCCTCATCATGGTGTTGAGCAGAATATGCGCCCAATTTTGGTGTTCCTTATAGGTTGACTCATGATAGAAATCCTAAAATAGTTTAATTATGTCCTCATTGATTATGTTCCATCCCTATTGGTAAAAAGTCATTGGTAAGTCATCAGGCCCCGGTGTTTTATCTGCTCCTAGCTCATTTATTTCTCTTCGAATTTCTCCCTCGGCAAAGGGTTCTTCTAGATGCTCAAGGTTCACCCTCCATTTTTTTTAGGAACAGGTGGTCCTAGGAGGTTTTATATCTCATCCCCTATTCTCTGCTAAAGAGGTTGGTGAAATATTGTGAGATGGCTTCAGAGATTTACATAGTATTAGAGAGACCTAATCATTCATGCTGGAGCTGTGTTATCCAGTTGACATTCCATCGTTGATTGGCAACAGTGTGGAAGAATTTTGTGTTATGATCACCTTGTTGGAGCTAGGTAATTCGTGATCGTTGTCTTTAATATGCTTCTTCTTCTTATATGATCCGATCCTATTCCCTTTTGTATATTAACTCTTCTTCTATTTCATCACTTGAGAGCGCTTTTGTTTCTTTGTGTGTATCCAGTATGCTAATGACAATAAGTATTTCTCTTTTCCTTTCCATTTTTTGGTTGAGGCTCTCTTTCTTCCACCTATGTAGACTATCTTTCAGTAGCTTCAGTATTTTTGCCATCATAAATACGCCATCTCCCACTAGTAATTGCCCTTGCCATACCTCACCAACCATTTCCCACATCTACCCATCTTCCTTGACCCATTCCTTCTTAAATTGAAGGGGGTGATTTGCGGGGTGTGTGCTCCACAATCTAGATATATCGATGCATGATTTGATCCCACTCTAGAGAGTGTCATTTGCCATATTCGAGGGAAAGCTTGGACTCATTCTGTGGATGGCCTATTGTTCAAAGAATATTTTCTCCCTCTCAGGGGATTGGGGGGTTCAACGAGGTGGAGATCTTGTATCATCAGCTCGAATTCGTCCCTCTCCTGTGTACCGTAAGAGGTGGTGGCATTTTCACAACCTCTAATTATATTGAAGTTACTGTAGAGTAGCCAAGCTCCCCTCCAACGCCCTTGATCGCCCTTAACTCATTCCAGCACTCCCTTTTGTGTGTAGGGTTCCACAAGGCATATACCGTAGTTATCATTCTTGGTGCTTCTCTGTTAGCTCTATCTTCTAAGAACACTAAGAGCGCAGACTATTCACTAGATGGGCTTTGGAGGCTAAATTTGTTGTTGCTCCATCCAATGCAGCATTCCCCTGTGTCTAGACTACCGAGAGCAGTTACCATTTATCCTAATCATTCCCCCCTATCGTGTGCCAGTATGCATTAGTAATGTTGTCCAACTTTGTTTCTTGTAGGCAGAAGATATCCGTCTTGTGGAGATGGAGGGAGTCCCGAATGAGATACCACTTCTTCTTATGTCCCAATCCTCTAACATTCCAAGAGATAAATTTCATCAGGAAACTTGGTCTGGCTTGTTTTGATCCCCGTGAGCAGAGAAACCTAGTCGGTTTCCCTCTCCTCTAATGCCCTCTTCGCTTCCGTTCGGCGGTTATGTTGAATGCATTCATTTTTGCCTTCCTTTGAGGATCCCAAATCAACTCCAACTTGTGAAGCGGTAGACAAGATATCCCTGCTTGGCCAATCACAAAGGTTAAGGTAATAAGGGGTGAGTGTGCTCAATACCTTTCGTTATAGTCTGATCTCGCTCCGTTGTCTTCCTTCTGGAGAGGTTGATGGGGCGATGAAGCCCTCCTTTTCGACCTTTTCTAAAAGCGATTTTCGAGCACTTTCACTGCTTGGACGTGATTCTTTGGTGGGTTCCTGATCCACTTTCTTCTTGGGGCGGCTATTTGTTGTAGGCTCCTGCCTTAGTTGTTCAATGCCTTCCATGATACCTTCCCAGATTGCATCAGCTATGTAGCTCCATGAACCATGAATCTATCCCTATGTGTAGTTGGAGAGATCTAGATCAGGTTCGGGGCCCGGGGCAAGGGTAGATATACCTTCAATTTAACTGGGCTAGATTTTGGACTTTCTTTGAGCCCAATTAATGACGAGATATCCTCTGGATTTTGGCTCTGTTTCTTGAGGGTCATTACTCCCTTTGTGTGTGTCCTCAGGGCCTTTGGGGTCCTTGACACCCTGTATGATGTCTTCCATAAGTGCTCGTTTTGGTGTATTTGCCTGTTTATTTTTTACTGCGATATGGACACAATTTTCCTCCCTTCTCTGTTTATCTTCTTCCCAATTTAATTTGGCATTCCACATGTTTTCCATCTCTAATTCAGTTTCCCTTTCCAACTTATCATCTAATTCTTCATCGGATTCGTCCCTCTCTTCTTTCCCAGAATCTGAATAAATCAGAATTGGTTATTTGTTTTCATTGAAAATGTCATTACAAACAATGATCAATTTATCATTAGTGTGTTGCTTAGTAGTTTGATCTAATTTTCCCCAGCTTCCACGTGTCCATTCCTTGGCCTTCCGTGGAGAGCATGTGTGTTTGCTCGTTGCTTGACGCGTGTCAGGGGGATGGTTTCCCTGGGGAACGCGTTTCTCCTTGTTTGTAGGAATCAGAGGCTGCAATTGCATCGTGTGACCTCCGCCTTGTGATGTGCGACTGGTTGCGTGTGAATCCTCCCAAAACCTCATACACAACGTATGCGTATCCGAGGTTGCCTTCAACGTGACGTCGTTTTTGCGCACCACGTGGCACTTTCCTGATTGCGTTTGACCCGGGTCTAACACGCATCTCCAATCCCCACCGTGGGTTTGTTGTTGACCATGTTCAAAACCCTTTCCTTTGTTGTCGAGCGAGGTTTGGGCTCCTTTTGCAGCGCCGCTAACGGTTGTGTCTGTGGAAGGGCCACCGTACCTCCCTACCTTTGTCTGTTCAGCCTGCACCCGGTCCTTCCCCGTTGATCTGACCAGAGTTTTACCCTTCAGTGACCGGTCGCTACCTCTACCCTCGCTACCTCCGTTTTGCTCCTCCTTCTTCTCAGGCGACGGGTTGCATGAAAGAGGTGGTTCCCCTCTTTCTAGGTCCACTCACACCGTGAACTTGCTGGTAAGTGTCACGCCCCAAACCCGGGCCCCCGACACGTGATAGACGTCGCGTACTTATAGGGTCGCCCCCATAAGCACGCAAAGCTCAGTAACAAAAGCAGATACTTATTAAAGAGTTTAAAATATTAATCAGCAGAGAAAAATATACAAGGTTATATAAAAGCCCTATACGGGTCCTAAATACAACTCAACTCTCACTCAGAAAATACTGGAGAGGCCCGCAGGCCTCAGCTCAAAATATCCCAAACACTGCTAGGTTGTCCGGCGGAAGCTCCTTCCAGAGTCCCGCTCCAAGCTACTCGACGTTAGCTGGGAAAAAGAGAGCAACCAAGTGCATGACCCCAAGAAAGGGGCCTAGTAGGATCGCACAATAACAGGATGGCATAAGGCCCAGAGCAGAAATTCAAAGATTTCAGATAAAAAATATCAATAGACGGATGGAGCAATACCAGTAAGCAGATGCTCAAGCAAAGCAGAAGCAAAATATCAAACTCAGAGCAGAGCAAATCCGATCAGAGTATACAAACTCAAGCAATGCACAAATAGAATGTCAATGGATTGCTATGGAGTACCACCCCCCTGACCATTCCATGTGAAAGTAGAATGCTAGAGGGTACTCCACTGGCCATATGCCATAGAGTACCACTCCCACTGTCCATCTGCCATAGAGTACCACCCTCCCGGCCATCCCACAATAACACAAGAAGAATGCTAAGGGGTACTCCCTTGAGAATATACAAGCTCAAACAATGCAGCAAGCATAACATGTCAGCAGACAGAGCAGGTATCAAAAGATGGACTCCAACATCTATCTAGCACAACAACAACAGAAATCAATAAAATACCATGAGTTAGAAATACTCACAGCACCCGTACGAGAGCCTATTTTTTTTCGTTCTTGGCCAATCCTTCCAGTTTGGTCCTAGACCGCCTTATCATGTCCTAAACATGGTAATTATACATTACTCAACAATTCTTAACAATAAGAATGCATTACATGCATGTAAATACTCTAATAATAAATCTACCAAAATGTCGGCCTTTTAATCTATAACCAACGAATTCGGGCCCTTAGACACCAGCCCATACTATTTCCTTTAGTTTAAAGTTACTCCCGAACTATCAAGATGATCAAAATCGAATCCTGACCATTTTGGAAAAAATGTCAAAAATTTTCATTTCTCTGTATCTACTTCCCTCAATCCTAAAATACTCGCAACTTTGGCTCATCAACTGAAACCTTAGAATGGAGAGAAGAAATAATGGACATGAAAAGAATCTCCAAACATTGTCATAAGGAAGAACCGATCTGCAGATTTTTTTTTGTAACAAGTCAATTGTGCTTTCACACAAGATTTACACAAGATAAATCCACTCTCACAAAATCTACAACAAGTATTGCAATACATTCTCACAATTCTTTCTCACAAAATCTGCAGTAATATGACAATTCTTTCTCACAAAATCTGTAGCAATTATCACAATTGAATACCAACTCATCACCCTCAAGAATTTTAACAAAAAAATCCATGGAAACATAATCAGGACTAGTAAGAAGCACTTACAAGTTAATATCACAAGATTTAATTGTAAAAATTCAGCAAGTCTGTACTTTTCTGCTCTATATAATTTCAAAAGAAACTCAACCTCTGTACATAATCAGACTTAAACATATTTATCAATGAATAGACAACTATATGAAGCTAGTTGTACTGCTTTGGTCCACAAGGGTAGTATATCATCAGGCCTTTACATTCCATGACTAAGAGTTAATCATAATATAATTTGTCATCACCAAACACTCAATCTATTTTATCCATTAAGTCCTTAAGTGGCTTGCACAAACATTTATATACAACTCTACATAAAGAAAACAAAATCTTCACTCTTGTGGCAGTAAAGTTGGGGCATACATTAGTATCAAAGCAAGCTCATATCCCATTTCATGCAACAAACCTCATAACTGGCCTCTAGTATCAGTAAGCTCCATAAATCATAAAAAAGAATACAAATCCAAAAGATTAGACCTTGGGGGTATCCATACTTACAGGGAGTATCAAGCAACACACTGAACTCAATTAGCTGCTTGAAGTCAAACCAGCATTGCGATGCCATCCTCTCCCTTTTCCAAATCGACATCCACTCCAACCTTCTCTTATCAAGGGAGGAGAAACCCTAGAGTTCACGCTCCCTTGTAGAAAATAATTAAAATATAAATTTATATTTCTGGCGGAGTTTTGAGACCACAACCATGCGAGGGATTCATACAAGCAAAGAGAGAGAAACCCCATCTTTTCATAAGTCTTTTCCGGTTTTAAAACATATATGTTGATAGGAGGAAAATTAGTAAGGCACGTGGAACCCATCAGAGCCATCCACGTGTCAACACCAAAGAGTCCCTCACCTGAACTAGGTCCACGTCAACGAGTTCCGTTTATAATGATAACCCATCACACCTCATCGGATTGAGAATCCCAAAAACCCAATAACCGATATGCTACAACGACACATCAGAACAAATCAACTCAATATGATATAACAAGCCATCAGATCAATGCCAACCGATATGAAGTATCAACTCATCGGCCCAGAAGTACTCACCGCCTCATCAACCTAAAATGCGCCTCCAACTCTTCGGAACGACGCCAATTATTGGAAATAACCTTCTAGAAGGAGCTTAGCTATTGACAGGCTGGCCTTCTAGAAGACTTCACGGTTGTTCACATTTCAGATCAGTGGGACGCTTAGCCGGAGCACTTTTGGATGCTTAAATTTGGTAAAACACGTGGCCAAATGCTTTAAGACACATATCAAAAGAACCTGGCTTCTTCCCCAAGCTACTAAAGCCTATAAAAGGCTACAGTTTCAACTCATTTGGGCATGAAAAATTATAGACAGCGAAGCCCTGTCTCTCTGGAAACCGATTTCTTCCCCGTTTCTCCTCCACTTGTAAAAATGACTTTCGATACTTTGATTCTAGTGGATTTGATCCGTTCATCCGTGGTTTTTTCCCTATCAAGGGTTTTCGACGTTAAATCTTTGTCTTCATCTCTTGATTGATTGATTTTCTTTTCACTTTCTCACTGTTCTAAGTTCCATAAATCAAATAAATTCAACCGTTGATTTGGAATTGGGTTTGATCTCAAAGCAAATCCAATTTCATAGTCAATAGTTTGGCCCCGTCCGTGGGGACTTTTGAGCAAAAAGTCCATGGCGACTACCGTGAGAAAATCGAAGAGACTTCAACATCAAGAAGATAAAGGCGAAGCTCCAGTGCCTTCTCCACTGGAGGACACCCATACACCCGGGGACGCTCCAGTAGCTCCAAAAGGGGTGGAGGTACCCCAAACGAGCAAAGAAGCCATTGATGATAACGCCTAGATCAGGGCCATGGCGCGAGAAATTGAGGAACTAAAGCACGCCTTGAAAAATGTACAATAGCGTGTTTCTCAAACTATCGTACCACATGACGCCCAACCTTTAAAGGTAGATAGGGAAGGATTAGCAACTCACCCTCCCAAACATCGAGCGATCCATTCTTCGGAGAGAAATAGAAGTATTCGGTCCTCTACTGGAAGTTTGGATCCACCTCACCCACATCGGGTCCCTGGTGTTCGAGATGGAAGAAGGGATAGAAGGGAAAGGAGAATCCCTATGTCTCTAGCCTGACACATTACAAGAAGAAGAGGCCTCTCACCGATGAACCGTCCAGCCAGATATTGATCAGCCTCAGATTGGCACCTATTGTCCCCTAATCGCTTGCCGCACCGATATTCACCTGGATATCGGTCTTCCCGCAGGCATTTACCCTACCATCATAATCATTCACCACGGCGATATGTGACTGAAAGAGAGAGGGTCCTCCAGCTTATACCACAACCAACTTCCCTTTCATTAGAGAGAACTTGGAAACTCCATTCCTAGATCAATTCAAGCCACCAAACATTCAGAAGTTCGACGGTTCATCGTATCTACTTGAGCACCTTGAACGGTATTCAGACGAAATGATGATAAATAGGACTACTGAAGCCGTTATGTGTCGTGCCTTCCCGCAGATACTAATAGACATCACCCATGATTGGTTCCGGAGCATACTCCCTGGAATGGTGTATAGCTTCCAACAGCTCTCCGATCTTTTGTTTAACGCTTCGCTAGCAATAGGCGATTAAAGAAAAACCCTATTATACTCCTGGGCTATAAACAGAAACTGACGAAGAGCTTGCGCGACTATATTCGTCGCTTTAACAAGGACATCACAGGGATGACGGACCTCAGCGCTGTTATGGTTGTGGGGACCATAATCAGAGGGTTGAACGAAGGTCCGTTCAAGAACTCCCTCACCAGAGATGTTCCGAGAAACACACCTGAATTCTTTACAATTGCTGAGAAGTATGTGGTCGCAGAAGAGATGGAGACCAGATGGGAAGAAGAAGATCTTCTCAAGATGGAGGAGTTCCGCAGCAGGGAACCTCTGAAAAGGGAATATAGAGACACCAAACAGGGAATCTTGAAAGAAGATAGGCCTTACAAAGAACACACTCGGAACCAGGGCGGACAATTGTGGCTTGATGACAAGAGACCCACTCATCGGCAGAGGAATGATCTTGAGAGAATGGCGAAGTACCATAACTATTCTATCCTCAACACCTCCAGAGATGATATCTTACATCAAATACAGGATCAGAAATCCTAAAACCACCACAGCCGATGAGAGACAATCCTAAGCGCAAGAAGAGCAAGAAATTCTGCAAATACAACTAGGTCAGGGGACATTCTACCGATGAATGCATCCACTTAAAAGACGCAATAGAAGGCCTCATCAGAGAAGGGAAGTTCGATCGGTTCCTACAGAAAGAGCAGAAAATTGAAGACTCCTTTTCTGCACCACCGGTCACTATGAACGACACTCACGTCACAATAATCGCGGGGGGCTTAGGATATGGAGGAGAAAGCTCCGCATCTAGAAATAATTATGCCAAAATGGTAGGAACAGTACAAAACGTTCTACCACTCAAAAGACCTCGTTCATCTATGGAGATTTGTTTCTCCAATGAAGATTTGGAAGGTGTTTGTCACCCTCATGACGATGCCCTGGTAATTACTGCAAAGATCGGAGTCTTTACGGTTGAGCAAGTCCTGGTGGATACTGGAAGTTCTATGGATATCATTTTCTCTTGCGCTTTTGATCGAATGAAGATACCGGTCGAGAACTTGAAGCCGGTGAAGTCCCCTCTGATCGGGTTCAATGGCAGTCCTCTTCAACCCGACGGTATGATTTCCCTCCTCTTATCCCTTGGTACTCCGCCTCGAACAACTACTGTGAACATTAATTTTCTTGTTGTTCGTTGTCCGTCGAGTTACAATGTCATAATTGGGAGGCCATCCATCAACTTGATGGGAGCAATCCCATCGACGTACCATATGATGATGAAATTCCCAACTCCAAATGGTTGTGGAGAGGTGAAAGGCAACTAGTTAGCCTCCCGACAATGCTACACCACTATGCTAAAAAACTTGGGGAAAGGAAGCAACAGTGCGAAAGAAGCGCTAGTTGTTGAAGGAATGATAGGAGAAGATAAAGAAAGGGAGAAACGCAGGCCAACACCTGTCGAAGAGCTGAAAGCCTTTCCCTTAAAAGAGGAACAACCAGAGTGAACCGTACAACTGGGAACGAAATTGAAGCCTGATCAACAAAATAAAATTCTAGATCTGCTAAAAAACAATTCCGATGTGTTCGCCTGGACGGCTGAAGAGATGCCTGGGGTCCCATGGGAAGTCATCGAGCATCATCTCAATGTAAATCCTGAATATAAACCGGTTGTGCAGAAGCGAAGAAGCTTCGCTCCAGACCTCTTGCAAGCAACAAAGGAGGAGGTTGATAAATTGATGAAAGCAAACTTCATTAGGGAAGTGAACTATCCTGACTGGTTGTCAAATGTGGTACTTGTAAAAAAGTCCACCGGAAAGTGGCGCATGTGTGTAGATTTCACTGATCTTAATAAAGCTTGCCCTAAAGACCGCTACCCCTTGCCTCACATTAAAAATTTAGTTAATTCTACATCGGGATATCAGATGCTCAGCTTCCTAGATGCTTTCTCGGGGTACAATCAAATTCGCATGACCTAATATGATGAAGAAAAAACTTCCTTCATCACTGGATGGGGAACTGATTGCTACAAGGTCATCCGTTTCGGCTTGAAGAATGCGGGTGCCACATTCCAAAGATTGGTGAATAAAGTCTTTAAACACCAGATAATGCAGGAGAGCCCCAGTCAGATGATGCCGAGCTGTCTGATTACACCATGAGAACTTTGGCATACCACGACTTGGAGGACCGATGTAAAGGCGGAAGATGATCGAGCCAAGTCCGGAATTGGAGAGCACTATGGACACGTTTCGGTATTTTGGCCATAACTTTGGCTACCGATATCGGATTCGCGCGCTCAACCCCAATTCGAAAAGCTCATCTCGACGCACACGTGGGATCCATCAAGATTTTCTCAATTAACCCTTCCTTCATCCTCAAATTCCACTATTTTCCCCAACGTTTCTTCATTTCTCGGTGTTTTTTTTTTCCATTTTTGACAATACTTCATATGCCAATTTAGGATAGGATATGAGTCCGATTTGAACTTGGATTTTTAGGAGTTATCTGTTTTGTTTAGTTATTTTAGAATTAGATAAGTTTTTCTATTGGACCAAAATTTGCCGATTTGGGCAAATTTGGATAAGAAGATAGAATTTCTAGGTTATCTAGGTTAGTTTTTTTAGCTATTTAAACCCGGCTTGTGGGTTGAATTTTATTTATTTAGTATTGAGTTATATTTTCCTTTTAAAGTTTCAGAGACTTTGTTTCTCTGTTTGTCCTTCCTTTTTCTTGCTCTTTTATCAATCCCCCCTGTTTACCACCGCCCGCAGGTTAATCGCTACCCTGCCCGGCGTCACCAGATCGGCAGAAATGTGGAAGCCTATGTGGATGATATATTGGTAAAAAGTGATAATGCCAAACAACACACAATTGATCTTCAAGAAACATTCACCGCCCTTAGGATGCACAGAATGAGTCTCAACCCCAACAAATGTGCATTCGGCATACAATCGGGAAAATTTCTTTGATTTATGCTCACTCAATGGGGTATTGAAGCAAATCCGGAGAAGATTCAAGCTATTCTGAAAATGAGATCCCCAAAGACTATCAGAGAGACACAGAGGCTCAACGGCCAACTTGCAGCTCTTGGGAGATTTATTTCAAAATCGGGAGAGAAAAATATTCCATTCTTCCGAGCTTTGAGGAAAGCACCTAAGGTTGAATGGACCGAAGAGTGTGAAAAGGCATTGATGCAGTTGAAGGAATACCTACAGTCACCCGCTTTATTAGCCATGCCCCGGACAAGGAGAAGAGCTTTACATTTATCTCTCTACCACTGACACAGTTGTTAGTTCAGTTTTGGTAAAAGTAGAAGAGAACTTTCAAAAACCTATCTATTACACAAGTAAAGTCCTCACTGATACCGAATCTAGGTATCTTCCATTGGAGAAATTGGCTTTTGCCCTAATAATCTTTGCTCTAAGGCTACGTCCATACTTCCAGTCTCATAAGACCCAGGTGTTGACCGATCAGCCGTTGAGACAGATCCTTCATCAGCCTGACACATCTGGCCGGTTAGCCAATGGGTGATAGAATTGGGGGAATATGATATCAGCTATGAACCTAGAATGGCCATAAAGGCCCAGGTACTCGTTGACTTCATCGGTGAACTCACCACAACGGATAACGATGAAAAAGCAGATCAAAAGATATCTGAAGAGAGGGAAACCTCTTTCGATCAATAGGTCTTACACACTGACGGCTCATTGACCAGTTGATATTGGACTTCCTTGAAGCTTCTAGAAAATGGATCACGTTCTAACATTCTCCTCCTTGATCCATTTTTGGTATGCCAAGCATGCTGCGAAGTGTTGTAAACTTGGTTTGCTCATACTCCTCCTGAAGCCTTACTCTATGAAGTATCCATCTATTCTGTTGTACCATGCTCGTGGTGCTTGCTTTACTCCATATAGAGCCTTCTTGTGCTTTATGACTTTGTCTTCTTTGCCTTTGACAACGAAGCCTTGTAGTTGCTCTGGTTCTTAAGAGTAGCCATTTGCCACCAGTCGTGCCTTATGTTTTTGAATTGATCCGTTTGCATTTAGCTTTGTTTTGTAGACCCACTTGACTCCAATAATGTCTTTATCCTTAGGACAATCAACCGGCTCCCATGTTCCATTCTTCTCAATCATCTTGATCTTTTCTTGCATAGCTTTCCTCCAGAATTCTTCTTGAGCTGCTTCTTCATAATTTTATGGTTCTAAAGTTGTGAAATTGCAAGCTTCATAAATTTCTCTAAGAGCTTTCACCTTTCGAATAAGGGATTCTGAAGTAGATTCTTCTTGTGTAGAGCTGGGAGTCTCTTTTTCTTCTTTTATTGTTTGCTTCTTCTATGGAGTATCTGATAGTGTGATATACCTTTTTTCTATCTTTTCTTCCTCCCAGTTCCATGCTGCATCTTCATCAAACTCCACGTCTTTACTGATTATCAGCTTCTTAGTTTTTATATTGTAGATCCGATAACCTTTGGATTTATCACTGTAGCCCATGAAAATTCCTTTCTCGGTCTTCTCGTCAAGCTTGCTCTCCTTTTTTTTATCTGGAATGTGAATGTAGTATATACAGCCAAATACTTTGAGGTGTTTTGCAGAAGGCTTCATTCCACTCCAGGCTTCAATAGGCATCTTGTTTTGTACTGCCTTGGTTGGACATCTGTTTAGTAGATAGACTGTTGTGTAAACTGTTTCTGCCCATAATAAGCTTGGAACTCCTTTCTCCTACAGCATTGATCTTGCCATTTTACACTTGTAGTTCTATTCTTTCTTTACATTTACTCCATTACGCTTTCCGGGTGCATAGCCAACTGTTTGTTGATGATGAATGCCCTCATCTTCACAAAAAAATTTTAAACTCATTAGAGTTGTACTATGTGCCTCTATCACTTCTGAGAACTTTGATGCTATGGCCACTTTGTTTCTCCACATGATTCTTGAATTTCTTGAATATAGAGAAAACTTCTGACCTTTTTCGGAGAAAGTATACCCATGTCATTCTTGTATAGTCATCGATGAATAGGATGAAATACCTATTGTGACTGGAGTGTAGGAGTCTTCATTGGGCCACAAACATCTGTATGCACCAGCTCCAATGGCTTCTTGGCTCTCCATGCTTTACCATATGGGAAGGATTGTCTCCGTTGTTTTACAAGTAGACAACCTTCACATATCTCTGAAGTTTCTAAGATATATGGAAGGTTTCTCATCATTTTTTTCTGATGGAGTAGCCCTTAATGCTGAAAAATTAAGATGACCAAATCTACGGTGCCATAGCCATGACTCATCAACCCGAGTCTTCATAGCTATGTCTCTGGTGTATCTCCATTGAATTGGAAAATTACTATTTTCCATCTTGATAGAGACAAAAACTTTCTTTCTGTCATAAATGGTATATCTCATTCAAAATATAGAGAATATCCATTCTCTATCATTTGTCCCTCACTGAGTAGGTTTTGAGCCAGACTAGGAACTAAATATACATCTTTAATTAGTTCAACCTTCTTTAGTTTCTAGCATTATAGTTCCTTTTCCTTTTGTGTCAACTAATGCACCATTTCCCATTCTTACTTTAGATTTTATTGAAGTATCAATATCAGTGAATATAGACTCATTAGAAGTCATGTGATTACTACATCCACTATCTATGTACTAAATATCACTATTCTCTTTAGTTGTTTCTTGATTAGCATAAAATGTATTTTGTGTACTTTCACTTTTTCTGCATAATTAGCTTGATTGTTTATTTTAAAGCGACAATCTTTTTCTATATGACCATATTTTTTGCAAAAATTGCATTGTTTGTTTTTACGAAACCAACAGTCTTTGTCTAACTGATTGTTCTTTTTGCAAAATTTGCAAGTTGGATATTTTCCTCCTCCTTTTATATTTTTTTTTCTTTCAAAATTTCAGTCATTTTTAAATTTTTGAGGTTTGAAATTCATTTTTGTTTTGAAGGCACTTTCTAAATTTTCTTCATCTTGCACTATTAATCTTTTCTCATGTGCTTCTAGTGAACCAATTAATTCACGTACTGATAAAGATTTTATACATTTAGATTGCTCTATAGCTGTAACTACAGAGTTATATTTTTTAGTGAGTGTTATTAGTATTTTTTGTATTATTCTTTTATCGGTAATATCATTTCCATAGGCTCTCATTTGATTTACTAGTTGTTTTATCCTACCACAATATTGTTGAATAGTTTCATTTTCTTTCTTTCTTATGTTTTCAAATTCTCTATTGAGTGATTATAGTCTAATGGCTCGTACCTACTCAGTGCCTTGGAACTCCTCTTGCAGAATCTTCCAAGCCTTCTTTGATGTCTTTGCCCCAATAATTCTTGAAAATATATCCTCTAACAAAGCTTGTTGGATAATACAAAGGACCCTTGCATCTTTTTGTAGTTGATCTGAGGAACTCCCTTCTTCTTTTGAAGTCACATACCCGTTCTCAACAATGTCCCATAAACCTTGGGTCATCAGGAATATGGTCATCTTCAGACTCCAATAATCATAGTTGTTCCCATAAAAAATGGGAATTTGAATACCAAATGATGTAGAACTGGACATGGTTTTTGGAGGATAGTGAATAGTGGAAGGTTAGGACAAACGCCCTCTACCAACCAAACCTGGCTCTGATACCACTGTTAGTATTGGGGGACAAGAATTTGAGAGGCTAGTGTTAGGATTAGGAGGGTAGATGACTAGAGAATAGTGGAGGAGTAGTAGTTTGAAGAAGAAGTTTGTATTACACTTTGAAGCTTTTTTGATTGTTACAAAAGAGTTACATCTCATCCCTTTATATAGGGATCTTTAGAACCTTCTAGACTATATTCTAGGACATTCCATATTCTAGAACATTCCACATTCTAGTACATTCTATTTTTACATTATAGAGAATATTCCAAGGCATATTCAAGCTCCTCCAAGCTTCTACTTTGATGAAGAGGATTCTAGTTGATGGGGACTTCCTTGAAGGTTCTAGAAAATGGATCACTTTCTAACACTTATGGTGGGGGATCGAGTGAAGTGGAGATTGCCACAGAGGCAGAGATGGCATTTGAGAACATTGCTGGATTTATTTTAAGGCTGACAAGCAATCTTATACTCTAGGAAAATCCTTAGGCTATCCAATGCTTGGGTTGTAAAGCTGTGCATTACATGTTAGAAAATGTGGGAATTCTCCGATTCATTGCTGCTTCTGGAGGAAGTATGGTTATTGGCGATACTTTTCGAATGTTTGCTTTGCTCATTGTTTATGTGCTAGGCGGTTTTATAATCTCTAAGGATGAAATTCAGCCATGGTGGATAAGAGGTTACTGGAATTCTCCGATGATGTATGGTCAAAATGCTGTATCTATCGATGAATTTCTAGATCCTCAATGGAGCATCCCAAACAAAGACACCAACATTGTTGCACCAACAATTGGAAAGGTTGTTCTCAAATCTAAGGGCATGCTTACAGATTATCACTGGAATTAGATTTCTATTGGAGCTCTCATGGGGTTCTCTAGCCTACTATTGATAGATGATGGTCCTCAATCTAAAGCAAAGAACACTATTTTCCATTGTTATTAAACCCGGACCGGCCCGGTGGTCCGACCGGTTGACCCGGTGACCCGGTGCCCTAACCGGTCCGAGTCTCTAGTTGGCCCAGTTAAGCAATTGACCCGATTTGAACTAGCCTGACCCGGTTTAAACAGGTCAAACCCGATGACCCAGCGGTCTAACCGGTCGACCCAAATTGTTCACCTAATCAATGTTTTTTTTCCTAAAATGACATTTTCATCCTTGATTTTTATTTTTTTTTAAATATGTTAGAGGGTAAATTATGTAATTTTATTATTATAAAAAAATTAAAAAACTAAATCTCTAGATAAATGGTAAATCTGTTTAACATAATTCAAAAAACTAAATCCCTAATCTCTCCAGACTCAGGGATGTTAAGCATGGCATGATTCAGATGAGAATTGAATCAATTGATAACACATTTTTTTCCCCTTCAATAATTAATGAATATTATATATTATTACATATTAAAAATATATCTATAATTTTAAAAATAATATTTAAAAATATTTATATTGATCAGCATTAACCCGAATGACCCGACTGTTGAACCAGTTGACAAGTGACCCAGAGCCTCGGCGGGGTCGATGCCCGGCCGGGTTTGATAACTATGCTATTTTCAACACAAAAAGCAGTGTACAGCAGAGTAGGCTCAACAATGGGTTTTATGAGGAGTATTCCATCTCAAAAGAGGAGAGAGTTCACAATACCATGACAGTTACTTTGAGATAAAGCAATGAGATACAAAAAAATCTTGCTATGAGGTTGATATACCAGAAGATGTTACTATCTATTGGGGTCTCTGCAGTGATAGTAGTAAGAAATGGGAGATCCCAGCCACCCCACATCCTTCAGTAACCAAAAGTTTTTGGAGAAAGGCCCTGCAGACTTCCTTACAGCATCCAGAAAAGGGTCTAGGTCATTGGAGATCATTTCTCTTAGATATGGAAATTGCAAGTTTGCTTTTTGTACTCAAGCTTCATGCAGATATATGGGGGATTAATATAGGAGCTGATTTCTATAATCCTCTCAAATGTATGAGTAGTTTTCTCTCTCCAACCAGCAGGGATTTTGATTTAACATTGCCTCATAACCTGGAAAAGAGCAAGGAACACGGTGTGGTGCATTTCCTGGGGAACAAGTTTCTGAAGCTAGGTACTTTTCAAACTGAAGATGCTGAATCTAATTTACTTGCAGTGTGTAAATGCTATGTCGCTACCAGTTGATCGCACTGCATGTACTCTTGAATTCCCATATACTACAACTACAGATGTTGGAGCTGATCTTAGCATTGATGTGTTAGTATATGGATGGGTTATTGTCTATTATATGAATCGATGCTCACATGCTCTAAAACCAGGTGGAGCCATTCTTCCAGATACAGCAACTATATTTGTTGTTGTATTTGGAAAAGAAGAACAAGTATACCAAATTGGGAAGATGTATATCGTTTCAATATGTCCTGCATTGGCAAGGAAGTCGTGGAGGATGATGGTCACGTTCCTATTTTGTTACTATAATTGAGAGTTGGGACATCATGACAGGGTCAGTTGATGTTTAGGCTTTTGATTTGACAACCATGACGCCTGCTTACAGTGATTTCACTGCAAACTTTGAGCTGAAGTTGAGGTCTGGGGGGAGGAAATTAGCACGGATGCCAAGTCTCAAATATCTTGGTGTTATGGGGTTATGCTATGCTTTGAGACTGGTTTCACGAGTAGGTTCTGCAAGGAGATGTGTACCTTATTCTCCACATCACCTTATTATCTTCTAACTCACTGATCCCAAACCATCCTTAGGGATAGGAAGCCGGTGTTTCCATTGGATCTTGAGGGTAAGGTCCTTATTAAGGGAGGGGCAATGTTACATACCATGGGCGTGGCTGAGTGTGTCTTGGGATATGTATCCTAATGGAGAGCTGATCCTGAGGCAGAACATTGATTTAGAGAGGACAGAAGGCATGAGAAAGGGTTTCACTATAAGAAAATGTTACATTTACTCATGTCAATATAAGCGTGAGTAAAAGTATAAATAAACATGAGTATAAATTAAAATATTTTTACTCACGGAAAAAAACCTTATACCGGCGCTAAAAATGTCATGACTAAAAGAGGTGACGGTATAGACATATTGTGACGGAAAAAATTCCGTAAGAATAGATTTTTAGGTTTTACTCACACTTGTATATGCGTGAGTAAAAGTAGTGATTATTATTTTTCTTTTATTTTACTCACATATATTATCCGTGAGTAAAAGTAGTAGCTATTATTATTCATATTATGTGTGAATAAAAATAAAAATTATTATTTTTTCAGTATTTTTTACTCTCATATAAAATTTAAACTCCACTCACAAATATATTTTAAATTGGCACCACCTAATTACTTAAAATTATCATAATCACATATAAAATGCACCTCTTTGAATTTGTTCAAGTTTGGTAAAACCCAACATGAAGTGTCTGCTCTAAAGAAGTACATCCATGTTATAATCACATATAAAATGCACCTCATATATTTCCTTGTATGTTTTCCATAAATAAGAACCAACCTACAATATAAATCATCAATAGATTTCAAGTAAAACGTCCATGAATATAGTAACACAAAAATGATATCCTGATATTTACATTTCCATTAGTAAACTCTCACCATCTGAGCATTTTATTTCCAGTATATTTTTTAGTTGTATTTCTGCAGAAAAAAGAAGGATTTATACATTAATGTTCTTAATCAACATTCTTCATCAGCCAAAAAAAAAAGGAGAGAGAGAGAGAATTGAAGAGTTGACACCTGAAGACTTCCCATGAGGTGCTCATATTGGCTTCAAGTGGTGGAAAGCCATCCTTTGCGAGGATACTCAGGTACACAAGACCAACCTAAGCTACCTATTTTCTCCTACTTTTCCATTCTCCACTTGTACAACATAAATTCCCATTGTTCTCTCTTTCACTTAAGAGTTCTTCAAACAAAGTATAGCACTCTTAGTGGCCTCCAAAATGAAGGTAAAGCAGAGATAGTATTAATATGAAAAACTAATAACTAGATCAAGAACTATTATATCTCAAAGTAGAAAATTAGACACATAATAAACTCATTGTAATAATCAAAGCCTAAAAAACAAAAACTCATCAAAGAAGCATGAACCATCTAAACAAGTACAATAAAAACCTTAGGAAATCTCACAAACATGCACTCTTCCAATAAAAAAAAGAGTAATGATTTATAGCATGACTAGATTTCATTTGGAAACTTCTGAATGATCTCACCATTGTAGCTATCTCAAGAGATGGTGGTATTGATGATCCCAAGATGACATGAATGGTTGAGATCATTTCATGAAGTCTAGTCGGGAAGTCTAGTCATGCTACATATCATTACTCTAAAAAAAACACTTCATTATTAGAAACAAGTAGAGGAATAGGTTGTCATACACGTAAGAAAAAGGAAATATTGTAAGCCTAGAGGAATAAGTTGGTCGATGTTATGATCTTATTTATGCCCTTCCCAACATAAAATTCTCCTAAAGTAATTAAAGCTGATCTTCTAAGAAAAATTCACCATCAAATAATAGAAGACAAAGACAGCTTGAAAGAGCATTGGAGTTGATCTAGACATCTAATATTTGGTTGCACAACATGCTTGCCATAGAATTCAATTCATTGCTAGAATGGTCCAATTCTAAACTTACTGATTATCATAATGCCACAAAGCAACTATTCCATCTGGATCGAAGAATAACAACCCTCCTAGAAGCATGAAATCATATAAAAGAAAAGAAAAAAAACTTGAATAATTCAAGTAGCATAAGAAAAGCAATAGCCCAACCAAAATGCGGAAGCCATACCTGTGTCTCAATAATCCCTTGTACTACACACTCCATCAACCTTCTGTCAAGCAAACATCATCACAGATTCCACATCAAGACTGGAAGCATCATCTAATAAAATGCTAAATGATATCAAGTTCATGTCTATATTCATTAAAGCAGTTCTTCGAACAGATTCAATGCGCAAGAGATAACCAATGATGTGCAAAACTGCATAGATGATAGTAGTACAAAGCAGATTGATACATAAAAAAATTTGCATGACCTGCAACCAATATATCATTAAAAATAATATAAACAATATTCATTGAAGCATTTCTTTGAACAGATTCAATGCGCAAGAGATAACCGATGTTGTGCAAAACTCCATAGATGATAGTAGTACAAAGCAGATTCATACATTAAAAAATTTGCATGCCCTGCAACCAATCATTAAAAACAATATAAACAATATCATTGAAGCATTTCTTAGAACAAATTCTTTTAGATTGAGAGTAAGTAGAGGAAACCCAATTAAAAGAATGGAAAAATGAAGATAGGGAAAGAAAGAAATTTATTCAGATTTTCTTCTCACAACCAAACAGGAGAAAATAATTGTCCTTCTTGTTTACCTTCTGCTTCATCTATTCTCAATCAAATCAAAGCCCAATGTCACCATTAATACAAGAAATGATAAATTAAAAAAAAACACATTGTTCGAGATCATAGCATCAATAAATCAGTTAAACAATGAACATAACAGCGAATGAAAAGCAAATTGCAGTCTAAAATACATAACCAGCTGATGAAAAATGCACAGAGAATTGAGAACTATGCTTACATTGCCCCCAATTCTCTATTGAAAAATAAGGGATATAATTGAAATAATGGCATCATAAATAGCATCCCAGTTTATACTATTTTGCATAATCAAAATATAATAATCAATGAAAATTTAAAGCATCAAACAAATAACATAACAAATAAGATCCAACAACATGGTATATTGGACAATCAAAATATTACAGTCAGTGACATGCAGAGAAGGCGAATAGATAAAATATGCAGTAACATTATAAAAGAAACCTGCATGTTCTTTTGCAGATTCAAAACATGATAAGAAATAATATATCTAAATATCATACAAATAAGATATGCAATGATATTATAAATTACACCTAACCTAACAACAAACTAGTATGCAGATTCAAAACATGACAGATAATAATATATTTAAATATGATACTGATAAGATAAGCAATCACATTATAAATGACAACTAATAGCATACTAATTTGCAGATTAAAATCATGATAAGTCGTAACACATTTAAAGATTAGATCAATAAGATTCATAAGAAAATTATGAATTAGATCTAACAACATGCTAATTTGTAGATTTAAAACATGGTAATAATCAAAACCTAACATGATAAAATGTCTCTGGATAATTAGGAAACCAGTAATCTTACCAAATGCTTCACGGAAATAGATTAATGGACAAGCGCATGGGTGCGCTGTCCCAGAAGAACTATTCGTCGCCTCGTGCAAGGCTTCACAGACGATATTCGACGGAGATACTTCTCCTCCCTCCGGTGGTGCACGTCACAGAAGGGTTCGAGGATTGGCTTGAATGCAACACAACAAAAACATGATTCCAGGAAGAAGAAAAGAGGAGGAGAAAGGAAAGAGATAATCTCTCTGAAAATGTTTTTTCACAAATCGTCCCCTTTTTAACTTGTTGTTGTAATGGGTAGCACCTGCTCATGCTTTATCAACGGGACGTGACACCAGTTTAACAGGCGTCGTTACGATTGAGGAGTTTTTTGAACATTTTCACAAAAGTCCCCCAATATATTATAAAGGGGTTAATTTTTTTTAACCCACCTGAATTAAGTTGCTTTTTCGATCCGGCACCCCAACTTTTTTAAGTTTCTCACAAAGACTGAACTTTTTTTAAGTTTCAAATCGGCACCTCCGTCACCCCCAAGCCGACGTACGTGTGGTTAACTCATTAATTTAGTAATTAGCTTCTAACTAAATGTATTTTAACATTAACTTTAAACCTAATCAATCATTAAGCCTAACTGCTTCTAACTAATCGATCATTAACTTTCTCCGTCCTCTCCCGCCCCGACCTCTCCCTTCGCCTCCTCCCCCTCCTCCACCCCCCTCTCCCTCCCAAGCACCTCCACCGCCTACTCCGCCCCCTCGCTTCCCACCCCTCCTCCCTCCCTTCCGCCCTCGTTGTCTCCTCCTCTGAAATTGCAAGAGAAGTCATGAGAACTCATGATCTTGCAACCTGCAACAGACCTTCACTCTTCTCGTCAACCAAGCTCTCCTATGGCTGCTAGGACGTTGCCTTCATTTCTTATGGAGATCAATGGAGAGAGCTGAGAAGGATTTGCATGGTAGAACTCTTCGGCACCAAGAACAACTCTTACCATCGGTCTTTGAGGGAGGAGGAGGTGGCTCGCATGATAAGCTCCATTTCTTGTTCTTCATCAGATCATCTGATGCAGTGCAGGAGGGGAAGAGGATGAGATTGGGCTGCAGAATCAGAGATAGATCAGAGAAAGAGGGATTTGAGAGGATTTGAGAGGATAAGGTAGAGATTTGAGGGGATTTGAGAGGATAAGGCAGTGAGAATCAGGAAGGAGTTGGAGAGGAGAAGGGAACGAGAGGAAGCTTGAAGAAGAAGATAAGACAGGGATTTGGAAAATATTCTTCTCTGCCTTGGCATTCATTACATTGTACTCTATATAGACAACCTAGTCTTCTAGCAGCTTCTAATAAGCAAAACAGCAAACAGGTGATATGCACTCTTCTCTCCACTCACTCACAATGCTGCCTCTAATCAGCAACCCTCCTTGATTACAAACACTAAATCACACACTAAATAAACACTAAACACTATCACTAAACAGCTAATATTCTTAATCTTCACTCATTTAACATACTAATTGATCCATAACGATGCTGCAGCTGCTTGTAGGATATCAGACCTGCAACATCATCCTATTGATTTGAGTGACATGCTACTCTCCATGGCAAACAACATCATATGTAGAGCTGCTCTTGGGAAGAGCTATCAGGGAGGAGGGAAGTATGAGTGGAGCAAGCTTCATTTGATGCTCACGGAGGTGCAAGCTGTGCTCGGCTCGTTCTTCATGGCTGACTATATACCTTGTTTAGCTTGGATAGATATTCTCACAGGAGCACTAGCTAGGCTAAACAAAAACTTCTTTGATCTTGATGCTTTCTACCAGCAAGTCATTAATGATCATCTCCATCAATCCATGCAAAGCCGTGGCCATGAGAGATCTTTACCACCATTTCTCAGAACTTTGATGTTCGGAGAGGACGCGTCCTGGGTGATCCGATGGAACGGCGGAGCGAGAGAGAAGGAGGAGAGGCGATGGAAAACGGGGGATATGGGGCTGAGAGATAGACAAGTTCCTACGGGGACGAAGGAGAAGTTAATTAAATTTTAATTTTTTAAAAGTTAATTTTTTGATTAAAGTTTAATTAACTCAATAAACTAATAATTAATGAGTTAACCACACGTCCGTCGGCTTGGGGGTGACGGAGGTGCCGATTTGAAACTTAAAAAAAGTTCAGGCTTTGTGAGAAACTTAAAAAGTTGGGGTGCCGGATCGAAAAAGCAACTTAGTTCAGGTGGGTTAAAAAAAATTAACCCTATTATAAAGTCCAAATTAAAACTATTTTTCATAATAGTCCCCGTATTTATATATAATAATTTTCCAAAAACATAAAAGGTTTTGCAAAACAAACCCCATAAATTTTGTATTTTTGAGTAACATTCTCCGCATCAGTATCGCACCCCTTCTTGCAGAACACTCTCCCTACCAAAAATTAAAAAGAAAGAAGAAACCAGAGAAAATCAAGTCCAAATTATTCCCAAATCAAGAAACGAATAATCAAAACGAATCACATTATGATCAAGAATCGAATTAAAGAATAAAGCCATCTAGGGTTTTCATCGGACGGACATGGAACCTGGATGAGGTTGGCGTATTTCTTGGTGCAGCAGTTGCTGCAAGGCAGAGTCCAGACCTTGGGGAACCTTGAGCTTGAGATGGAGCCTGAGATCGAGAGCACCTTCCAATGGCAATGAGAGAGGGCGATCGAGAAGAGCGACGATGTCGAAGGGGCTTCACGAAGTGTTCAAAGATAATGGAAGCCCGTGGGTGTCTGAATAGCGAGCTTTATAAACACCCAAAGCGAGCTAGGCGTTGAATGGCATAAATTGTAAATAAATGCATATTTATTTTTGAAAAAAATTAATGAAACTATTTTTTTAGACTGTTATTTTTGTAAATAACCCGTTGTAAAATCAAGATTTATACTCAGATATTACATTTCAGCAAAAAAATATATTACATGGAAAAATAAACAAATTAACACATATATAAAATAACGGTGATTATAGATTACTTTAATACTCAAGCATGAATCTAAGAGTGACTATAATATATAACCTATAGTCATGGTAAAAAACATTTTGTGACTAAAAAATCCTCTACAGTCACATATAAAATAACTGTGACTATAAATTACTTTAATACTCAAGCATGAATCTAAGTGTGACTATATATTAAGTTTTAGTCACGCTTAAATTTCTGAGTAAATGAAACATTTTTTTGTAGTGTTTGAGTTGTTTGAGGCCCGCGCTCGCTGGAGAGTCGGAGAACAGAGCGGTGAGAATTGCAGGTGATCCCCGTCGTTTCTTCGGGGGTTTCTCTGATACCCGGGTTATCTGTTTTTAGTTCTTTGTTGAAGTGTTGTTTATTGATTGAGCTGCATATTACTGTTAGTTGTGGGATTTCTTCAAATTTCTGAAGAATGTTGTGAAAGATCTGTTGATTTTGTGAATGTTGATGATAAATCTGTAGATCTGGTGAATAAATTGATAGACCAGTGGATTTAGATTGATAATTTGGCATTGTTTGAGTTTGATCTGTTACATTCAATCTCAGTAGTGAATGAAGCAATAATCACAGATTTGTCTTCAATGGTTTGCTCTCCCAAACACCAACGTAAATCCCGACAAAGATCAAGGCGTTCTCCGGCGAGCTGGAGCTGCCTTCTTTGGAGCTTCCTTGGAGTGGAAACAGCACAACGTCGTCGCTACAGACACCATGGATGCCGAGAGAGATGAGCGAGCGTGCTAGCTTTGTTTATGATTCTCCTTTGTTAGAAGTGAAGAACAAAGGGAGAACAAAGGGAAAAGGTGGATGA
The DNA here is from genome assembly GCA_026586065.1 of Dioscorea zingiberensis. Taxonomy (NCBI): domain Eukaryota; kingdom Viridiplantae; phylum Streptophyta; class Magnoliopsida; order Dioscoreales; family Dioscoreaceae; genus Dioscorea; species Dioscorea zingiberensis. The sequence continues at coordinate 52,164,428 of CM048819.1, forward strand.
AAAGTATTCTCATTCCCTTGTTAATCTTTACAAGCAAAAGGATACATATACACTGAACGAAAAGTAAAGGTAAAGAAACTGCAGCTGGGTATAACTGTAATGCAATACCAGTTCAATTAACCTAATGTAAATAAAGTAACAAACTAATGATGTCACCAGCTCAATTAGCGTGATGTAAATAAATTAACAAATTAATGATGTCAGTAATATCCGTGGATCCCAACGCTCCATTCCTCCATTGAGGCGGCGGAGAGCTACCACCTAACTGCCGTAGAGAAGGAGAAGGGATTAACTCCCCAGGCTCCGTAGCTTCCCTCCCATCTCCTCAGCCATTACAGTCTTGGTGAACACGTGGGCGAAGCTCCGTTCTCCATTGCCACATTGAAGCCATGCAAGGCTTAGTTAGGTATAATCACTTGAATAGTTAGTAGTGCAAGAATATCACACTCTGCAATAGATAGGGTTGGCAGAAGGTGCTGCTGCCGCAGGCGTAAATATGCCGCCAGTGGGCGATTGCTGGGGGAACGTGCTCAAGAATGGGTAAATATTACCTGGTGGAACAAAAAATAGTGAGATATACTGACTATATGAGATGTAGTTAGGATGATAATGTGATATATGTACACCAGCAGGCTTCCCAAACACAGGAATTGTTTGTTGAGTAACGGAAATGGAGCTCTGTTTAACTCCAGCGGCTTGGGTGGCAACTGGAGATGGTGTAGCCAAAGAAACAACAAAAGAGTTTCCACTCCACATAAAATAGGAATACAATACAGAGCTTAGAAAAGAGAAATTAAAGCTTATATATGGAGTTATCCAAATAACTAACATAGGGCAGTCAAGATGTCTTTGATAATTACAGAATTCCTGATTGATGCAATAACAAAATGTATAGCCTCTAAATATGAAATGAGGGACTAACAATTTACCTCCTCAACAGATCATAGGTGGAGTTTAACATCTAAAATAGATCAAGGGAAAGAATAGAATATTCATCATCCAACCAGACACTTGCTTTAAGTATACTAACTAGGGTTGTCAAACGGACAAGCTGTTCGTGAGCAACTCGAGATTGGCTCGGTAAAAGCTCATGCTCGGCTCTGAATTTTGAGCTTTAGAGCTGCGCTCGAGCTCAGCTCGAATCCTCAAAATTTTATTTTAAAATATTAATATATAATATAAATTTTAATAAATATTAATATATAATATAATACATAAATAAAATATTTAATATCTAGTATTAATATATAATATAAAAAATTAATTTATAAATAAGTTTTAATTTCGAGCTAAATCGAGCCGAGCTCGAGCTTTTGAAATTAAAATAGAGCCAAGCTCGAACAAACTTATTCGAGCTAATTTCGAGCTCGAGCTCTAGCTATGCTATTTTGAGCCAAATTCAAGCTGGGCCCAACCCAATCAATCTCGGCCCTTTTATAGCCCTAATACTAACCATGGCAAGTGAAATCCCAATTTACAACTTAAAAGCTGTAAAACCCAGGAGCTTTTATAAATAAATTGGTTTTCATTTCTTTTTAATTTTTTTGTTAATGGGAAGGATTCCCTAAACTTGGTTTAATTGGAAAAGTGGGGATTTAATTAGTTTAAACCTTTAAATTGAGATTATTGGGTCTGCCAAGGACTAAAATGTGATTTTGAAATCTATGGGGATCAAAAGTAAATATTCCTCTCTCTCAAGAACTTAAACAATGAGGACTTATATGGATTTTAAGTAATGGCAAGACTTATTTGCGAAAGGGTTAACGAAGTCGTGTACATGGATTTTGTGTTTTAAATGGACGGCTGAGGTTAAGATAGGTTTTAATAGAATGATCAGATGGCTGGGGATGCAACTGGATAAAACCGTGTGGGAGGTGCGGACTTCGTCACTGATCGTCCGATTTGGAGAATCATTATTCGTGAGACGTGTGATGTGTTCCTTCTTCGCAGCCAACGAGAGCCACTATGGGACTTCTCCGCGTATGAATCCATCGGATAAGATAAGGTTGTACTTGAATTTTGTTTTAAACTCGGTTGATGACGATAAGGTTTGCGTTTGAGATCCCCCGCGAGTCTATGTAAAGAGGAATGAACATTGAAACCTAGTGTCACCTATTGCTCTTATTTTCTCTTCTTTATCTCAGTTCTCTTCCTCGATCCTGAGCACCACTATCTGCAATCACTGGTAGCCACTGGAGGGTCATGAAGGAGCCAACGTTGAGAGGACTGTCGTGCCACCAAGCCGCCAGAGCCACCACCGGACGCAACGCACGCTATTACTTCCCGATGAGTCTTCTCTTCCCTGTGAATTCATAAAGAAGATCAGATAATTAACAGTATGGTTAGGATTAACTGAAAGTTTTCATTAGTCATTGATGCATGTTTGGTCTTGATGAGAATTCATAGGATGAGGATATTAGGTTTAGATGATGATTGTGCATACTTGATCTTACGTATGTGAGTGTTTTTCTGTTGGGTTTAATTAAGGGGATATTATTGAAAAAGTATGCATGTATGAGGATTATGAGAGAGAGAGAGAGAGAGAGAGAGAGAGAGAGAGAGAGAGATGGGAATAAATGTTTGGGTAAGGGACTGGTATGGGTAATACCATGGCCTTTATTGATATCTAGTGTTATAGAATTATGAATTGGTGTTGATGGGTGAGAACTTAGAGTTTTCTTTCTCCATTTATGCATGAGTGTGTGTTAGAGGGTTTACTGGATGGGTTTATTAGAAGATGGATTTGTGGCTGATGGCATGGGGTTGAGATCATTTCTATGGTTCATTGGTGTTCACGGGAGAGAGACAGTGAACCCTTAGTGGATAATTAAAGGCTTGTGGGTTTCTGCTGAGGTTTTGACGGATCTTCTATGAATGCTATGTGTGTTAAGAGCAGTAGGTTTTCAGTAACTTATTTTGCATCCAAGTTCTCAGTAGTATTAAGTACATGCATGAACTTGGTTTAAAGAGTCTATTGAATGGTTTAAATTGTAGAGTGGACTGGGGGTTGGAGATTTGAATGAGAGAACTGATGGATTTGTTAAATAGTTAATTGGTTGGCGTTCACTATTGAAGTAGTGGTTGTGAGTTGGGTTGAGTCTAACCATGTTCAGGGGATTAGATGGACCAACTTGAAAGGTTAAATGGATAAATAATAGTCTGGATGTTAACAAACTTAGTTAGTCAAGTTGGATGATGAGTTAGTATTAATCAAGTTAGGGTTGCTTAAGGGCTCCGGTAAACTGGCTATCCCCTTCGAGGGATAGCTGGGCAGCCTGTGGTTGTCCAATTTAGGCGTATAATATACCGTTGGAAAGATGGGGAAGAGATCATTCAACGAGCATTAGATTAACTCGAACGGGTTCCAGAATCAAAGTTATGAGTTGTTCTTTGGGACTGCACATTAATTTCAGAAATTCTGCATTAACGTTATGATTAATAATAATAGTTCACTTTGTGTTGGTAATGGTACTAAGTCATAATTATCGTTACCATAGATCGTCGTTGAGCGTTGAGCCACATCAGGAGGGACACGGTTCAGTCGGATAGTTATACCAGTTGAGGTAAGATACTCTTGCTTAGATTCCACCTAATGTTTCGGTTTCTTGCTTTGATGAATGCTGGTTGTTGGCATCTCTTTCTTTATGATATCTCTTGTTCTTGGATGCACGCACATACATGCTAGTTATTGCTTTCTTTCCTTGTATGTGTGTGATTGTTGCTTAGCGGTAGTGTTATCACTATCTGTTTGATGGAATATTCTTATGGCCATACCCACCAGTGGGCCGACACTTGATCATGGGCACATGGTCTTGTGTGTTGGAGGTATGTGCCATTTGAGTTTGATCTTCCGCCCGGTTCAGTGGAGCATTGAGGCTCCGGTTTGGGAACGTTCGGGGATGGGACACCCTGGCGTTTCAGCTTGCCATGCCATAGGGACGATACTCTAGTTGTCACACGCGCCTGCTCCGATGGGGTTAGTTCATTTTGGCCGTAATGCGTCACGTGGGAGAGGTGGCTCTACCAAGGTGTGACAAGTTTGTAAACTTGCATCCAGAGCGTATTCTTTGTCAGGGGGATGCGTTCTTGGTACATTTGTTCTTGGAATTCTCTTCGAGGCCATGGGCAGCTAGGCCGAGGAGTCGTCACGGGTTGCTAATGATTGTGGTAGACTCCTAGGGTCTGTTTGTGCGGGGTGTAGCCCCATTGTGTTGATGATGTTTTTATGGATTTGATATCTTATATCATCTTTATTGGAATACATCTTTGAGATCCTTGCAGGGTACTTACTGGGCTTTCCATTCGAAAGCTCATCACTTTTCCCTTTCTCTCATTTCAGGTCCTGAGGAGTAGGTGATCCGAGCTCAGGAGACGTGTGAGAGTTGAGGTGAGATATTTGTTGAGGTCGGAGGATCTCCTTATCTTTTATTTCTGTGTGAGAAACATTTTGTTTAAGATCCATGTAGAGCCCGTATTTGTTTAGTGGATATAGACCCTTTGTGACTTGTTTTATTTCCGTTGTGGTTATCTCGAGGATATTTATTTACGTGCTCGAGGTCCCGGAATTCAGGTCAGGACGTTACAAAAGCGGAAAACATAATTTGTAAGAACTAGGTAGAAACATGCTCAAAAAGAATGCCAATAATGATAATGCCAATATGTCATTAAGACAATAAACATATAGCTAGTAAGGCTACTGAGGCTAGTAAGTTGGGGAATAATGTACAAATAAAGTTGGGCAAACCCCAATTTTGGTCCTTATACTTTGACCCAATGTTCATTTCTGTCCCTGCACTTTAAAAATCTTCGATACGGTCCCTGTACTTTAGGGTCTGCTTGGATGGAGGTAAATGGAGGTTTATGGAGATAAGGTTCTCCATGAACCCATGATTGGATGGAGGGTTTTGGGGGAGGGTTTTTGGAGGTAAGGTTTTTGGAGGTAAATGGAGGGTTGAAAACCTCCACTTTCTCAACCCTCCAAATCGGAGGTTTTTGGAGGTTTATTCTTTTTAGTTTACCAAAATGCCCTTAGGGCTTCAATCTAAAATCATTTTTCTCACGATCCTCCAGCGATCCTCTGCACATCTCCTCACTACCCACCGCCCGCCGCTGCCGCCGAGCTCCACCACACACTTTGCCTTGCCGTGGCCGAAGCTCCGCCTCCACCACTGCTTACTTTCCTGGCCGAGCTCCCGCCTCCACCACCTGCGTGTAACACCAATAGCACGGTTTTCCCTCGATATCCCTCAACAATTCAAGGTTAGTTCTAGGTTCTTTCTATCTTTCTATCCTTTCTTCATTATGTTCTATCTAATTGTTTGTTTTTACTTTTTGAGACTGCAATGGCTTCTTGTTTCTTCAATGGCTTTTTGTATCTCACTCCTGCAATGGCTTTCTGTTTTTTTCAGGTTCTTTGACAACCTACTGCTTCATTTCTATTGTCTCACTCTTACAGTCTCTACTTTTTCAATCTAGGTGAGAGATCATATCTCTCTTACAGTCTCTACTTTTTCAATCTAGGTGAGAGATCATATCTCTCTTACAGTCTCTACTTTTTCAATCTAGGTGAGAGATCATATAATTTTCAAGAATCATCTCTGAATTAATGATCTTTGTATGATTAATAATCAAGAAAATTAGAAACATCTCTCAATTAATGATGCTTGAATCAGTTTGAAATAATTAATTTCTTCTATCTTGTCGATTTCAAATTACAATGTTTAGAAGTCAGGTTCAATTGCATATATAGAGGAACAAATTAACACAAGAAGCGATTGCTCTGTATGGTAGTTAATAATTTATATGAAGCTTAGATAATATAATTTCAGTAAAATATGTTAGTTCTCATATAAATCAAGTATACGATGTAGGCTTGCTATGGATCAAACTTTGGAAAGATGAACATTACTGTAATGCATTAACATCTTGTCTTATTTTTGTTCAATGTAGTGATAGCAGACTTCAGTTTATCTGAACATTACTGCTATGGATCAAATTTTGGTGAAAAGCACAATTTCTGAACAATTTTATCTTGTTTTTGTTCAATGTTCTATAGTCAAACCAAATTTAGAAGACTTCAGCTTATCTGAATATTTAGAACTCAGGCTTATTTCTGAGAATTTATCAAGTGGTGTTCAGTGGTATTCATTGTTATAATTTATCAAGTGGTATTAATTATACAAAGTAGTATACTTTCAAAGTTTCTTGTTAATTTGATCACTAACAAAGTATTCTATACGATCTAGTTATTATGTGATAGCTCAAATTTGTTGCATTTAAGTTGAAAACAATGTTTACAAGTGCATTGATCTAGTTGTCAGTCTGAATTAAGAGATGATCAAAATAAAAGGTTTAGATGGCTCAATGTAGTGATAGCAGACATGCTTGCAGGGATTGCACCTGAGAGCTCATTTCCTTTTAAATCAAGAGACTCTAGTAACTTCAGATCCTCGGCTGAAACTCCTTCAGCTTCTTATGTTTTGAGTGTTTCAGGGGCTTCCATGTGATGGGGTTATTACGATCTGTGTTAGATTACATTTTAGGTTATATTAATTGTTCCCCATTGATATTTATGATTAATGACCTTAAAAGTTAGCTTCCAAATAATGTTTTTTGTTTGATGATATTGTTTTTATCTTGTCATCCTCTTTCATGCAGGTAATTCATGAAATAAAGATATAATAAAAATCATGATATAAAACTGCTTTAGACTTGGAAAGAATACTTTTTTTTTCTCTCATGATTTTTGAAGTTTTCTAAAAAGAAAAATAAGCCAAAAAAACACAATAGTTTTTCAAGTCCTCAATTGGAACATCATTTCCCTGAAGTACAACAGAACATTACAATCATGAAATGGCTGATACAAGCAAGGCAATATCAATGCGAGCCGCTTGCTTCCCTTCTATCTGTTTGTCAGAAAAACCACCACCTCCGTTTTGTTTTTCCCTGAATGAATGAAACATTTTAAATTTTGTAGGTATGGCACAAAATGGCCTATTTTAAGTGTATTATTACTGACAAATCAATCATATGTATAGATAGGAAGCAGAAGAAAAAAAAAAACTGAAGCTTGATTCCAAGTTATGATAAACCAAAGCCAAAATGTTAGTCCGCCTTGAAATCTAAACTAATTTGCAGTGAGAAGGAACAACAGAAACTATGTCATAACATTTTCAACTTTGAAGGCCAACACTAGATGCAGATAAGGACGAGCAGTGCATAACAGATTAAAACTTTTTAGTAGCATATATAAGTTGTAAATGGCATTCTGATCTGAGGATGGGTCTACACATAAAGTGCACAGATAAGTGTGTTCAACAAACAATTTAAAACACCAATTTGTACTAAATAATATTAATTAGGGACTTATAAGCATGAACTGAAGTAACTAGAGAGCCTTATAGGCATGGATAGATATGTTTCATGTCCTCCATTACACTATCACATTATTATAACATGCAGCAAATGATTGTCTATTTTATTTTATTGGGTAGTATATATATATCTATGTATGATGAGATCAATCTCCATTACACTATTACACTATTAGTCCACTCTATCTATGGGTATCGTATATAGAATTTGCATTTTTATTTTTCGCTTGTCTTGTATCAATTCAGAATCATCAATTCTGATAGATTACTCTTTCTATCAGAATTGATGATTCTGATAGAGTACTGAATGTGTATGTGTTATATATAACATCAGCTCATCAGCTCTATACATTCACATGCAGTAAAAACTATTTACCATTATTGTCTCAATATAGCAATAGTCATAACTATTACAGTTATGTATCTTAATTAATAAAGAAATTGAATTTAGGAGAAAGCAATGTAAATGTTTGTTTCTTTTTTGTGTAGGTTGGTGAACTTGGGCTGCTCTCTTTGATTTACTTGACCTTTGGTTTCGTTGAAACCGGTGAGTAGTCCTTCTTCATCTATTGATGAATGGGCATGTGAATGGTTTTAGTGTTATGTGTTGTTCATTTTGAATTATAAAAGTGATCCATGTGTTTATAATGTCTGTTAACATAGGATGTTCAGTTTGTTTGTGATTATGCTATAATTGTGATAAGAAAAACTTTTTATGTTTAGATGGACGATGAAAAAAACATGTTCGCTATGTTGGAAATTTTCAAGAATTTGCGTGATTGCACCATTTAGCAAATGGCTCAAGTTGTTATTCTTGTAGTTGCTTGGATTGCAAGACGAGACAATGAACGTACACATGTTCGAGATCAGATCAGCCGTGAAATACGGCTTCAAGCAGAAAAGACAAGAGTTAAACTGATGTCACATTTGTTATCGAGTGATCTATGTCATAGCATGATAAGAATGGGTCCTAGATCTTTCATAGGATTGTGTGATATATTGGTTAAAGAGGGTGGTCTTAGACCAACTTTACATGTATCCGTCGAGGAGCAAGTTGTCAAAACACTCTACTTATTAGGTCATAATGTCTCCCATCGTGAACTAGCTTTTTTCTTTCGTCGTTCACGTGAGACTATTTTTCGTCATCTTCATAATGTGTTACGAGCTATAGTGGAGTTAGAGGACAAATATATAATACAACCAGATGGTTCACAAATACCTTCAGAAATTTGCAGCAGATTCTATCCATACTTCAAGGTAATTAAATGTCTATTAATTATAACTTTACTACAATTGTGTGCATGATGAGAATGAAATATAAAATTTGGTGGCAGGACTGTGTTGGTGCCATTGATGGAACACATATTCGTGTAAAAGTTTCTAGTAAAGAAGCCCCCAAATATCGTGGAAGGAAGGAATATCCAACACAAAATGTGTTGGTTGCGTGCACATTTGATTTGAAGTTCACATACGTGTTACCGGGGTGGGAAGGCACAGCTTCAGATTCGAGAATTATGAAAAATGCATTAACAAGATCTTGTCCCCTTAAAATTCCAGAAGGTACTAGTTGTTATAATATAATATTTATAAGACATCAAGTTATATTTTCATGAAATCGTAATAACAAAGTGCATTTTATATTTAGGAAAATATTATCTTGTTGATGCGGGATTCATGTTGACAAGTGGGCTTATTACACCCTACAGAGGGGAACGATATCACTTGAAGGAGTATTCAAGAACTCCACCACGAAATGCGCGTGAATTATTCAATCTTCGTCATGCATCTTTACGGAATGCTATTGAACGCGCATTTGGTGTCCTCAAGAAGCGTTTCCCTATAATAGGGAGCACGACCGAGCCACATTATTGTTTGGAAACACAAAAGGAAATTATTTTCGCATGTTGTATCTTACATAATTATTTAATAGGAGTAGACCCTGACGATACAATACTTGCACAAGCTGAGAACGAACATGGGGATGAAGCACAAGAGGAACATCATGGTAGCGTGAAAAATAATGAAGAAACCATTCGAGGGGGGATTATTAGAGATGGCGTATCGGATGAAATGTGGATTAATTATAATGAAAATCCTTGATGTATCTTTTGCATTGTTACTCTCACTTGCACTTTTGCATTGTTATGAACAAATTGTAGCTTTCTAGACCTCAATTGTGTTTTCTTGTTTTTGTTATCAACTGCAGTAACTTTTTTTTCCTTTCTATGTCAATTTTATAATCTTGATCTTGTATTTTAGTTTTACATTATTTGGTTTATATTTATACATTTAGTTATTGTTTCTTTCATTTATTTTATAAACTTTTATCGCATATATTTCTTTCATTTATTCACCCATCCTCCAATAGCTAAATGTGGAAATCTCGGTGATGTAGCTTTAAATATGCCAAAGAGGAAAACTACTTCAAGTGCTCCCGATGCAAATGCGACATGCACATGGACACCTATCATGGATGATGCTTTAATTGATGCATATTTGCATCAAGCAACAATGGGGAAAAGAGTTGGGGGAACGTTTACTACACATGCACTTGAAAACATTGTCCTCGAGTTAAAGAGTAAATTTCCCGATAAGCCAATAGACAAAGAAAAGGCTCAAAATCGCATGAAAAATCTAAAAAGGTCATTTTCTCGATGCTATGATATTTTCAAGAATGGAATGAGTGGATTCGCATGGAATCCCACTACACAAATGTGGAGCGCCGAGGCTGAAGTGTGGCAACATCTAATTGAGGTTAGTTTTTTTGTTAATATTAGTATAATGGAATATACATATTGCCAATAACATTGTTTCATGTGTAGGCCAAACCGGAAGCTGCTGAATGGATGAACAAGGGTGTGAGAAACTATGAAAAATTGGTTCAATTGTATGGACAAGACAGGGCAACTGGGGAACATGCTGAAACTCCATCGGAGATGAGACAAAGAAGAGTCTGAGAATTCGGGAAATAGCTTTGAAAACTTTGGATTGGAAATGCATGGAAGAAATTGATCTATTACTTTCCCGAAACAACATAAACTTAGAAACTTGGGTGAGAACGATGTTGAGGATGAAGAATCACCATTACCTACAAATCAAGAAGCACACTGTGGAGTTCCAAGTTCTTCTAAGTCTAAGAGAGGCAAAGGAAACAATGGTCACGACGATAAAGACAAGTTGTCAAATTCAGTTGATAATGTAGCTAATGCTATCAGAGAAGCGACAACTTCAATGGTTGAAGTTGCCAACAATATGATGAAGATGAAGAGTAACAAAAATCTAAATCAAGATTTTGATGTGTGGGCTATGCTTTCCGATTTGGGATTCACAGAACCATTTTTTTACCAATGCTTACTTGTTCCTCCTCAAGGATGCCAAAATGTTGGAAGCTATGATTAGATGCCCAAATGAACGTCGTTAGTCTTTATTGTTGAGATTGATGGGCATTGGGCATGAACCACAATATTAAAGGTGAAGGTTAGCAACCCCTTTCTAGCCAACCTTGAACAATTTGGTGTATGTTTATTTTATCCAATATGTGTTAAAATTGTGTATATCATTGTTGCAGGTTTGGACACAACTGTGGTGCCAAGTACTAGTGGAGGGTCGTTGTGCCTTATCCTTTTATGGAACTATGTTTGTTATTTTGTGGTTTGTTTTAGACTATTAATGTTGAATGATTTTGTTTGGGTTGTCTTTGTTTTAGACTATTTTGGTTAAATTTGTCAATGACTTAATTCAGCTCATATGGGAATGTATTAATTATGTTTACTCTTATGGACACTTGTTCCAATTTATAGTGCATGTTTCTAAATATTCACAGGAGTTGATTTTATTAGGAAGGTGCATTCATGGTTTCTATTTGGAAATGGAAGGTGGAGTGGGTTGTGTATCTAGAGAGTGTTCTTGTGGACATGTATGCTAAATGTGATAGATTGTGATGGCGTTAAGAAAGTGCTTGAGCGGATGTCTTTGAAATGTTGTCACTTGGAGATGCTAAATGTGATAGGTGCATAACTACATTAAGAGAAGCAAATTGGGATTTAATTCCATTATTGAGACAACATTAATAGACATGTATGCAAAATGTGGATGCATAGACGATGCGGTTGCAATCTTTAATGGTTGTAAATATGTTGATCAAATGCTTACAGATTTCGGAATCAGGCCTTCAATAAAGTATTATGGGTGTATGGTGGAATCAGACCAAATTTCATGCCTTTTGCTTGGGCATTTAATTGAATATAACATTGAGAAACAAATTAAATATTAATTAATTATCAATATAATATAACATTAAATAGTAATATAACATTAAATATTAATATATAATATTAAATATATTAATATTTAATATATAACATTTAATAATATAACATTAAATATTAATATATTATATTAAATAATTTAATATATTATCATATAACATTAAATATTAATTAAATATCAATATATAACATACAATAAAATCAAACTCCTATAAAATATTAAGTTATCTATTCAAAGGGTATTTTGGTAATGTTAGCATATAACCTTACCTTCCATTACCTTCAAACCAAGCACCACAAGGTTTAAAAACCTCCTTTTACCTTACTTCCATCCAAACAAGATAGGGTTCTAAAACCTTACCTTACCTTACCTTACCTTACCTTACCTTACTTTATGAAACCTTCCTTCACCCCTCCCAAGCAAGCCCTTAGGGTTTTTGTTCGAATACGTCCCTAATGTTAACGTGGCAACACATGTAGCTAGTATTTCTGATGTGGAGGCTTACGTGGCAAGGTTATGATGGCGTGGCATGCTGACATAGCATGACAAAATGGATTTCAAATAAACTCATTTTTAAAATGATGACGTGGCATTCTATCGTGGCATGCCCTGGATTAAAAAATTAATCGTAATCAGTTGTATACCACCTGATGCTGCCACGTCAGCACCTGGGACATATTTGAACAAAAATCCCAAAAGTATATTGACCATATCGAAGATTTTTAAAGTACAAGGATGAAAATGAATATTTGGTCAAAGTACATGGACCAAAAATGGATTTATTCTAATAAAGTTTCATCAAAAAATCCCAATAATCTTAACACGTAAGAAACTCAGAGAATAGAGGAGAATGGTAATCAAACCTCTTGTGGTGACTGCCCAGTCTGAGCAGGGAAGACTACAATATTCCCATTGAATTTAGCAGCAGCACCAGGTGGAAGGAAGGAAGAGAAGCGACCATCACCATCAATAGGAGGTCGATAAAATTGGGTGTAGTCACTTGTGGAATGATCAAAATGATGTTGAACCTAACAAACATAAAAGAAGGCAAACTCAAGGCAACGCAAATACATAGTTTAACCACCTTAACTATATCTGAGAATATTAGATGTAAGATATCATTAGCTGTTGAGGTTCATTGTAGCATATACAAAAATGAAAAGCCCCATAGACATTGGCAGTAGAGATATTGCAATTCACCTTTACATTGTATTTATACCTTAGCAACACTAGTGTATTAGCTTGTTCAAAAGAGCAGCATTACATAAACATAAAAAAAATAACATTAGAATTGCTACTAAAAATGGATAAAATAAACCCAACTTATACCAACGAAAAATGAAGTCATCCATTCCTTTCATGATGTCACTTATGCTTAAGTGCCCCAATAGTAACCAAACATCAACACTCTTCATGCTATGAACATCTGAGTGTTAATTATTTGCCAAAGTTTGATAGTGGTTGTTAGCTGTACATTACTATACAGCTATATATCTATATATATCTACCTGTGTATATCTATATATATGTGTAACCCTGATTAATACAATAGAATAAAGTAATTATCCTCTCCTAACATAGTATCAGAGAGGGTTGATTAACCCTAACCCTAATTTTTTTTTCTTTTCTCTCTCGCCGCCGTCGGTCCTTCTTGCTTGTCCCTCGCCACCAGCTGCCCTCCAACCTTGCGCCTAGTCTTCTCCACGTGCCGGCCTCACAGCACCTACCCCGAACAAGCCGCGGACTGATCTCACCACCCCATGCTTCACATCAAAGACTGTCGTCGGTCTATCTACTCCCCGCGCCGGCAGCCCTTGCCACCCCGAACCGCACTAGATCTCCTTGATGCCGGCAGCTCGCGCCTACTCTTCCATATGTTGGAGCTCCTCTATGCCAGCCCGACGACTTTCGATTTGGACCAATGCTTGCCCTCGCTCCTCGCCGCGATCGAGCCCTCCAATTTGATCCTGTGCCCTCTTGAACAGCCAAGGAAACCCGTCTTCCGTCCTTGGGTATGGTTCCACCACGTGCTGCTCCTCACTCTATCCTTGCTGCTCCCCAACAACTCCCATCATTGGCCACCACTAAGTTGCTCTCCCCGGTACCTCCATTGCTACCTCCTCAAGGTTTTGGTGCCCCCGCCAGCCATATTTCACAACCTCCATGTCCGGGATCTAGTGCCCCCAGCGACATCCTATTCGGAGCTACTACTGTCATGCTCCTGGTCACATTCGTGCTAAGTGTTGCAAGCTGCAGCGGGCTTAGCAGGCCGCGCAGCAGCTTGTCGCTCAACCCGGATTCCAGGGCATTGAGCACGTGTACAGACCGACCATACCCAAGTAGAGGCGCACCTCACTCGAATACAAGGCCTAGGTAAACATGAACATATAACAAAATTCATTAATGTCAACAATAATTCAGAGTCTTACAGTGGAATTTAAAACATAATTTGACACTCTACAAGGTAATGGGCCTACAAGAGTCCTATTAAATAAACTCACACACAAGAAAATCTGAGGTCTTCAAACCTCTACAAGGATATCCCGATCACTCGCACAGCTGCTGATCTCGAGTCACCTACTCCTCAAGACCTGAAATAAAAGAGTGAAGAAAGTGGAATGAGCTTTTGATTGGAAAGCTCAATAAGTACCCTAGCAAGGGAATATAATAAAGTCAAGAGGAACAATCATGAAACAGTAATCCGACAGAACACAAAGACGTAACAAGAACAAGGCCAATCTCAAACTCATAAGGATCACTATTCTATAAGCACAAGCGCACATCAAGAAGTTCAATCAAACAAGTAGAACAATCAAGTCATCTCCTTGGCAGTCATCGACCTCAGCCGATCGTCAACCTTAATCACATCTAGACCCTTGAGCCTGGTAGCTCTCCTACGTGCATATACACGGTCAGCGTATCATCCCACTAATGGGTGGACATCCAGAGTTTCCTTCTCCTGGTAGGACTACAAGACATCCAGAGTGTCCTCCCCCTGGACGCTTGCATCACAATCTGCACTGAACGGGAGAATCCACAACACAAGAAGAGTTGAATCACCAACACGGATGAAACACAGGCTCACGTGTTTCCACGGCCATGTGCCGATCAATGGGAAGACATATTCAGCAACAAAAGTAACCGACATACACCAACCCGAATGGAGCACAGGCTCACGTGTTGCCACGGCCACGTGCCGATCAACGGGAAGGCATATTCGGCGATCACAAGCACTTTCAACAAAAGCTAGCACATCATCAACCATACCCTAATATAGGAATTCAAAGAGGCAGGTTAACAAATTCGTGTATGCGAATCCAAGCAACAATATACAAAGCATGGTAACATCAAGCCAATATACAAAGGAGCAAAAACAATAATACCCAATAATCACGAGGCCAATCAACACATTGAAGCAAGATAAAGAATTCAAAGTCAATATGCCCAAAGCTTGGGCGGGAACTAGGCAAGAGTCACTTACAAGCATAAAATCGAGAAAGCAACTAGCCAATAAATAAGGGCACTAGGCAAAAGTACTTACCTCTATCAAAGATCTAATCGCTTGATCTGGGTCCCTCCTAATGTGTCTCGACACTCCACGTCGATATCTGATAATAGAGTCTATATAAGTAAAGGTAATTGTTCATAAACCCCAAATGCGCATGAATGGTCTATTATTGGGCTCATGGGCTCTTGCTCGCATTTCATGTTAATTCCTTCTTAAATATCTGAGTTCCAGCTTTTACCAAATTTTTTTGTATCCTAGTGGTTAAAGTCCACTAGTTTGGGTGTGGGGTCTTGGGTTCTAATCTCACCCTCCTCTATTTTATTCCTTTTCTTGTCCTTTACCATGAGTGGCTTGACCCTATGGGTTTAAAGTTTCATGTTCAATCAAAATTGATAGAGTACTCCACCGGTTAAGGCCCATTAGGTCTGGTGAGGAGATCTTGGGTTCAACTCCCATTATTTGCCATTTTCATTCTTTTTCTTAACTTGGTTAGACTAGTCCAAGCTCAATACTCCCTGAGATCCACGGGAACCTTTTATCCCAAAAGGTCTCAGGGTCTCTATAACCTTGCTTTCTAAAATTCAAAAAGAGAGAATAATTTCTATTCCTTTATCTGTTACACTAAACCCCCCACTTGACCTCCTAGTGTGCCCACGAATCAGCTACTAACTATGTTCTATTCAAAGTGACCACCACCAACTAACTAATTAGATCACCAGTGATTGGTGACACTAGACTTAACTAAGCAAACCTGGTCTTGTTGACCACAACTTAATAAATAATCACAAAACTTTAATTGCTATCCATATAAGATAATATTCATATCTTCCAACATTAACAGTTATTTATATATATAGGTGGTCCACAAACGAGGCTAGGAGGGAGATAATGTCACTGTTGCTAACATCCCTGAAAATAAATAATCCTCTTTGCCACACACAATGTTAAGAACAGGCAGCTAGCTATTCTTGCAATCGAAGAGTTACTATGAATACTTAGAATATTCAACCCTAGCTACTTATTTATCCACTTATATAAATCAATTGAGTATAAAACTCCTCCCTCATCACTAATCCTCAGAGTGGCGTCACTAACTTATCTATTAAACTTGTCATCAACCACCACATCACCTGTTATCAAAACTTATCTCCTCTACCTCAAGTTATCATGCTTTTGATTAACTAACTAAGCTTGTTCTAGATCTCTAATCACCGCTTAATTATGCATGCCCCCACGACCAAGACAGACCAGTAAACCTACGTAACTACTCCCTCATTAGTGAACACTCATGCATGCATCATGAGTTTAGACCCCCATCATCGTCAGCCTGCTCTACTTGTTATTTGTATGCCAATAAACCATTTCTTTCTCATGATATGCAGTATTGAAACTATATAATAATTCATACAAGTCTTTTATCAAAGAACGAAGGGCTCACCGGACGTCAGTGGCTCGCTATGCGCTGGGGAAGGGTCTCCGGTGGTCGGCGCCGCTTCAATAGGTCCTGGCAGTAAGGCAATGAAGCTTCCCTGCAACGGCGGTTTGTAAACCCTCCGCGCGTTGGTCCTGGTCGCCGGCGTTGCTCCAAAAGCACGCGTGCGTCGGAGAGTAGCGGCTGGGCGGCCCTTCCTTTCCTCGGTTGCACCGGTGGAACTTCGCTCCTGGCCCGGTTGTCCCTTTACGTCGATGCCATGCCTCCTCTCGTCGCAATCGAGGCCCTATTCAGACTTCCCTGTCAGTGGAAAGACACGGTGGTTATTCTGCAGCGGCGCTAGGGTTTTGAGAGGTTCTTCTCTTATAGTGCTCGCGGTGGAGACTGGGTCGCATCGAGATCCCGGTGATCGTGGGAGCGATGGTGATCGTGATCCAATCTTTTCCTCTTTCATCTAGGCGGTAATCGTGGAAGAGGTCCGGTGATGACCATGATGGCGCGTTGATGGAGAAGGAGGCTCCGTGCCTCGTGATTAGCTCACTGTTTAGATAGACAGCTGGCCTCAACAGAGAAAAGCTCGCTCCTACCCGAATTCCATGCATTCTCTCTTTAGTAGGTACCCACGCGGCGAGGCTGCAACCTTTGGATCCATTTAATTTATTTCATCTTTTGATCTTAGCCGTCCCTTTCTAAACCAGATGGATCACGTGCATGTTTCTTGTTGCAACTTTAGTAAAAACCCCTTGCTCTTTTAATAATTCCATCCCAGCCTACTAAATTTAATATCTTACATCAAGGTCCCTATAGTGAGAGACGAGACATATTCCCTCCAAGTCCTCATCATTTCAAAAATTACCAAAAGGCCCTTGATGATTCCAAACAACTCTAATTAAGGAATTTAACAAACTAATCCCTCTCTTCTCATATAATCCCATTAATTCCCATTTGAAAAATTTCTTTAATTAACACATAATTTAAGAGAAATTCTGAAAATATTTATTAATCATCCATTTTCTTATAGAGCAAATAGAAATTTTCAAATTTCCAAAAGTTCAACAAATCCAACTTGGGAATTTTCCTTTATTAACCATACGATTAAAGAAAAATTTATTCCGTAAAATCATTGGATCTTATAAGATTTTTGTTGCTTTCTCTACTATGGTGTGCGCTTTAGTTCTCTGCTACTCTATTAAGCACTTTTTCCGTTTCAGATTCAAGGGGAGTATCTTTCTCCACGAGTTTAAATTGATCTTCTTGCCTCCCATGGCCCTCTTCCCCAACTCTCCTGTCCTGGTGCTCATGCTCAGAATGGCACTGCGGAAAGGAAACATTGTCATATCATTGAGACTGCCAGTACCCTTCTTATTGTCTCCCATATTCCACCTCACTTTTGGGCTAAGGTTGTCTCCACTGTTGTCTATCTCATCAACCTTCAACCCTTCTCTTTACTTCAGGGTCGCAGTCTTGGCGAGTGTCTTTCTCTCCCCCTCCACGTTATGCTCTATGTGTGTTTGGTTGCCTGTGTTATGTTATTCTTTTGCCTCATGAGCGGACTAAGCTCTCTGCTTAGTCTGCAACCTGTGTTTCTCTTGGTTATAGTCCTGAGAATAAGGGTTATCGGTGTTATGATCCTACCGCACGTCACATTCGTATCTCGCGTGATGGCACATTTGTCAAGGTCGTCCTTTCTTTGTCCCCTCTGCCTCCTCTTCTCACTCCTCCACTACATCGGCTGATGTTTAGTTTCTCACTGTGTCATCACCACCTACCTTACCACCTCCTGTGTTACCCCCACCATCTCTCCCTTCCCCACCTCCGTCAGTCTCTCCGCTTTCCTCTGTGTCTCCCACCTCCTCACCTCCGCCCGTATCTCTGTTGTCTGTGGATCTTCCTGTCCAGGTTCCTATCCTCTCCCTTCCCTATCAGTACATTCGTTGCTCTAGCCCTCCTCCTTAGCCTTCACCCCAGTGCCTCCGGCTTCCTCCAACAAGTGTCATGTGGATGATCCTCCCATACGTTGCTATCCCCTTCGTACCACTATCCACCAGACCGCCTCAACCTTGCTTCTCGGCTACTTGATCTTCCTCTAGAGCCGGTTTCTTACCGTGAGGCTTTTCAGATACCTGAGTGGTAGGCTGCTATGTCCGCTGAGTTGGAGGTTCTCGAGCGCACTTCTACTTGGGACCTAATTCCTCTTCCTCATGGTGTGGTTCCTATTACCTGCAAGTGGGTGGTCAAAACTCGCTCTGATGGTTCCATGGAGAGGTACAAGGCTCGACTTGTGGCCTGTGGTTTTCAGCAGGAGTAGGGCAAAGACTATGATGAGATTTTTGCTCCTGTGGCTCACATGACTATCATTCGAGCTCTTGTTGTCGCTGTTATTCGTTGTTGGTCTCTCTTTCAGCTTGACGTGAAGAATGTATTTCTTCACAGGGACCTTCAGCAGGAGGTGTACATACTTCCTCCCCCTGGCCTCTCCTCTCTTTTTGGCCTTGTTTATCGTATGTGCCCTATATGGTCTCAGACAGGCTCCCCAGGCCTGGTTTGAGTGCTTCATTTCTGCTGTGACGGCTGTTGGTTTTCAACCTAGTCCGCATGATCTGGCTTTGTTTGTGTACTCCTCCTCTCGTGGCCGGACTCTTTTGTTTCTCTATGTGGATGATATGATTATCACCGGTGATGACCCTACTCATGTGGAGTTTGTCAAGCATCACCTTCAGCAGCATTTTCAGATGACTAATCTTGGCCGGTTGAGCTATTTTTTGGTATCGAGGTCACTTCTACTTCAGATGGTTTTAAGCTGTCCTAGCAGCGTTACATTTTTGATATTCTGGCTCGGGTCGCTTTCTCTGACTCTCGCATCGTGGCCACTCTTATGGAGCTTCACCTTCAATTGCGTCCTGATGAAGGGGCTCTCTTGCCCGATCCGACACCGCTACCACTACTTAGTTGGGAGTCTGGTCTACCTTACCATCACCCGATTAGACATTGCTTATGTTGTGCATGTTTTTAGCCAGTTTGTCGGTGCACCTACTTCTGTTCACTATGCTCATCTGTTGTAGCTCTTGCGCTACCTCCAAGCGACTCCATCTCGTGGTTTCTTTTTCTCCCGTAGCAGTCCTCTACAGCTTCGTGCCTACTCTGATGCTACCTGGGCTAGTGATCCAGTTGATAGTCATTATATTACTGGTTTCTGTTTGTTCTTGGGCTCTTCTCTTATTGCTTGGAAGTCCAAGAAGCAAATAGGTATTTCTCGGCCCAGCACCGAGGCTGAGCTCCTCGCCATGGCCACTACTGCTGAGGAGATTTTTTGGTTGTGTTGGCTCCTTCAAGACCTTGGTGTTGCATCTCATGCTTCGACTCCTCTTTACTGTGACAACACCAGTGCTATTTAGATCACTCTGAATCCTGTAAAGCATTCACTCTCCAAGCATATTGGTGTTGATGCTTTCTTTTTGCGTGACCAGTACAACAAAAGCATCCTTGCTCCCCAGTTTGTTCCTTCCGAGTGCCAGCTTGCCGACTTGTTTACCAAGTCTCAGACACAAGTGCAACATGATTTTCTTTTGTTCAAACACCCTGTGTCTATTCCCCCGTGAGTTTGAGGCGGGTGTTAGTTGTACATTACTATACAGTTGTATATCCATATATATCTACTTGTGTATATCTATGTATATGTGTAACCCTGATTAATGCAATACAATAGAGTGATTATCCTCTCCTAATAGTGGTCTACTAGATGACATTAGATTACAGATTATCAATAGAATGTTAATAGAACCAATTTATTCATTCAAAAAGCAACTAACAGGCTCCAACACCACAGAACAACGAGATTTTTAAAGGATTTTGTTTTTTGCCAGTACAGATCCTAATCAAAACAATAAATCCAACATATAAGAGCTTGTTTGGATGCACCATATTCTATAGTAATGGACCTTATTACTATGGAATGCAACATTACAATGAAATAAATATTATAGTCCGTTTGGTTAACCTTTTTACTGAAAAAATAACTATAGAATCCAGGGATTCCATAGTAAAATATCAAAAGGGTCATACCTCTTTTGTTTTTTCCTATATGTGCTTCCTTGTGTTTTTCGCGAGCCTAGTTGATCCCTTTTCCTTTCCCGATCTTCTCTCCGTCGCCCGTCCTCAGATACCATAGCAGCCGACAATAATCCTTTCCACACACCCATCCAGTTTGCGAGGCTGGCTGACAAGCCCCCCCCCTCTCCACCTCGGATCCCGGCAAATCGGCAGCGGAGCCTCCTCTCTAACCTCAGATCCCCGGTCGGTGACGATCCTCCTCTCCACTTTCAAAGCCGCGGCTGGATCTCATCTCAAGTCCGATCCTCCTCGCAACGCTCATCTAAGGTCCTATCATCCTCTCTTCTAAGTTATGTTTCCCCTTTCCTCTCTTCTCTCTTCGCTCTCCTGTCCTCTCCTCTCTCTGTCCTCCAGTAAGATCCAAGTTTTTGCTGCTCATGGCTTTTATGTGGAAGTGGCAAAATGAACTTGTTGGCTTTTTGTCTTCTTAAAACATTGAATAAGCTGCCTGTGAGGAGATTGCAATAATTTGCTTAGGTGTTATTTGTCTGGAGGGATTTGGAAGTCCCTGCATTTCGAAATCCCATACCTTTTGAAATCCAACGTTTGTTTGGAGGGATTTGTAAGTTCATTGACTTTTCAAATATACTATTCATGGGATTTGGAATTACGCCGAATCAGGCGTAATACCAAACCCCAGTATTTGAAACCTTAACGTGACAGTCACGTGAGCGGATTCACGGGATTTGGGAATGTTATGCGAAATCAGTGAGAGCATTACAGCCCGGTGAGAGGATCTCAGCGCCCAGCGCCTCTATCGTCTTCGGCGTCCCGAACTCACCGATCTCTCAGTGCCGCTATCTTGTCGTCCCAAACTCACCAATCTCTCAGCGCCGCCATCTTGTCATCCCAAACTCACCGATCTCGTTCGGATTTCTACAGATCATCGCAAGGTTAGGGTTTGGCTCCCATTTGTCACCCTCGTTCAGTTTCTCTTCGATTTCTATGGTTTAGAGTAACCTCTGACCCTATCTCGGACTCTCGCTGCATATCTCCGATGATTTGTAGCTCTATCCACAACCAAGGACACACGAAGACCCCTCCAATCGACTGATAAGTCTTCAGATTTGTGTCTGTATGTTTTTGGGAAGTTTCCTCTTGTTTGTATTCTAAATGTTTTTATTAGTTTCGTATGCTTTTTAACTTAATTTTGTTTACATGTTTATGATCCAAGCTTGCATGTGCAAGTACTAATTCTCGTTTGATTTCCCTTGTTTCAATCTTTTGTATGAATAGACAAGTATTGTGGTAAATAATAGGATCTGAACAAATTATCTGATCCTTGGAGAGGATAGAATCGTTATGGTACTTAAGAGTTTAATTAGGTTTAACGATGATGTTGGTGCTTAATTTTTTTCTGACAAAGGTCTTTTATCTAGTCATCAGAGTCTTATGATCATACCCTATGAATGGTTCAGTCTTTGTATATATATATATATTTTTCTGTGAAACAACACTTATATATCCACTTTTTTTTCCATAACTTATTTTTATTTTTCTTTCAATATATATGTTCAATAATCCACTAGAATGACAGTTTAGTATTATTATTTATATATGTTCACTGATGTTTCTTTCTCATGTTCTTTTCCTTGTCAATGATCATTGCACCAGCAGCAACAATAATACAAAAAGAATAAAATTTCATTCTAATTCTGTGATTCATCTGAAGTTTGAGAAGTTTCCTCTTGTTTGTATTCTGAATGTTTTTACTCTCCCTCTATGCTTGTTTATCATATGCCAATCAATTCTAATTTAGAAAGCTTCTCCTTTCTTGTTTGTGTAGTGAATGTTTTCAAGATGTACGAGTGCTTGTTCTTTGATTGATTTCTTCTCTTAACTTTTTTTAGTTGTTATAATCATTGGGAGTGTTTCCCTCTTGTTTTGAAAGGACATGTAATGTGAGTTTGAACTTGCTGCGCCAGATCACTGTTGCTTAACCTGATTTTCCTTCTTTTCCTGTGTTTAGTTAGGATGACATTGTGCATGCTGATGTTGGCAAATTCATTTTGTTTTTCTGCTGTATTCATTCAATCCAGGCATTTGGAATTTGGATTAAGTTTGTTCAAAATCTATTCATGAGTTTGCAAGTATTCATCCAGTTTGATCTCTTGTTAGTATAAATAGATTGATGCATATTTATTTGAAATATTTTTGTAAATATATTTATTGTTGCTTGTTATGCTAAAAACTTCATTACAAACAACTTTAACTAATGCATACACAACAATCCTTGCAATTCATATCTTCCACCTTCCAGATTCTCCTTCATCGGTTATTCTTATCATAACAATCATGTGACAACTCTTATTGTGTCGCATTTTAATTTTGGTTGCCATAGAATACAAAAAAATCATAATTGATTTGTTTTTCTTTCTTACTACTTGTAGTTATACTTTTTTTTTCTGATTCCAATAGTGTACTTGTGTGATTATTGGCCAGCTTCTTTCTTTCTTTTATTTTATTTTCATTTGGTTTTGGAAATAATTAATCATAATGTCAAAGTTGTTGGTATATAGTTTCTCTCATTCTTAAGTTAAGTACATCCTTTCTAATCCCTAGGATTAATTTTTCATCTTTGTATTTTAACATGTAGATGGCTTCGAATGACAGAAATAATAAGTTGAGGGTTGCTCGAACAATACTTTCATCAGCTGCTTATGTCGTCACATTACTCGTATGTATTAAACGACGTAGAATTTGTAGAGAACCCTCGCATAGTCGGTTAGCAATAAGGGAACAATATTTTTCCAGGTTGTTGAACGGGAATGACACAACCAGTATCAACATGGTTCGTATGAAGAAATCTACGTTCTTCAATCTTTGTCTTATAAGGAGACGAAGAGGTCTTATGAGAGATACGTTGCACATTACCATCGAAGAACAATTGTTGATGTTCCTACACATTATCATGTCATCGCACATAATTTTCTTAGGTCTAGAGAGACCATTAGTAGGTACTTCAAGCATGTGCTTTACGCAGTTGGCCAGTTGCGCGATGAGTACGTGCACCCACCTAGTACACAAACCCCGGCATATATAGCATCAATGGCTACATTATACCCTTATTTCAAGGTATTGGTTTATTTTCTACTTCAATTGAGTTCACTACCCATCCAAAAATTCTTACTTTTACAATATTAATGGTAGGACTGTATTGGAGCGCTAGATGGGACCCATATACATGCTTCTATTCCTGCATCTGAAGTTTCGGCATTTCGTGGCAGAAAACCATACCCTACACAAAATGTGCTTGCTGCTGTGGACTTTGGCTTACGTTTTACGTATGTCCTAGCTAGGTGGGAAGGTTCAGCACACGATGCTCTAGTCTTACGAGATGCGCTTGAGAAGCCGAATGGCATATAAGTCCCTGAAGGTATATGTTTTCTCAAGCTTGATATGGGTTTAACATATGGCAATAATCTAATAATTAGTGGTTTCTTAACTATCATACTCATTTTTTTTCTAGGAAAATATTACTTGGTTGATGCGGGGTACGCTACACGACCAGGTTTAATATCCCTTACAGCGGTGTTAGATACCACCTCAAAGAATTCGGCTCACGGACACCGGCAAACCATATAGAACTTTTCAATCTTCGCTACTCATCAGCTCGTACAACAATTGAGCGTGCATTTTGTTCTCTTAAGGGTCGCTTCAAAATTCTCGCGTCTAGGCCATTTTTTCCTTTCAAAACTCAGGTTGACCTAGTCGTGGTTACATATATTTTACCTAATTACATCTTAACTGGGGGTGAAGATGCGCTTATACCATCTGAGGAAGAATGGATTCCACATCGACCACCCTCACAAAGCAGCACGAGGGAGCTAAGAGAAGAGACCCAAGAATGTGTGGCACACCGAGAAGTGATTGCACTAAATATGTGGGCCACTAATTAGATCGAAACTATTTTTTCTATGTGTAACAAAATACACTTTCTATTGGACCATGACTTGTACTACTTTTGTGTTTATGGATTTCTTTTACTATGTTGTTGTTGCACTACTTTTAATATCACAGTGTTGTTTTTTTGTTTTAATCTCATCAGATTCCTTCTAATTTAGTGTTAATCCCTTCAAATTCATGTTAATTTAAGGTCCTATGAATTGACAACATCAAATTTCCTATTTTCCTGTAAAATCAGATTTGTTGTTTTCCTGTAAAATCAGATTTGCAAATTTTCAGTGCAAAATCAGATTTCAAAAATTGTGTATGGAAATGCTGGAAAAGTAAAGTGTTACGGATATATTTGGTGAAGACAGGTGTCGTTAAGTTAAAGAGCCACTTGTTCCTTTGGCTACACGGCAGTATCACCATCCATGCACAAGTCCGCTCGGAATTATAGCGTAAGGATTTAATCCTGCAAACAAGTCCGTCGGAATCGTGAATAGCGACCTCTTCCATAAAGGAGCGTAAAGGTAGAAAGAAAGAGATAGAGAAACATCTAAATGCCTCTACGGTGAGTGGGCCTTATCCATACCTTCGATGAAGCTGAGATATTTTCCTACCACCTTCCTACCACCTTCCTACCGCTTTTCCCACCGCCTTAAGAGATATTTACTTAGCCCACCGCCTTACCCCACCGCCTTTCCTGAACAGCCTCTAAGGTGCTATAAAAGGAGAGCACTAATAGAAGAAAGGGATCCGAAAAATAAAAAAGCTCATCACACAACTACCTAACATTAAACTTCTCTCTTTAAGTTTTTTGACTTAGGCATCGGAGCTGAATCCGGGCAGAAAGGCCCAATTCCGATCACCATTCTCTCCTTTCTTTTTACAGGCTCGCTGATGAGTCACTCCAGTAATTCCGAGCGGAATTTCTATACACTCCCCTGCTCATAAAGTGTAAGTAAAGCGCCCACATCAACTATAAATTCTAACCGTTGGTGAAAGTGGGACGGATCACGAGGCACCCGAAGGCGTGGCGTGAACCCGATTTTGGCATCAATAGCTTGGCGCCGTCAGGGGGACCCTTCACGAAAAGCCACATGACCACTACCGTAAGATCAAAGCGTAATTCAAGAGCGAGGAGCCCCAAATAATCCCGTGAGAAGCGATCCGGGCGAGGTCGAAGGCATGAAGAAATCCGGTCGGATAGTCAGCCCATCGTCTGCGCCGGATAGTCCTTCACGTTCAACCTCAAGAATCACATTCCAGGTTTTACCTTAACCTCCACAGCGACAATTGGAACAGCTTGACTCAGCCGTTCATGTTTTGACTCATCCTCCTCCTCCCTCCTACACAAGTTCCAACCCCAAACATACCAACAAAATTCTTTGGATAATTGAAGCGTAGGGAGAGCGAGAACACGCACTCATAAAGAGAGAAGCAGAAAGGACCCGTCCTTTTCCGCTTAGTTCGTAACCTCCCTCCGCTCGCCGTAAGGAGCGTGCCACCACAAGAAGCTGAGCGGGACAAGGACAGAAGCGGAATAGTCCATCCGCTCAAACGAGTTGATAGAAGGACTCAACGCTACGTAACCTCTCGAGAAAGCGAGAAAGTCCGGTGCCATTAACGCTCGATTATGTGTTCACCCTTTGTCAAAAAAATATTGGGAGAGCAAGTTCCGGATAACTTCGGACCACCAGTTATGACTGCATATGAGGGCAAAACCGATCCATCCCAACACCTAAAATCTTTTCGGTCGAAGATGCTCCTCACTGGAATCACAGACGCTCGCATGTGCCGAGCTTTTCCCGCCACTTTAGAGGGAAAAGCGCAAGACTGGTTTGTCGATCTCCCATCTAGTACAATTACTTTTTCGTGATTTTTAGCAGATCGATTCTTAGCATATTTTGCCAATTACTCAAAGCAAAAGAAAACCCCATCTACCCTCCTGCGCATTAAGCAGCGAGGGGGAGAAACGCTCCAGGCCTATTTAAGCTGTTACATAGACGAAACAGCTAATGTTGTGGACCTTCCGCCACGGATGGCTGTGACTTTTCTGATGGAAGGGTTATTAGACTCCCCCTTCCGATTCTCCCTGACACTAGATCCACCAAAAACCATACCTGCCCTTATGATCCACGCCCAAAAGTATATCAATTCCGAAGAAATTTATATGGGTTGGGAAGAAGAGGCTAGGCAGCGGACTGTGGACACCTTAAGGAAAACCCGCCATAAGCGCCGTGAGAAGGCCCCTGATACACGAAAGGAAAAAGGATTGCACAGGAAGACAAAGGCATAAGCGAGAGGCACAGGAAACCTCCATGACCCCAACGACATACGCAGCCTGCAGAACCTTCTAAAGAAGGAAAAATTGTCGATATGATCACCCATACCCCATCAATCAAACCCGGAAGCCATATTCTTATGCAAATCAAAGAACAAAAACTCACGACGTGGCGACACCGCAAGAAAGCGCCGAATCGGCAAAAAGAATAGTAAGAAGTATTGCAGTTCCATCAATCCAGAGGACATGATACGTAAAAGTGTACTCCACTTGATGAACGCAATAGAAGATGTATACGATTCGAAAAGGACAATTGGAAAAATACATCACCTTGAGATCCAAGGGGAACCCAAGTCTGCGGTTCCAAACCTAGAAGAAAAAGGAGAAATGGTGGGATTTATCAGCAGCATGGTCCCGGTCACTGTGGCGTGTGGAAAGTTCCGCCTCGAAAAAGTTACGCTCAATGGGGAGCCACGCAAAGAAATAGAAACGCCACTCGAGACGCATCCCGACCTACGGGCCCCAATCATCTTTTATGACAACGATATGTCGGGCTGGAGTTCGACACCCACATGATGACGCTGCTATTGTCGCTATCAAAGTGTCTAGTTTCCGGATGAAAAGAGTTCGATAGACAAAGCGAAGTTGAGTTGATATTCTCTTTGGAGTGCTTTTCGAGAGGGGATGAGGTATGACGCATGACTTGCTCCTGTGAAATCATCCTTAGTAGGGTTCTCCTGAGGGGTGGTACAGCCAGAAGGAATGATCTCCTTGCCAGTTACGATAGGGAACTCGCCAAGGTCATCAACAGTAACAGCAAACTTCTTGGTTGTACGTTGTGCTTCAAGTTACAACGTAATCCTTGGCAGACCAACCCTCAACGCCTTAAAAGCCGTAATCTCCACTTATCACCTTCTCCTCAAATTCCCGACTGAGAATGGCAGTGGAGAGATAAGAGGAGATCAACCTCGCACGGCAAGAATGCTATGTCTCAACCCTCAAAGGGAAAACTCTCAACAAAGCAGCAAGACAAAAGTTTCGAAGCTATGTTAGTCAATGTAATGGCCGAACGGGAACGAGGAGCTTCGACCTACACCGTCGAAGAATTGCTACCGCCCCCTAGGCATAACCAGAGCGGACCGCATCGGTACGGATTAGGGCAGATTGTGACAAGAGAAACAGGAAGATCTCATGGGAGTATTAAGAGCAAATTCAGCCTCTTCGCTTGGTCCCGTGAGGATATGCCAGGTGTGAAGCGTAACATCATCGAGGCATCGCCTCAGCATCGATCAAGCGTTTAAGCCCACAAAGCGTAAAAGCGAGAAATTCCGCACCGTAAAGGCGTAAGCGGAAGAAGAAGTATCTAACCTCCTAAAAGCTAAGATTAAACGAGAGGTATACTACACAGATTGGTTATCCAATGTGGTCCCGGGTCAAAAAGCCGTCCGAAAATGGAGAATGTGTGTCGAATTTCCACAGGACTTAAACAAAGCTTGCCCTAAAAGATCTGCTTTCCCTTCATCACAATTGATAGCTTGGTTGACTCAACAACGGGGCATGAGATGTTGAGCTTCACGGATGCTTTCTCAAAGTTACAACCAAATCAGAGATGGCCAAAGGCTACCTAAGAAAAAAGCGTCTTTCATTATGAGCACGGGAACGTATTGCTATAAGGTAATGCCGTTCGGTCTAAAAAATGCCGGAGCCACCTTCCAGAGGCTCATAACTACAGTTTTCAGAGAGCAAATTGGCAGGAATGTCGAAGCCTATGTGGACGATATCTTAGTAAAGAGCCGAAAGGCCAATGAATACCTATCAGACTTACAAGAAGCTTTTCAGTCTCTTCGAATTTATACTATGCGGCTAAACCCAAACAAATGTTCTTTTATGCTCGATCAGGAAAATTCCCAGGATTTATTTTGACACAAAGAGGGATAGAAGCGAATCCGCATAAAATCGTGAGCCATTCTTGACATGGGATCGCCTAAAAGCCTTCAAGAAATTCAGCTGCTTAACGGATCGCCTCGGGCCACAGTCAAGATTCATCTCCAAAGCCGGAGAGAAAAATCTCCCACTCTTCCAAGCCCTAAGAAAAGCACCCAAAATGGAGTGGATGTAAGAATGCGAAAAAGCCTTCCAGTGGGCTTAAGGACTATCTCCGCCACCTCGCCATTACTAGCTAAGCCACGAGATGGGAGAAGAACTCCTACGTTTACTTGGCGATTAGCCTCACACAGCAAATGAGCCGCTTCTTCCGAGGGAAGATAACGGAGTTCAAAAACACATCTACTACACAAGTAAAATCCTTAATGATGCGTAATCGAGATATCTACCACTTGAAAAGTTGGCCTTTGCTCTTATCACTGCCCCGCGACGGAGGTTGAGGCCGTACTTTCAAGCCCACAAGATCATAGTATTGACTGATCAGCCACTAAAGCAAATTATCCATAAACCTAAAAACTCCGGACGCTTTAGCCAAGTGGGTGATAGAATCGGGGCTTAATCTGACCCCACCTACAAACCCCTAACGGCAATAAAAAGCTCAAGTAATCGCTGGCAAATTTCGTTGCGGAATTAACTTTCCCAAAGACAAGCGAGGATGAACCCCGTCATACAGAGTCCGTAAGAAAGCTCTAACATCCCTTGGACCTTATATGTTGACGGATCGCGAACTAAGAAAAGGCGGGGCAAGGTGTTTTGTCCTCTACTCTCCTTCCAAATGGAAAATCGCGGCAAAGATCTGAAGTTCCAATTCCCGAAAGCAACCAACAACGAGATGAGGTCAATACTAAGCCCTCATCGCGGATTTACATCCGCCCGAGGGCTCGGAATTCAGCACCGTGCATGTATATTCCTCGACTCACGCCTAATAGTAAGCCATACCTTGGGCTTTGAAGCGAAGGAAGAAAACATGGTCAAGTATCGTGCAAAGGTAAAGAAAATAGTTCCACACTCGCGCTTCCAAATCAAAAAGTCCATTTAACACAAACTAAGAGGCGGACACTGGCATCCAAAAAGGCCACAAAGACCTAACAAAGACACAGAGCCCCCTTCAACCTGCAATACCTTCCCACAAAACCATCGACGGATTAGAGGAGGAAGTACAAAAAAATGCACGTACCAAGAGCCAATTTGGATAGACCTCTATCGTAAATTATCTACAAGGTGGATCGGCACTCACCCGATAAAGTAGGCAGGGCATCGGATTTCTTACAAATCCGCCAATACACCATCATCAATGAGAACCTATACGAAGATCTTATACGCAACCCTTCCCGCGATGCTTAAGGCCCAACTCAAGCTAGTTATGTTCTTCAAGAAATTCACGAAGGCATTGGAGGAGGTCACATAGGGGCAAAGCCTTAAGTTACAAAGTCCCACGACAAGGTTATTACATCGGCCAACACTAACTCAAGGCACGCATAGCATTCGCCTCGAAATGCGACGCCGCCACGCATTCCAAGATCCAGAGGCTAATCACGCACGTACCTTTACACCCATCATTAGCCCTCGGCCCATTCGCCATCCGTGGGAGTCGATCTCCTAGGGCCGCTCCCCACTTCGCTAGGGCAAATGAAGTTTCTAATAGTCGCCATTGACTACTTCACCAAATGGGTGGAAGTTGAACCCTTAGCCAAAATCACGGAGAAAGCACAGCCGAGGATTCTTATGGCGGCGATTATCACGTCGATTCGGCATTCCACGCCTTCATTTACTGGAGCAATGGGCGGATAGTTTGACAACAAAACCTTCAAAAGCTTTTGCTCTGGAGCTTCGGAATTGAATCCAGATTAACATCCGTGAAGACATCCCCAAGCCAACGGCCAAGTAGAAGTGACAAACCGCACCCTGCTTCAGACGCTAAAAACACGGGTATTCAGAAACGGTACTAACTGGGTAGAAGAAATTCCGAGCGCCCTTTGGGCCTACAGGACGACAACAAGAACCCCCACCGGAGAGACCCCATTCTCCCTCACTTATGGGGCAGAAGCTGTCATCCCTGCAGAAATAGGGATGCCAACCTTACGGACATGCTGAAACGCGTCTCTCCTCGAGAAGAGAATGAGAGGAAAAACTCGAGCGGAACTTGACCTACTTGATGAACGGAGTGAAGCTATGGAAACAAGAGTACCGCCTATCGCGATTGAAGGTGAAAAGGTTCTATGACACAAGGGTAAAAGAGTCTTCTTCCAAATCGGTGATCTAGTCTTACGGAAAATGAGTTCCGAGTGGAAATAAAAAGCCCAACGGGAAGCTTAACTCCCTAATCAGGAAGGCCCTTACGCCATACAAAGAATCGTCCCGAAGCGAGCACCTATTATCTAGTAAATATGGATGGAAAGACACTCAAGCCGCCCATTCCATGCCTTGAACATCTAAGACGCTACTATCGGTAATCTTTTTGTAGCTTTTCCTTAAAAATCACGGAATAAAGTTCAAGTCTTTTTCTTTTCTATTAAGATGCTTGTAAATTCCCATCCTACCAAGATCTGCGTGGAAATTCCCATCCTACTAAGATGCGTGTGAAATTCCCATCCTACTAAGATCTTGTGAAATTCCCATCCTACAAAAATGCGGTGTAATTCTATTCTTGGAAAAGAGTTGGAATTATCACGGGGATAGAACAAAGAACTCTTATCCAAAAACAAGGCAAAAATCCGATCAAATATGAGGCAACAATCCTCATTTATAAAGGCGAGTATCTCATTCAACAAAGTCCTGCTGATTGGGACTAAGGACTCACCACAGCACCTTACAAAGTCAAAGAAAGAAGTTTACCAAAGGCTTTTGCTTCTCGACTCGAATAAATTTCTTATATGGTTAAAGACAACCATCTCTCGGAAATAAAACGTCATCAAAATAAAGGTTTGCGTTTCATTCATATGAAGAGAAATTACATTCCAAGTGCAAGAACATTCATAAAAAGAACATTCATAAAAGAAGAAACATCCTAAGAGCTAGGGCCCTCAGGGCGACTGCCTATTTCTGAAGGAGCTTGGACAGAAGGTTCCAAAGGAGTAGCTAAAGGAGCTTGGGTGAAGGTTCGAAGGAGGCGAGGACAAACGGAGCGAAGCAACCTCCGGGTCTTGATAACTTGTTGCTCTTTGAGTCTCGTAAATTTCTTCAAGACTCCAAAGCCCATAGACAAAACCTCCTTAGGAGGAATATGATGGCCCACTTGTTTGCACTACGTGAGTATATACGAGTGACCCCTATCTTTAACTTTAAGCTCTAAGCCGGGTAACCTCCTTCTCTAAATTTTCCTAAGCTCTAATAAATCCTTAATTTCTTGCGAGTCGGACTTGAGCTTTCAAACGGAAGCCAAATCTGCGCCCTAAGTGTATCACGCTCCCCTTTATTTCCGCCCGGCTCGGCAGAGACGGTAAGCTCAGCGACCTTTCAACTTTAAATCCCATCAACATTTGGCTCGCTCCTCTTGAGTAGATTGGAGTTCCTTCTTCAAACCGGGCTTCGGATTCATCTTGTAGCCCTTTGATATCCTCCTCGCCAGTGATCCGAGAGAACCTTTGGAAATAGATAACCGAGCCGCTTAGATTCGCTTCTTCTCTTTTCTCTAGGGCAGATAGTTGTTGCGTGGCCTGGCTTTGTCTCGCTCAAGAAGGGCACGGATAGCGGCCATGCTTTACATTTCTTCTCCTTCTCTTCCAAGGCCGCCACCCCAGAGCTCAACCGAAATGACATCCGGCCCTATTCATTTCCATCTTCGCCAAATCTTCTTGGCAAAGAGCACCCACCCGATCCGCCCATTGTGCGGTCTATGAAATAACAAAACACTCATGAAAATATATTAAACTTAGAAACAAAGGGAAATATGAGAACAACCCTTACCAGCATGGCCGAACGGAATAACTGGTAAGGCCTCTTCCCCTACGGCCCTCAAGTTTGTTAGTAGAGGCAGCTTCGGGCCGCATGGCCATTAAAACATCCCTTACGGATGTGGCATCACGAAAAGGAGTATCCTCAGTGATAACTCCTCCTGTCTAGTAACAGATCCCTTTAAAACGGAATCCGCCACTCGTAATTTATCCGCAAAAAGCCGCTTCTCCTAACTCCTACCAGAAATAAAACCTAAGTTAAGAGTTATAAGTGAAATATACTTATAGAAAATAGAAATTCTCACCTCTGCGAGGAAGGGATGTCCTCCGCGGCCGGAAGAAGGGCCCTCGGAATTGGGGACAGTCAGGCGGGTCTCTTCCTGCGACCCAACCTCTTCCCGAGATGCCCCACTAGTTCTTCTACAATTCCCGGCCTGATACGCCCTCTAATTCTTCCTCTTGGTCCTCCTCTCGTGAGGACCCTCGCACCGGGTCATTCTTAACCCCTTTCCGGAAGAGCCTGCTTTCTTTTCTCTTCCTCTTCTTTCTTTCCTCACTTGGAGGTATCGGCCCTTGGCCAAGTACCACCTCTTTCTTCCTCCTACGCCTAATTTAGGCAAGGACGGGTGAACTTCACCCTCGAAGGAAGCCAAAAGACCCTTAACATAGCTCGAGTCCTCGCCTCCTCCAGGATTTCCCTCTGAAACAAATATCAAGAAAATTGTTTAGATAATCTCAGAGTTAAAAAATCACTAGTAAAGTAAGCGAATAATTCTCACCGGCGGACACTATCAAAGCGACATTTAACAAGATTTTCCTTTGTCAAAAACTCATCCATGTACACTTTGGATAACCACATGCATTGACTTGGAAGACCCATCTCCTCACTTTGCGTCATTTTCCTCAAGCTTATATCCGTTAAAGGGGAACCTCCCATTTTGTTAGGACATCCCACTCGGACTTACTCTTGACAAAGAAAAATTTGCTCTTCCATCGGCTTAATGGAAGAGGGAACCTTCCTAAAAATTTCCTTCGAGGCGGTGAGAAGTAATACCAATCGGCGTTAGACTCTAGAGCATAAACTAAAAAGCATCACCGGAACCAGCGGACGGCCGGAGTTATTCCGTAATGCTTGAAAACAACTCTAACAAAGCCGTTGGTAGCCTCCAAGAATTGGGGCCAAGCTGAAGGACAATGTGATGATACTCCCTCGTGAATCACGCCTTAGCAAAATCAGAAAGGGAGTCTAAGACCACCTAATAGCGCATCTTGATAGATGGCTATCTCCCCTTCCCTAGGAGAACTTGCCCTCTCCCGAGCAATGTGGAACCCTAACCTCAAACAATGAAAGATTTATCTCATACTTAGCTACCGGGCTATCTACTTCCAATCACCCAAGAAGACTTATGAATGTATCGACCCTACCCAAGTTGCTCCGGAGGCGGGGATGAACCCACTGAACCACAATTTGGAGCGCCTCGGAGGTTCAGGATCGCCGGAATTGCAGAGAAACCATAGGGTTGGGCCGAAAAAAAGGAATCAAGGGTTCATGAGGAAGAACTAGAGGAAGAAGAAGTAAGCGCTAGCCATTACCTTAGAGAAAGAAAAAGACAAGGGAAATAGCACTAAACCGAGAGCTTTCATGGGAGAAGAAGAAACACGGAGAAGAAGACTACATTTTTCGTGGAGAAGAAGACTTCGATTTTCGTGGAGAAGAAGACTCGATTTTCATCACAACCTTTTCTTTGCTGTCACGGTTCCCCTTATATATAAAGGCAATGAACCCGTGGTAGTTAGGGATCCTAGGGTTATGTTCGATCTGACCGACCCTTGAACCAAAGGCCCACAAATCTAAACCGCTCAAACAACCATCATACACCTCCTCGAAAACAATTCAAAATTTTGTACACGTCAGTGATTACCAAAGCGCGCTTGGCACACATGGAAGAATCCGCCCCATACGCCCATCATCCGTTGACAAAACACACACACCGCACATACATGCTCGGCGCCTACTATCCCCTTTCAATCTTTGAATAGTAGAAGAGACACGTGTCATTTTAGGGAACAAGAAGCGTTACATAGAAGGTAGAGCAGTGCAGCATGGAAGCGAGCACATCAAGCACAAAGACAAAGCGCGCACTCCAACATAGGATCATCAACAAAAGCCAAAGGATTTAAAAACAAAGCGACAAAGCGTCATTTATTCAAGTTACACACTTGTGAGCGTAAATAAAAGCGATATAACAAACCCTAAAACATATTTCGAGCGGATTAT
This sequence comes from Dioscorea zingiberensis, assembly GCA_026586065.1. NCBI lineage: Eukaryota > Viridiplantae > Streptophyta > Magnoliopsida > Dioscoreales > Dioscoreaceae > Dioscorea > Dioscorea zingiberensis. Next base: position 52,199,407 of record CM048819.1, read on the forward strand.
CCTAATCTGTATTTCGAGCGGATTATCCTAAGCGTCTGCGGACCCATCGGAAACAGCGCTTCGGATAAGACTTCGGAGGAGATACCGCGGGCTTCCGCAGCCCATCGCTATCCTCATTTGCCACTAGGGGAGCTCGGTTGAAGCTGATGGGCGGAAGGTGGGGACCACCTCTCTGGCGGAGTCTTCTCCGAACATTTCCACCTCGAGCAGCGTACCCGCGTAAAGTAAAAACTAATAGGTCTCCTGCCTCCACATCATGGTCAGCGTGAAAAGCTTCCCATCCTGCGTTTAGGCTCATCTAAGCCTACAGCCTGTCCAATCATCGGCAAAATAGGATGGCCAAACGCGGCCGTTTGGACTTACCAACTGGATCACCCGGTCCTTGGAGTTCCATGGTGCCTATGAAAAAGAACTAGGAATTAAGTAAGCGGCAGGCATTGAGAAAAAGTGAAAAACTTGTAAAAAGATAAGCTGAGCCATGATACAAAAATAGAAGAGTGCAAAAGTTTTACGGATTTAAAATACCCTATCCATACAAAACCCTTAAATAGAAAGAGCCCATTGACTATAGGCTGAGAAATCCGGAACCAAAATCTATCCTCGATATGGCGAGAAGGTACTTATGATAGCGTCGATTAGCCTATTAAAACATGTGTCCCTTAGGCATGTGTCCCTTAGGTACAATCGGCCGCATTACTGTGAGCCTACGCCTACATAGACATGCCAACTAAGGATAATACTTGTTCTCGAACCAAGCGAAGCGTCGCGTTTAGCTCACCCCTTCACTTAGATTTTTGAACAAGTACACTCAGGGGAGGGACTAGTGTTACGGATATATTTGGTGAAGGCAGTGTCGTTAAGTTAAAGAGCCACTTGTTCGCTTTGGCTACACGGCTGAAGATCACCATCCATGCACACAAGTCCGCTCGGAATTATAAGCGTAAGGATTTAATCACGCAAACAAGTCCGTCGGAATCGTAGCGGCCACTCTCCTCATAAAGGGGGCTTAAGGTAGAAAGAAAGAGATAGAGAAACATCCTAGCGCCTCTACGGTGAGTGGGCCTTATCCACCCGCCACTTCTGATGGCGGATATTTTTCCTACCACCTTCCTACCACCTTCCTACCGCCTCTTCCCACGCCTTAAGAGATATTTACTTAGCCCACCGCCTTACCCCACACGCACTTTCTGAACCGCCTCTAAGGTGCTATAAAAGGAGAGCACTAATAGAAGAAAGGGATCCGAAAAAATAAAAAGCTCATCACACAAAAACTACCTAACATTAAACTTCTCTCTTTAAGTTTTCGACTTAGGCATGAATTTGAATCCGAGGCGAGAAAGGCCCAATTCCGATCACCATCCTCTCCTTTCTTTTCTGAGGCTGTGACATGAGTCACTCGGTAATTACGAAGGAATTTCTATACACTCCCGCTCATAGGCTATAAGTAAGCGTCCACATCAACTATAAATTCTAACCGTTGGTCGAAAATTTGGGACGGATCACGCAGGCAACAGCTTGTGGCCAGGCGTGACGTGAACCAGTTTTTGGCATCAACATAAAGATAAGAAATTTTGATGCTGCATCTTCCTTTCATTTACTTGTGTTCCATTTGATTGTGGGCATGGGACTGTTGCATGAATGGAACTCCCATTCTTTCATGTTTCTTTGAAGTCTTCAAATGTTTTGTTTTAGCAATTATGAGAACAACACATTCTTCAAGACCACCAATGCTAATGGCATAATTAAAGACCACTAATATCAGAAAAATATTGGTTGTTTGCTGCTGAAGTATAGTATTCTCCAGGTTGGATGAACCATATTTGAGATGTACAGTGGTTCTCTGTACATTATATTATTGCAATACAATTCAAGAGATTTGAATGCAACAATGGCTTTCATCTTTTTGCAAACATTGACACATCATCTGATCTTTGTTGCTGTCATTTTACCATTCAAATGTACCCTATGGATGAAGACTCCCAACTTGAAAGTTAACATAACTTGCTGGTCATCCATGTTAGTATGGTATCTTCTTGCTAGAAATTGTTCTGAAAACTAATGTTCAGAAAGGGAGCACTCTTATCATCTTACAGAGCATTAAAGATAGTTGGTATGTGATATCTCTTAACAGAACCAGTTCATGAATCAAAGAAAACCACCAGCCAGTCCATCTTGTGAGTCATGCCCATTCCATGCTACTTGTATAGTTAGAATTAGAATCTGCTCACACTCTTTGTACATTCACCCAAAAACCTTGCAAGATGATAACATGACTACTTGTTGTCTTTGCTGTCAAAAGATGTTCTCTACAAACCTGTATTATTGGCATTTTGTGATTAATTAGATTGTGTATTGAATTAATTGAGAGATGAATTGACAAAATCAGATTGTTGTTATATGTTTGAGTAATTGGAGCATGATTATGAAAATGTTTTGGAGTCCAATTGATGAACAAGGATGATATTTGTTTTACTTGTTTGTGTTTTATTCTCATGTGTCGGAATGGACAGTGCAAGAGCATTAGAGGATAGCCAAACCTCAACAGTAAGAAGCCCTAACAAGAGAATCAATACCACTAAAAGGTGGACTTCTACTGAAAGTCGCTACTTTATACGATTCATGGCTTCTCAAGTTGAACAAGGCTTCAAAGTCGATAAGGGCTTCAAACCCCAAGCACTCCATGTTGCAAGCCAGGCAACGAAGGAAGAGTTTGGCATCATAGTTACTGAAGCAAATGTGTCCAACCACCTAAGGACAATTCGCAGACAATGGGTAAGAATTAAAAAACTGAAAGAGTTAAGTGGAATGGGCTGGGATGATTGATTGAAAATGATAATCATGGGAGAATCAGAGTATAGGGAGTATATCAAGGTACTACTTTATTTATGGTTTCATATATTTTCATTTGAAGCAATTTTTATTTAAACCCTTTACTAATTTCTTCCTGTATACTAGGTCCATCCAGGAGATGAACCATTCATAAACAAGCCAATCGAAGATCATGACCTGCTGGAGAAAATTTGTGGCAATGATCAGGCCACTGGACGACGTGCTAGTCAATTTGGAGATGAAATTGGCATTAATATGTATGATGATATCAACATCCGCGAAGAGCCTCAAACCGGTGGTCTTAATGACATGTTTTTTTAGGATACTAGGGGTGAAGATGCAAATATGTCAACCCCTATTAATACGCAGTTAGAAAGCTCAGAACCAAGGGGAACAACTTCCACTCAAACAAAAAAAAGGAAAAGGAAAGAGAAAGTTGATATCCAAGGTTGAGGCTATACAAGAGATGAATAGCACGATTAAGGAGGCCTTCTCAACAATGAATTCCACTAGTGAAAAGTCATCCTATGCTAGTGAGAAGTTATCCTTTGCAAAAGAGGTAGTTAATGAGTGCAAGAAATTGCAAGCATATGGCTACTCTGGTCGTGATATTAGCAAGGCATATGATTGGTTGATGGCAGATGAAAATAGAGCTATATCGTTCTTAGCAAGAGATGAAGACATGAAGATGTATTGGGCTGAAGAATTTTTTATTTCAATGGCCAATCAAGGAGGAGGGTCACACAGCCATTATTAGGCACACACGCAATGCTCAATGTCCTGTTTTTTTTTAAGTTCCAGCATTTTTTTTTCTTCTGTAATTTCATCAAGTGTAGGATGTTTTCCTGTTTTTTTTTTTTTTCTTTTCTGCAGTTTGGTTGTGTTCATGACTGAAAATGATGCATCACTATCTTGTTATTCAGGGAAAAAAACCATAATGTTTGGACTAATATAACAGTGATGTATTTGTGCAGATTGGTTGTGCATTTCTTTTTAAGTTTTTTCAGTTATGCAAAGGGTGTTTTCAGTTATGTTTTTCAGTAGGCCTCCGGTAAATTTTCAACTATGCTATGTTCACAGAATGTATGTAGTATGAAAACTGTTGTTCTGCAGCGAGATGGTCAATGTTAGTATAAAAACTCTCGTTCCCAGAATTTTGTAGATGATACACTCAATATTCATTTCAAATTATGTAGGCACCTTGTTCAGAGTATACAATTTTGCATGAAGGCGGGATTGAAGACATTTGTCAAGAAGTTATGATTATTTTGGAATCCTGGAAGCTTCCAAGGATGTAATGTCTTTCAACAGTTAATTATAAAAAAATTGGGAAAAAATATAAAGAATATTTTCTTAAATAATTAATTTTTTTGAAAAAATATATATATTAATAATGTATTAATTATTCAATTTAATGAGGCTTTATTATTAATAAAATGTAATAATCACTCATGGTGGGGGTAACCTCACTATAAGTGACCATATACAAGGATTGTCAAATCCAGTACTCCAAATACATCAAACCAAACAGCATCTTTCAAATCCAGGATTCATATCCTCCAAACAAACCTGGAATTCTCTAATCCAGAAGTGACTTTTAAATACATCCAACCAAACACTGGATTTGACTCTACTGTATTTCCAAATACAAGGATTTGCAACCACAATGTAGTTCAAAATCCACTGTATTTGGAAATCCGGCTAAACAAACGCCACCTTAATGTATTACCAATTTTTCTATTCTACTTGCAATTCAGTGTTCTAATCCTTGGCGAAATTGAGTGTCTTCTGAAGCCATCTCCTTAAGTATCAAGAATTGCAGTAATTTTGCTTGAAGTATGACCTTTCTCCTATCGTACTTTCTATCCAGTGTTCTGAGAAATTGAGTGTCATATGAAACTCCCCTGTGTCTCACTCATTTGCCTATTTTAACTTCATTGCATCGTCTCTTATTGTGAAATTGATTCTTGTTTATTGAATCACAATAAGGAGTAGGCAGTAGTACAATGTCGAATTTTATGTGACCTATAGACAGCAGTTCAGAGTTTAGAGACTAGAAAGAAAAAAGAAAGAAGACTGAAGACCACAGAAACTCTTCTTTTTAATTCTGGCTTTTAACCCTTCTTTAGTCTTTTTTATTTTTTTATTTTTGTTTCAGAGATTATGAATGATTTTATAGTTATTTGGCAGTGTCTCATATCTATATTTGAGAAATCAATGTATCAGTGTTAGTAAGGAATTGATGTTATCTAGTTGGAGAATTCATCAATTGCTGATGATATAAATGATATTTTGGATGATCTCTAGGTGGCTGGAAACCACTTTGTATCTTTGAGTTTGAAGAATTTTTGTGGTTGATTTCCATGTATTTCTTTAATGTTCATCTGTGTGACTACATTTGCCTTTGAGAAAAGATCAATTCTAGAACATGCTTGTGGGCATTTTTGTGTTTAATATTTTCTGAATTTATGGAGAGAACTCATACTTGCTTTCTTAGAGCATATCCTTTCCTCAGTTTGCTCTATTAGTTTCAATATTATTTGGATCTTTGACTAACAAATTGTTATAGTACAGGCAGGATACTAACAGGTGCAACATTTATTGACGGCAAACTAGCATTTGACAGGTACTAGAGTGAGCAGGCAAAGGAAGGAAGGGAATTCGTTGACAAGAAATTTAACTGCGAGGACGTCCTTTTGAACTTCTTATATGTGAATGAGAACAAACCCAGTAAGACTGTCGAGTATGTGAGACCTTCATGGGCATTAGATACATCAAAATTAACAGGAGCAGCCATTAGTAAGAACACACAGGTACATTACCAAATTAGAAGTGAGTGTATGGTTAAGTTTGCAAAGTTGTATGGAAGTGTAGCTGTTAACAAATGGAGCTTCAATGGCAGGACTGATGGGTGGGATGTATAGTGTGATAGAATTCTCCTTTGATCTTCTAATTATATCCTGCTTCTGTTTTTTTTGTAACATTTGCTTTTTTAGGTATCTCTTTTTTAATTCAATCTTAATTTTCCCAAACTGTATGTGTATTTCAATGATTTTGTTAATGGAGAGGATTAGCTTGAGAGCTAGTTTCCTTCGTTGTAAATTTCTTTCATCTTTGTTGTTTTCACCCATGAGACTTGAAGGGCTTCTTTCTCTTATCTGAAATGCTTGAGATTTTTTTATTTTTATTTTTATTTTTTGAAATTTCAGAAATTATTTTAAATTTAAAGCAAGGAAAAAAAGACAGGAGATAATAACTAAAAATGAAAATGAAAATGTAAATGTATATATCATTTTTCATTTGCTCAATTTCACTATATCATTTTTATTAAAATTATTCCATAGGAAATTTACAATGTACATAATCAAACACATTTTATAGGAATTTTTCTTATACCTTTCCCCCATAGGAATCATCTCCACATGTTATGGAATGAAATTTCTATAGGAAAAATTACTATGCATCTAAACAGGCCCTATACACACAAATTACTGGAAAACAAATCAAAGACTGCTCAATGCGATCAGACATGATATCTTGCAAAACACTAGACTGAGTTATAAAAATACAAGAGGTGAGCGGTGTGGCGGAAGACACACAACAAAGCTAGGGAGACGAGAGGCATCACGTGTGGCTGATTCTCAGGGCCCTCAAAGGTGGCAAATTGACTAGCCACTTGTGATACCAAACCCAAAGTTGAATAAGTTGGTGTTGTATGGATAACTGAGTGCTGAGGGCCATCTGGAGCCAAAGTTGACTCTGGTTTAGACTGGTCATAGTCTTGTACTTCAGGGACCTCAGAGGAGATATCAGCATCTCCTGATGACAAATTTTCTGTTTTCTGTGTAGGTGAATGAGGGTCCTCTGAGTAAGCTACTTCCTGTGAAGTTGGAGGTGGAACTTGGATGCTGCAGGCAAGTACAAGACACCAAATAAGGTCCAGCAGACCCACATTGAGAGTAAAATTAATGTAACAGTGTTGTCAAAACAAAAAGGAACAAGTTATTGATCAGAAGAGAAAACAAGCAAAGCTAAAAATAAAGGTCAAATATCCAATTTAGTCCCTCTATTATACCGAATCCACTCTTTTAGTCCCTCTATTATAATTTGAGCCCTTTCGATCCCTCTAATTTCAAGATTGTCAAAATCCAGTCCCTCTGTTAAACATCCACTTTCCCGTTCGAGAAACTGACGTGGCATTCTTTATTATTAAAATAATATTAATATTGTCCAAAAAGCGTTAGGTTGCACTCCTCCACGCCGTTGCCGGCCTACAAAGAGCTATGATCTTCTTCTCGGGCCCTCGTCCGCGCCCAGGTGTTGATGCAAGTTGCCATCCGCCGGCTCGAGCTCGAGCTCCACCTGCTCATTTGTCTGCAGGGATCGTAGTACTTTGCGCTGACGATGTCGAGGCCGTCGTAGGTGAACTTCATGAAGGCTGGGGTGGAAGGAATGTTGCAGAAGACTTGGCGTGGGTTTTTAGGATCTGGGGGGCGAGTTCTGGATAGGAGACGATGAGGTTGGGTATTTGGCCGAGCTGGAGGTGCATGAGAGGGCCGTGGGTGGCGACGAGAAGGTGGAGGGAGCTGTGAGGGCATGAGACTGCTGAGCTGGTGGAGGTTTCCTATGATGGGGAACTTCATATATAAGACTTGGTGGGATTGTTCTTCCTCTTGATGTTCTTGATTTTCTATTAATGGACATGATGATGAAGAATGGATACAACTGTAGCAGGAGGAGGATGAGGAGGAGGAAGAGAGGTGGTGTTGTTGGGTTGTCGAGTAGAGATAGATTCTATTGAAGAGAGTTTTGCCACAAGGAGGAGGATATGGTTTTGTTAATTATTTGAGTGATCAAGTGTTGTCGATGTTAGATTATAAAGAGGAGATGTTAAAAGTGGAATTATTGCAACCACATACAATGACATTAATGGAGAGAATATGTGAACACTTGTTGGCAGGCTTATCAATCTCTCTAAGTGCATGCTAACCCTTGATATATGATCATATATAGACCTTTTTCTGGACAATGCATGCATGTGTTGAACGTAACCAGAGTTCTTCAACACGTAATGTTACCAAAGTTTTCAAAATCCCAAGTAAAAAAAGAGACATCAAAGTGCCACTCACTCACTCAGTCTCTGGCTTGGCCTCTATCAATCTCTATATAAATCAAAGAGTTAAAGAGTTACTTTAAAATCCCATGAACTAAAACTACTGTTGTGATTTGAACCCGCCTTTCTTACCGGAAATCGCCCTCGGAGCACACAACGCGGAATGAGAAGGTAATTGTAGAAACCAAAATAGCCATGAACATTCACTGAAACAAGCATGCATAGAAGGAAGGAGGAAACGACACAGATTTACCCTGGTTCGGCCCAAAAATGGCCTACATCCAGCCTCCGGTGATCTTCACTGATATTAGAGAAAAAAAAGGTTACAACGGTGGATCTTGCTCTCAATAGGAACAAAACCTCCTATCAAGCAATCTCTCTAGATTTCCCTCGCCCTAACTTTTCTCTCCCCTTTCGTTTAGTTTCAATCGCTCTCTCTCAGTGTGTGTTCAGTCTAATCTCTCCTCTCTCTTGTTTTCCTCCCTTAAATACCTACAAGCCCTTCGTACTTTAAGTTTCCAGCTCAGCACAACGTTTCAGATGCTCTGATCAGACTTCTCTGCACTGTTGATCCACCACATCTTCCTGCCTACCGATGTGCACATCTTCCTGCCTGCCGATGTGCACATCTTCACTACTACCGATGTGCCACATCTTCACCTTGCCGATGTGCACATCTTCACACTACCGATGTGCACATCTTCCCCGCTTGCCGATGTGCTACATCTTCCAATCGCCTCAGCCTTCAAAGAAGAATGTTCGGACTGGTCCAACATCTCACCAAACTATGAGACATCCTCACAATTCTCCACCTTGGCTCATAGTTAATTAAAGAACAAGAAGAGATACCTGAAGATCACCAGTTTCTACTCCACCTCAAGTGGTATGAGTCGTGACATTTATCAAGTCCAGGAAATGCTTGAACTTGATACTTGTCACTGGTTTTGTCATCATGTCCGCCGGGTTCTCATCCGTGTGAACCTTCTCCACCAACACAGTTCCTTGGGAGATCACATCTCGGATGAAGTGAAGTTTGATGTCTATGTGCTTTGTCCTCTCATGGAACATTTGATTTCTTTTCAAATGTATGGAGCTTGATTATCACAAAATACCTTCACCTTGTCATGCTCACATCCAAGTTCACCGATCGGTCCCTTCACCAAAGAGCTTCCTTGACTCCTTCCGTGGCGTGCAATGTACCTCGCTACATTGTAGATAATGTCACGACAGCAGTTAAATTGAAGCTTTCGACCATTTGTGCATCCAAACAAAGTAAAGACATATCCTGATAAGGACCTTCTTCTGTCCAAATCTCCTGCGTAATCAGCATCTACATACCCCATGAGCTTATCTCCATCACCTTCACATCTTCTATAGAGTAGACCAATGTCGGAAGCACCTTGAATGTACCGAAGTACCCATTTAACTGCTTCCCAATACTCTTTCCCCGGGTTTGCCATGAACCTACTCACAAGACTAACAGAATATGCTAAATCTGGCCTAGTGCAGACCATCCCATACATGAGACTACCCACTGCACTAGCATAGGGAATCCTCTCCACCTTCTTCTTCTCATCCTCAGACTTAGGAGATAGCTTAGCAGAAAGTTTGAAATGATTTGCTAACGGAGTCATTACCGCCTTGCACTTTGACATGCCAAATCTGGCCAGAATTTTCTTCATGTAACTACATTGAGAGACAAACAATGTACCTTGTTTCCTGTCTCTAATGATCTCCATGCCCAGAATTTTCTTTGCCGGCCCCATGTCCTTCATTTCAAATTCATTCCCCAACTGAAGCTTGAGTTTCTGGATCTCATCCTTGTCTTTTGATGCTATCAACATGTCATCAACATATAACAAGAGGAATACCCCCAAGCCTTCCTTCACCCACTTGACATACACACAACTATCATAGTTGCTCCGCACAAACTTGTTTTTGATCATGAACTCATCAAATCTGAGATACCATTGCCTTGGGGATTGCTTCAAACCATAAAGAGACTTCTTGAGCAAACAGACCTTTCCCTCATCTCCTTCCTTGACAAATCCTTCTGGTTGTGCCATCAAGATTCTTTCTTCAAGGTTTCCATGAAGAAACGTCGTCTTCACATCCATTTGTTCTAGCTCTAAGTCATATTGAGTGACAAAGGCTAACAACACTCTAATGGATGTATGCTTCACTACCGGTGAGTAGATCTCATTGAAATCCACCCCTTCCCTTTGTGTAAAGCCCTTTGCTACAAGTCTTGCTTTGTACCTTGGTTTCTCTATCCCCTCAATGCCTTCCTTCAGCTTGAAAATCCACTTACATCCAACAACCTTCTGTGCGTTTGGTTTATCAACTAGTTCCCATGTGTGATTCTTGTCTAGTGATTCCATTTCTTCCTTCATAGCTTGTGCCCATAGTTTCTTCTCTTTGCTCTCCATTGCTTTCTTATAACTCTTTGGTTCCGAGTCATCAAGATCTTCTGAGGCAAGCAATGCATAAGAAACTAAGTCCGCATATCCATACCTTTCCGGTGCCTTAAGAGTTCTTCTTGTCTGATCCCTTGCTAATTGGTATCCCTCAAGGTCGTCACCTTGATCCTCTACCTCCAAGTTGTCCTCCTCATTAGATGTGTCTTCATTTCTTGTAGTACTACTCTCCCCTAAGAGCTCCACCTCAATTTCAGCCCGGTTTTGGCCTTCCTGCGGTCCGTTGATCGGTTTTGGCCTTCATTGATCGGTTTTCTTGCATTTTTCCTTTTGAGGCTCTCTTGGCCAATAGTACTCAGATTCTCTGAAAACCACATCTCTACTAATGAAGCACTTTGAAGAGCTTCTCTCTTCACACCATAACCTGTAACCCTTAACTCCATCCGGATATCCGAGGAACATGCATTTCTTTGCTCGGGCATCAAGCTTCCCTTGCTTTTGGTGCGCATAAGCTACGCATCCAAACACTCGCAAGTTGTCAAACATCGGAGGATGACCTGGCTACACTTCTTCTGGAGTCTTGAATTCCAATGCCGTCGAAGGACGCCTACATTCACTAGGTATCTTTGCTGTGTTGGTTGCTTGACCCAAAACCTCTCGGGAGGAACTCCACCTTCAAGTAACATGCATCTCACAATCTCCAACGATGTTCTATTCATCCTCTCCGCCAAAACCATTTTCTTGTGGAGTGTATGGTGTGGTTGTATGTCTGACCATTCCTTCATCCTTACATAGTTGATTGAACTCTTGGTTAAGAAATTCTAACCCATTGTCGGTCCTCAATTTCTTCACCTTCCTCCCGGTTTGGACTTCAACCATTTTCTTCCATTCTATGAACTTCCCGAGTGCATCACTCTTGTTCTTGAGAATGAAAACCCAAACCTTCCGAGAACAATCATCAACTATAGACATGAAGTATTTTCCTCCTCCTAGAGACTCCTTTTGTGAAGGCCCCCACAAATCGGAATGAACATAGGCAAGTGTATCCCTCGTAACATACGACGACTTGCAGAACTTCACCCGAGTGGTCTTGCCATAGATGCAATTCTCACAAAAGTCAAGTGCTCCTAGCTTCTCACTCCCAAACAGCCCCTGTTTCTCAAGTTCATCCATTCCCCTTTGACTCACATGACCAAGCCGTTTGTGCCATAGGTTTTGTAGAGAGTTCTCCTTTGGTTCCACTGCTGTCGCTGCTGTACCAACCACGGTACTTCCTTGAAGCATGTAGAGGCTTCTCACCTTCACTCCCTTCATAACCACAAGCGACCCTTTGGTAACCTTCAAGACACCCTTCTCACCTTTCCACACAAAACCATGATCATCAAGCATACCTAAAGAGATTAAATTCCTCTTTAGTTCAGGAGCATGCCTAACTTCCAACAGGACTCTTTCACACCCATCATGGGTCTTCAGTCTGACTGAACCAATACCGACCACCTTACATGCCTTGTCATTTCCAAGCAAGATCTGGCCCCCATCCATCTCCTTGTAGTCTTCAAACCACTCAAAATTAGGAGTTACATGGAATGAGCATCCTGAGTCCATGATCCACTGCCCACCTTGATGATTAGATGAAGCAAACCAAAGTACACCCCAAGATCTTCTTCTTCATCATCCCTTTGAACAATAGCGGCTTGACCTTCACGAGGCTTCACTGTCTTTTGTTCTCTTTGGGCGCCCTTCTTGAAGTATCTGTCTCATGACATAAGAAACATTTGTTGTCTTTCTTACCACCTCTGGACTTGGATCTTGCCTTACCTTTTACATTTGTTTCCTTCTTGTTTGGTCTTCCTCTAACAATTAAACCTTCTCCCATGTGCTCACCCAAATCGCTCATCGTTTACGTTTCCTTTGCTTTTAGAGCCCCACAACATCAACTTTGAGACTTATGGTTTCTCTTCCATGTTGTAGAATTTCCACAAAGGTAGCATAGGACTTTGGCAATGAGTAAAGCAACACCAAAGCCTTATCCTCATCTTCATACATGACCCCGATGTTCTCCAAGTCCATTACCAACTTGTTGAAATCATTTATGTGGGCATGTATATCTCTGCCTTCCACCATCTTCCATGTGAAGAACCTTGCCTTGAGATATAACCGACCGGACAAAGTTTTGGTCATGTACAAAGATTCAAGAGTCAACCACACCTCCGCCGCACTCTTGCATTTCACTATTTCTCGTAGCACATTGTCACCGAGGCTAAGAATCAAAGTATTGTACGCCCTCTCCAGGACTTCTTCCTTCTTCTCTGCCTCCATTGACTCCGGGAGTTTCCCCTCTAGTGCCTTAACGAGACCAAGATTACAGAGGTGAGCCCTCATCTTCATCTTCCATAACCCAAAATCATTTGTCCCATCAAACTTCTCAATATCCACCTTGGAGCTTGAGCTAGCCATCTCACAGGAATTTCTTCAAACACTTGATGTGCAGAAACTTCAACAACCTTGCTTTTCAACAGAAACACCACGACGCCCTCTGATCTACAACCAGTACTTCTGATACCAATTTGTTGTGATTTGAACCCGCCTTTCTTACCGGGAATCGCCCTCGGAGCACACAACGCGGAATGAGAAGGTAATTGTAGAAACCAAAATAGCCATGAACATTCACTGAAACAAGCATGCACAGAAGGAAGGAGGAAACGACACAGATTTACCCTAGTTCGGCCCAAAAATGGCCTACGTCCAGCCTCCGGTGATCTTCACTGATATTAGAGAAAGAAAAGGTTACAACGGTGGATCTTGCTCTCAATAGGAACAAAACCTCCTATCAAGCAATCTCTCTAGATTTCTCTCGCCCTAACTTTTCTCTCCCCTTTCGTTTAGTTTCAGTCGCTCTCTCTCAGTGTGTGTTCAGTCTAATCTCTCCTCTCTCTTGTTTTCCTCCCTTAAATACCTACAAGCCCTTCGTACTTTAAGTTTCCAGCTCAGCACAACGTTTCAGATGCTCTGATCAGACTTCTCTGCACTGCTGATCCACCACATCTTCCTGCCTACCGATGTGCACATCTTCCTGCCTGCCGATATGCACATCTTCCTGCCTGCCGATGTGCCACATCTTCCTGCTTGCCGATGTGCACATCTTCCTGCACGCCATGTGCCACACATCTTCACCGCTGCCGATGTGCACATCTTCACTCGCCTCACTGATATGCACATCTTCCTGCTTGCCGATGTGCCACATCTTCCACTGTCTCAGCTTCAAAGAAGAATGTTCCAGACTTGTCCAAACATCTCACCAAACTATGAGACATCCTCACAACTACAATGTCTTTCAGTACCACCAAGAGATCAACCACAATATTGGCTTTAATTTTCTTCATCCTTGTTGAATTTTCTTCATCCTCTTTGCAAGCAAGAAAGCTTGGTCATGGAAAAGAAGATCATGTGAAGAAGCTCCATGTTATCATGGAGGGTGATGCTTGCGTGTTGGCTGATTGCTCGAGCTCGAGCCGGAGGATGGTAGATTGCATCAACCCCTGGGCGCGGACGAGGGGACGAGGAGAGGAGCAGGTGGAGCTCGAGCTCGAGCCGGCGGATGGCGGATTGCATCAACCCCTAGCGCAGACAAGGGGACGAGGAGAGGAGCGGTGGAGCTTGAGCTCGAGCCGGAGCATGACGGATTGCATCAACGCCTGGGCACGAACCAGGGCACGGGAACTCGCGGTGGGGTCGCCGGCGAGCTCGTCCGACGAGAAGAAGAGCATCGCTCTTTGCAGGCCGGCGACGTCATGGAGGAGGAGCCCAACCTCTCGCTTATAGATAGGTAGAGTTGTATGTTTTAATAATATTTTAATAATATTTTAATATTACTTTAATAATAAAGAATGCCACATCAGCGTCTCCAACGACAAAGTAGACGTCCATTTAACAGAGGGACTGGATTTTGACAATCTTAAAATTAGAGGGATCTAAAGGGCTCAAATTATAATAGAGGGACTAAAAGGGTCGATTCGACATAATAGAGGGATTAAATTGGGTATAAAAAGGCATAATTGTGCAAAAAATTAATAATAACTACTGTAACTAGTGGTCAGCTTCAACCCAAAAGTGGTCAACTTCAACCCAAAGAAATAATTGCTCAGTTCCAAGTTTGTCAATCACAGGTTGGTATAGTGCACTTTAGGCAAAAATTATAAAATGAATTTAATCTAACTCTGTCCATTACCAAGCACAGTTGACTTAAACTTGAATGAAAAACAAGCCAGCCATTTGCAAAGACCCAAATGGCATTATATAACTCTCAAAATTCCCAGTAAAATCTATAGCAAAAGTTAGTTCAACATTCAGGTAAACTGATGACAAATTTTAAGGTAATAATTGTTCTATTCAACAATCAAACGACCTATTTTAAATGTATACTGAAAAAAGGAGAAGAAAAAAATACACTTTACAAGACGACAGTGTCATAAATATAAGATCTCAGCACAATAAAAGATAACTCAAATAAGAGAAACATAACTAACAATGTTATTGTGAAACAAATAGAACGAGGGGATTAACTCTGACCTTGAAGAAGGCTCCTCAACATTCTCCTCAATCTCCTGAGATGTCTCAGACAGTGGTGTGGAGCTCTTGTCACTCTCAGGGCAATTTCCGATACGAGCACCCAGTCCAAAATTTGCATCAAAGCTATCAAAATTGTTGGAGTTAATGTGAAGTTCTGCTTAAATTGCTGCAGTATCGGCTGAAGTTATATCGATATCTGATGAAGTTCAAGTGATATGAAATAGGGCTACAATGATAAGTGTTAAAGTTCAAGTGTTAAAGTTCAAGTGATGCCTGTTAGAGTTACAGTGAAGTATGTTAGAGTTAAAGTATTCTGAATGTATGTTAGTCCGATAGTTAGAAGGGTAGTTTGGTAATTTAGTCATGAGTAGTTGTTACTTAATGTAATAGATGTAATGGGTCTGGGAGTTGAACTGAAAGTAAGAAAAGAAGAGAAAGAAAGAGTAAAGCTATTGGAGAAAAAGAGAGTAGTGTGCCAAGAAATTTCATGTTTTCCTCTTGTTTAATTCTCATAAAAACCAACAAAGTGGTATCAGAGCTACTCGATCATCAAGACTGCTGGGCGTGAAGAAGATTGGAGGCAAACAGTGAAGGTGAAATATCAACAACCATGGCTTCTACAAGTTCTCAAGGTTTGAGCATCCAACAACCATCTATTCCTATCTTTAGTGGGGAAAATTATGATTTTTGGAGTTTAAAGATGAAAACCCTGTTCCAATCTCAAGATCTATGGGATTTAGTTGAAAATGGTTTTGAAGAACCTGCAGCTACAGTAACTCTTACAAATGCCCAAAAGGAAGTCCTAAAAGAAAACAAGAAGAAGGATGCAAAAGCTTTGTTCTTGATTCGGCAAGCTATTACTGAAGAGTTGTTCCCAAGAATCATGAGAGCTTCAACATCTAAAGAAGCTTGGAAAGTGTTGCAAGAGGAGTTCCAAGGAAATGCAAGGGTAAGAGCTATTAAGCTCCAAACTCTTAGAAGGGAGTTGGAGAATATGAAGATGAATAAATCTGAAAAGTTGAAGGAGTATTTCTCCAGAGTGACTGAAGTAATTAATCAAATGGGTTTGTATGGTGAAGTAGTTGCAGATAAGAGAATTGTGGAGAAGATTCGCATCAGCTTGCCTGAAAAGTATGACAATATAGTATCTATTATTGAAGAAACTAAGGAGATTGCCGCATTGAGTGTTAGAGAGCTGATGGCATCACTACAAACTCATGAGCAAAGGTTGATGAGACACTCTGAGAAGTCTGTTGAAAGTGCTTTTCAATCTAAATTCAACTTGGCAACAAAATCAAAAGAGTCATCTTCTCAAGAGCATAAACAGGAAGAAAGTTATAGAGGAAGAAACCAAAGTGGAAGAGGAAGAAGTTCTTTTGGCAGAAATTTAGGTGCTGAAAATTTTGAAAAAGGATGTAGTATCTGCAAAATGAACAATCATGTTGATAAGGACTGTTGGTTTAAGGGGAAGCCACAATGCTACCATTGTAAAAGATTTGGGCACTTACAGAAGAACTGTAGATTGAGGAATCAAGTACAAGCTGCAAATGTGTCTGAAGAAGAAGGAGAAGATGAACAAGGTAGTATGTTTTATGCAAGTTGCCAAGTAGCAAGTGAAGGAAAAAATGATGTTTGGTTGCTTGATAGTAGATGCAGTAATCACATGACAGGAAATACGGATCTCTTTACAAGAATAGATGATGGTGTGAATGTACAAGTGAGAATGGGCAATGGAGCTCTAGTTCAATCAAGGGGAAAGGGCACAATTTGCATCCAAACAAAGGAGGGAACAAAATTCATCAACAATGTGCTGCTAGTTCCAGATTTGGCTCAGAATTTGCTAAGTGTTGGACAACTTTTGGAAAATGGATATGCTGTCCATTTTGAAAATGATGGTTGCATTATACATGACAAAAGGAGGGGAAGAAAACTGGTGGCAAATATAAAGATGAAGAAAGGTAGAAGCTTTGAATTGACTTTCAACTATGGTGGAAATATAGCATTGAAGGCACAAGTTAAAGATGAGTCCTGGTTGTGGCACATAAGGCTAGGACATCTGCACTTTCAAGGATTGAAGCTACTACAAGTGAAGAATATGGTACAAGGGTTACCAAACATTGAAGGTAAGCAAAGCATATGTGGAGGTTGTGCCTTAGGAAAGCACCACAAAGACTCCTTTCCAAGTGGAGTAGCATGGAGAGCCAAAAGAATGTTGCAGCTGGTTCATACAGATGTATGTGGACCAATGAAGACTTTATCTCATGCTGGAAGCAAGTACTTTATTTTGTTTATTGATGATTTTACAAGGATGACATGTGTATATTTCATGGAACATAAATCCCAAGTGTATGGTATCTTCAAGAAGTTTAAAAACTATGTTGAGAAGCAAAGTGGATGTTATATAAAGGCATTGAGGAGTGACAGAGGCAAGGAGTACACCTCAAGAGAGTTTGACAAGTTTTGTGAAGATGAAGGCATTGAAAGACAACTCACTGTTGGGTACACTCCTCAACAAAATGGAGTATCAGAAAGGAAGAATCAAACTGTGATGGAGATGGCCAGAACAATGATAAAAGATAAAGGGTTACTCCTCAAGTGATGGTTCAAGCTCTAGTTCATCAAGTCCAAGTAGTACCCCAAGAAAAATGAAAGGCATTGCTGAAATTTATGAATCATGCAATTATTGCATGGTAGAGCCAAGAAATTTTGAAGAAGCCATTAAAGATAATGTTTGAAATGAAGAACTTCAAATGATTGAAAAAAATAGAACATGGGAGCTGGTAGACAAGCCAAAAGATAGAGAAATTGTTGGAGTGAAGTGGATATACAAGATAAAACATAGGCCTGGTGGGTCTATCTTGAAGAACAAAGCAAGGCTTGTAGCAAAAGGGTATTCACAGCAACCGGGAATTGATTTTCATGAGACCTTTGCACCTGTATCTCGTAAAGACACAATTAGAACTCTGATTGCATTAGCAGCTCAAAAGGGTTGGTTGTTATACCAACTAGATGTCAAATCAGCCTTCTTGAATGGAGAGTTGAAAGAAGAGATTTATATTGATCAACCAAATGGTTTTGTCATCAAAGGTGAAGAAGAAAAAGTGTATAGACTGAAAAAAGCACTGTATGGGTTGAAACAAGCACCCCGTCAATGGTACAGTCAGATTGATAACTACTTTATGTGCAATGGCTTTCAAAGATGTAAGAGTGAGCCAACTCTTTATGTCAAGAAGCAAGGTATGTCTATTCTTCTTGTTGCAATATATGTTGATGATTTGATAATTACTAGGGATAATGAGAAGATGATTGATGTGTTCAAAAAGGATATGATGAGGAGATATGAAATGAGCGACATGGGGATGCTACATCATTTTCTTGGTCTTGAAATCTATCAACAATCAGATGGAGTGTTTGTTTCCCAACAAAGTTATACTGAAATAATGTTGAAGAAGTTCAATATGTATGGTTGCAAAACAATGGCATCACCAATTGCAGTTAATGAGAAATTGATGAAAAAAGATGGAGGAAGGAAAGTTGATGGCACTATGTATAGAAGCATAGTGGGAAGCTTGTTATATCTTACTGCAACCAGACCAGATATCATGTATGCTTCAAATTTGTTGTCCAGATTTATGCAAGATCCCAGCCATTTTCACCTTGGAGCAGCAAAAAGAGTTCTCAGATATGTAAGAGGAACATTAGCTTATGGAATCAAGTATACAAGAAGTGAAGAAACTGATTTGATTGGCTTCTGTGATAGTGATTGGGCTGGTTCTGCAGATGACATGAAGAGCACAACAGGATTTGTTTTCTCACTTGGTTCAGGTGTGTTTTCATGGCAATCAAAGAAACAAGAAACAACCGCATCTTGTGAAGTCGAGTATATATCCACAGCAATGGCAACATCACAAGCTGTATGGTTAAGAAGAATATTAGAAGATGTTGGGGAAAAACAAGAGAAAGCTACAAGGATTGCATGTGACAACAAATCTGCAATTTCTATGGCAAAGAATCCAGTTTATAACAGCAGAACAAGACATATTGCAGTGAAACATCATTTTATTAGAGAAAAGATTGAAGAAGAAGAAATTGAACTTGTATATTGCAAGTCTGAAGATCAAGTGGCGGACATATTTACCAAAGCTCTACCAAAGGAGAAGTTTCTGAAGCTCAGAGAATTAATGGGAATTGAAGAACATCACATTAAGGGGAAGTGTTGGAGTTAATGTTATGTTCTGCTTAAATTGCTGCAGTATCGGCTGAAGTTATATCGATATCTGATGAAGTTCAAGTGATATGAAATAGGGCTATAATGATAAGTGTTAAAGTTCAAGTGTTAAAGTTCAAGTGATGCCTGTTAGAGTTACAGTGAAGTATGTTAGAGTTAAAGTATTCTGAATGTATGTTAATCCGATAGTTAGAAGGGTAGTTTGATAATTTAGTCATGAGTAGTTGTTACTTAATGTAATAGATGTAATGGGTCTGGGAGTTGAACTGAAAGTAAGAAAAGAAGAGAAAGAAAGAGTAAAGCAATTGGAGAAAAAGAGAGTAGTGTGCCAAGAAATTTCATGTTTTTCTCTTGTTTAATTCTCATAAAAACCAACAAAAACTAAGCCCAGATCTTTCAGATTCTGGAACTTGAAGGTTGTTTGGAAAAATCACATGCTTTGTGCCTGAGAAATGTAGATCTTCTAGCTTCTTTTGCAGTTTGGGAATAACATCCTGTGAAGCTGTTGAACTTGATGCAGGTACTGATATATCAATAGCTTCTGTTGGGATAGAAACAATGTCAGAAGTGGCCAGCACCTCAGAGGCTTGAGCTGACTTTACGGGAGTTGCTTTTGCTTTCCATTCCTTACCTGCACCAACCACCAACTGATAGTAGGTACATCTTCGATATGTTATGTAACAAAGGCTGAACTCTGTCTACTGAAATGACAAGTGGCTGCATGTTGTGAACTCTAAGACAACCAAAACAAGTAACATATATTTTCACTTTTAGTATTTTTACAGTAGTATGAAGTGGAAAATCCAAAGTAATGGAGGATCAATAAGGGAGACATAATTTTGTCTCAATGTCCTGGGCAACAGAACTTATAATGCTCAAAGCCATTACAATAAAGACATAAACCTTAAGTGAGCTACATCAGCACCATAATTTCTAATTTTCTACAGTAGAAACAGCATATGCTGGAGCTCAAGATAGACTCTTAGAAATTAAGGTTGCCAGTGAAAGTATAAATGAAGCAGACTCTTAGAAAAATCAGGTCTTCAAGAATCAGTTAAAGGTTAACAGGAATAAAGGATAGAATCAAAGATTATAAAGGTCTTCAATAAAGCAAGTTCATCGCTAATCCATATTTGTGAATAAAAAAGTCGGTCCAAGTTCAATAAGTAAATTCAAAAAGAAACATATTAAAGAAAAGGGAATAGAAGGGACTTTCTTCTCGGAGAACATAAATGTTCTATACGGTCCCAAAGTCTAAAAAAACTACAAGATTGAAAATCTGTCAACTAGCCAATAGAGCACATGGTGCCAAAATACAAGTGTGCTACTAAAGTGCAGCATCTTCCGACAAGACTGTAAGTTTGATGAATGAAAATAGCTGAACTTTCATTACTTAGCCCAATGGCTTAAATAATAATACAAGAACCACAAAAATAGGAACAATCTAACTAACTTTTAAACTAACTTATCTTTAAATATAAAAGCTAAGTTTTACAACTAATTTAAACTAACTTATCTTTAAATATAAAAACTAATTTACATATTTTACACATTATCTACACTCCCCCTCAAGTTGATGTATAGATATCATACATGCCCAACTTGTTTAGAAGTAATTCAAACGTTGGTCTAAACAACCCTTTGGTTAAAATGTCTGTTGTTTGATCCTTGGTGGTAACAAATGGAATATAGAATATTCCAGCTTCCAGATGTTCCTTTATGAAATGTGTGCCGACTTCTACATGCTTGGTCCGGTCATGTTGCACCGGGTTATGTGCAATACTTATTACTGCTTTATTGTCACAAAACAACTTCATTGGCAAACTAATCTCTAGCTTCAACTACTTGAGAACCCGTTTAATCCATAGCATTTCACAAATACCATTCGCCATAGATCTGAACTTAGACTCTGCACTGCTTCGTGCAACCACATTTTGCTTCTTACTCCTCAAAGTCACTAGATTTCCTCACACAGGTACAATATCCCGAAGTAGACTTCCTATCTATCACTGATCTCGCCTAATCTGCATCTATAAAGGCCTCTATGGTTCGGTTTTCCCCCTTTTTGAAGAGAAGGTCATTACCTGAGAATCCTGTAAGCAGCTTCAAGATGTTCTTCGTAGAGACAATGCATGAATTGACTGACCATACTAACTGTGAATGCTATGTCAGGACGTGTGTGGGATAGATTGCTTCCCTACCAATCGTTGATACTATTGGACATTTACCAGAGTACCTTGCTTGATGTTTCCCAATTTTTGGTTTGGGTCTATAGGAGTATCTATAGATTGGCATCCACTCATCCCCGTATCTTTTAGGAGGTCCATAACATATTTCCATTGTGAAACAACAATCCCTATTTTAGATCTCGCAACTTCCATACCAAGAAAGTATCATAACTCTCCAAGATCTTTTATCTCGAACTCCTTTGAGAGGCCTTTTTTCAGTGTCTTCATCTTTTCTTGATCATCCCCAGTGATAATTATATATCATCCACGTAAACTATTAGAACCATCATTTTCCCACTAGTCGAAAATTTAACAAATAGTGTGTGATCTGATTATGCTTGGAGATAACCTTATGCTTTACAAACTGAGTAAATCTGTCAAACTAAGCCCGGGGTGACTGCTTGAGTCCGTAGAGTGCTTTTTCCAATTTGCAAACCTTAGAGCCAAACCTGTCTTCAAACCCTGGTGGTGGATTCATGTAAACTTCTTCGTTTAACTTGCTATTTAGGAAGGCATTCTTTACATCAAATTGTCGAAGTGACCAATCTAAATTCACTGCAATGGACAACAAACTTCGAACAGTGTTAAGTTTAGCAACTGGAGCAAAGGTCTCTGTATAATTAATACCATAGGTTTATGTAAACCCTTTGGCTACTAATCGTGCTTTGTAACGTTCGAGAGTCTCAACCACCTTGAACTTCGAGTAAGGGCCCATTTGCAGCCAACAATGGCTTTTCCCTTTGAGAGCTCCTCAAACTTCCATATCTGATTCTTCTCAAGTGCACTCATCTCTTCAAGGACAACCTTCTTCCACTCAGGTTCTTTTAGAGCCTCCTGTATACTATTTGGTACTTCAACCGTTGATACATTGGTGGTGAAAATAGAAAATAAAGAAGAGAGTTTTGAGTAAGAGACAAATTGAGACAGGATATTTGACACAAGAACGTTTTTCTTTCCGAAGGGCTATTGGAAGATTAATATCAGAGGTGGACTTACCATTCAGTTCATCCGATCCCAATTCAGATTTTTGGCCAATTGGAGGTACACTGGCTTCTATTCTTTGATGAGGGAATTTCCTGTCATAAACTTGTCCAAAACATCTTCTTTCCTAATTATCACATCTACTCTTTGGTGAATTATGAGACTTATCTTATTTTGGGACTGATTTAAATTTTGTATGGTTTGTTGGAGATTTTGTGAATCTAGTTTTCCAACAATTATTTGAGGAGCATTGAGCGGCAGATAAGATGAACCAACCAGTAAGCCTAACAAATTTGAATCTAGATTATCTTGATTTGAATTTGAATCTAGGTTATCTTGATTTGAATCTAGATTATCCTGATTTGAATTTGAATTCAAACTTAAATCAGTTTCACCCAAATTTCCTAAACGATTGAGATTTTTATCATGAGAATCAAATAACTTATCACTAAGATTTTTATTTTCTATGATCTCCAAATAACCAGGATCAAATCTAAGAAAATCTAAAGATAAAATCTGAAGATATCGAATTATTATGAAAATCATAATTATTTACAAGATTCCTAAGATTGTAATTTGAATTATAACCAGAAGTTAACATACCTGATTCATTTGAATCTTCTCTCCTATTCTCCCCCTAAAGATGAGTACTAAAGAATGGTACATTTTCAAAAAACAAAACATCCATAGTTATATACATCATCTTAGTAATAGGATCAAACATTTGTATCCTCGCTGGTTTGGAGCAATCCCCTCAAAAACACAC
Organism: Dioscorea zingiberensis; assembly: GCA_026586065.1. Taxonomy (NCBI): domain Eukaryota; kingdom Viridiplantae; phylum Streptophyta; class Magnoliopsida; order Dioscoreales; family Dioscoreaceae; genus Dioscorea; species Dioscorea zingiberensis. The sequence goes on from CM048819.1 coordinate 52,222,538, forward strand.
TTTTGAGCCTTAGGAATTTGCCAGCAGTTCGATTAAGATTTCTAATGAATACCGTGCACCCAAAAATTATCAAGGACATTGAGTGAAATAATCGAGACTTAGGAAATGCCTTTTAAAGTAAACTAATTGGTGTTTTAAAATTCAAGATCTTAGATGGCATTCGGTTCATCAAATAAGTTGCATGCAACACAGCATCACCCCACAAATAATTTGGAACTTGAGTTGAAAAAAGTAGTGCACGAGTGATTTCAAGAATATGCCTATTTTTTCTTTCAGCTATATCATTTTGTTGTGGTGTGCCATTATATGAACTTTGTTGAACTATTCCTTTTTCATAAAAAAAAAAAAAAAAGACCTAAGACCTGGGCAAAATATTCACGACCTTTATCACTACTAAACACTTAAATATTTATACTAAATTGAGTTTAGATCATGTGATAAAAACGTTTAAAAACATGTTCAACTTCAGCCTTTTCCTTTAATAAATAGACCCAACAAACTCTAGTGTGATCATCAATTAATGTTATGAACCATCTTTTTCCATAGCATGTTGATACCCAAGATGGACCCCAAAGATCACTATGTATTAGTGCAAATGGTTTTGATGGTTGATATATCTTGGGAGGATAGGTGTTTCTATGATGCTTTGCTAATGCACAAATTTGACACTGAAATAATGAGGGATTTCTATTTCTAAATAAATCCGGAAACAAATGTTTTAAATAATAAAAATTTGGATGTCCTAATCTAAAATGCCACAAATAAATCTTATTATTACTAAGAGTAGAAGTAATCTTCAAGCAAGAGTTCCCTTGAACTTCTTTATTCGAGTACGTTCCCTCATCTAGAAAATAGAGACCATCACACTCTCTAGCACTACAAATCATCCTCCCCGAGACCGGTTCCTGAAATTCAAAATGGAAAGGAAAAAATTTAGCACAACAATTAAGATCTTGGGTCAATTTACTGATAGAGATGAGATTACAGGATAATTTTGGAACATGTAGCACATTAGACAAGGTTAAAAGGATGAGACTTTTATATCTCCAATTTCATCAATGGCTGAAAAAGAGCCATCTGCTATTCTAACTTTTCTATCTCCTGCACAAGGTCTATAAGAGGAAAAAAGCCTTGAACATCCGGTCATGTGATCAGAAGTACCTGAGTCAATGATCCAGGTGTTTATAGTGTTAATGCAGATGAAAGAAGATATGGGAATATGATTACCATTTTGAGCAAATGAGCCTGAAGGAATTTTAGAACCAGAATTTTGTGAGGATTAAAGTAGTTTGAGGAGATGCTCTATCTGTTCCTTTGTGAATAGAGACTCTCCTAGATTGGCTTGTTGCTCATGAGAATTCTCAACCACGGTTTGAAGAGCCCTTTCAGGTCGTTTTTTCCTACCGGGTGGCTTGTTATGAATTTTCCAGCAGGTTTCCCTTATGTGCGAGAACCTCTTGCAGTAATCACACCAAGGCTTCTTCTTTTCATCTTCTTGCGCTACCCCTTTGACAATCAGTGTTGATGTTTCAATCCCTGGATTAACCAATGCTCCATTGTTATACATGATTTTCCTCCGATTTTCCTCTAATTGTACCTTAGAGAAAACTTCACGAATAGAGGGAAGAAGGCATCTACCAAGGATCCTTCCTTTGACTTCATCCAGGTTACGATTGACACTTGCAAGAAACATATATACTCGATCATACTCCTCACGTTTCTTCTGTCGAGAACAGTCATTGGAGCTTTCCTACATCATCATGACATTGGTCCAATTCTTACCACAACGCCACCATTTCATTATAGTAGCTTATGACATCTCGGTTCCCCTGCTGAGATTGCCACAGTCGCGTCATCAACTCGAATATTTGAGACAAATTCTCCAGATTTGAGTAAGTTTCTCTAACTAAGTCCCAAACCTCCTTCGCAGTCTTCAGGAACATATGAGGCTTAGCAACTCCATGGAATTGAGCAGCCATGCCGGGACAAGAAAGTTCTCATATCTCCAAGTTTTGTAGCCCTGGTCTCCTTCCGCCAGTTCCTTGGTTTCACCTGTCAAATAACCCAGCTTTCCTCTACCGTCGACAGCAAGCTTCATCTACTATGACCATTCTAAGTAGTTTCTTCCACCCAATCTATGCATTGTGATATGCACAGACGAATGAGTAACATCCAAGTTGGTGCTCTGTGTGACGGGCACTGGTGTGATGTCTGACTTTGATGAATCCTTCTTAGAGCCGGCAACCGTGTCTTTCTCCATCAGGGATATAAAAGAACCTCAGCTTTGATACCATGTAAGTTTGATGAATGAAAATAGCTTAACTTTCATTACTTAGCCCAATAGCTTAAATAATACTACAAGAACCACAAAAATAGGAACAATCTAACTAACTTTTAAACTAACTTATCTCTAAATATAAAAGATAAGTTTTACAACTAATTTAAACTAACTTATCTTTAAATATAAAAACTAATTTACATATTTTACACATTATCTACAAAGACTATTCCACATAATACAACCCACTACAATTTAGAGTATAGAGAAAATTAAGTCTGATCTGATTGGATGTCATTGTAAAGTTTGGCTACACTTGAATTTCAGAGTTTAGGCCATAAGTGTGCTTTAGAGCAATCATCTAAAAGTGAAATTATTTTTAAGTTTGGGAGTGTAGCAAAACTTAAGTATGATCTGATTGGATGCGATGGTTAAAGCTTAGGTAAACTTTAATTCCAGAGTTTAGGAGGTCCCACTAGTCAAACTCCATCAAAGCAAGACATATTTACACCTATACAAATGAAGAGAATCATACAATCATGGATTACTTGTTTAGAGAGACAACACAGAAAGGTGCATCCTACTTTATAATAAAGAAAATGAAACAATCACCAGGGCAGTCAGCTTTTTCAACTAAGATTTAACCGGTGTTAGAAGGCTGAACTTAGACTAAGAGGAAGGGCGCACATTACAGAGACTTTGGTTAGCAAAAGCAAAATCAGCAATACTTAAGGCCAGAAATGAAATGGTAAACCAGCATGACTGAGGATTAGCTACAGGAGATGTTTGCGTTTCAAAGAGCAAAGATTCCTTTCCCTGCTCACCATACTCTGTTTCAGTAGTTTCTCCTTGATTACACTATGACCTTTGTAGTGAGCAGTGCGAATTTATAAATGCTAAAAAAGCCATAAGCATGCTAATGTTGTCATCCGATAATAACCCTATTCCATTTTCTCACAGTATGCCAGCTAGTTCCTAGACAAGTAAAGCATGCTTTTAATTGGGAAGAAAATAGATGTATAAATTTCAACATATAAAATCAAAGCATATAATACCATTATGAGGAGCACTTTGCTGTTGTGATCGGCTGCTGTAATTAGAAGATGGTCTACTGCCCACAGTACTAGCAAGAGAAGCTGAAGATGCATCCTGAGGTGCATCCAAAAGTTGGTTTGCCTCAAATGCAGATGTTTTAACTTGCAACTTTCCATGCATGTAATTATTTTGAAATTCTGAAGACTCTTTTGAGCCTGTGGATGGTAATTCAGAACCAGCAACATCATGTGAGACAACACTGTTAAATGCTTGTCAACTGGTCGCATATTCCCTACTTCACGTTTGATTGTGCCCACTAAAGCTGGAGCACGTGTGTCAAAGCTTGGTACTAGAACAGGGTCTGAAGCCGAAGCATAGACCCCAGGAATAGATGATGATTTCATTGATGACTGTTGCAGATCAGGAGTCATGGAACCTGGAATAGATGGCCCAGATGCAATACTAATTTTAGCATCAGCTAGAGGCCCTTTCTTGATAGATTCAATGGCAGGACTTTCTTCTGCTTTTATGATACAATTAATACCGGCTGCTTGTTACATTGGCCCTTGTCATGCCTTCAAACTTTCTACATCAGAAGGACCATTGGCAAGTGCACCTACAGAGCTGAGAAGTATAAAAGCATGAAAATTACTGTAATGCCAAAAAGGAACATGCAAAAAGAAATCAGATTCTGCAGCACCAACTGTGATCTAGGTAGAGCAGGAACATAACGTATTTTTTTCCATTATCCTATCAAGAAAATAGCAAAACACAAAGGTACTCAACCATTAAAAAAACCAATGCCCAATTTTATTCTTTAAACAATAAAATAGAAAATTAATGTATATCTAAATATTAAGAAAAAGATGGGACAAAACATAGTCACAAAAAGCTCAACTTTGCATATCCTTGATCATCTGTCATTTATATTAGGTGCATAATACTGGGCTTTGGGAAGCTTCACAAAAAAATTGATTTGAAGACAAAATTTTGTTGTCATGTTTTTCATCAGCTAGAGGATCCAACATCTCAAGGTGCCTCTAAGAGTTTATGCTATTAGGACAGTTACACTATGCTCTTAATCAAGACCATATGATTTTCATCAGAGCTATGTGGAACTACTAACTTGATGAAATGATTAACATATAGAGCTTAGAAAGTCATGCTTCAGTTTTTAAATGTAAACATGTGAAAATTGAAGAATAAACAAAGCTAAACTTTCAAATCAAATCTACAGTGAAAAGAGTAAAAAAGAAAAAAGTGAGAAAATGCTACTTGTTAAGTACGACTAATTTTCAAAGCCCAATTGAGTTGAACCAATTTAAACAATATCACAAAAATATTTTCATGTATTGGCTGCCTAAATAAGCAGATTTTTTATCCTTATCAGCATGTGTGTCTAAATAGCTAATAAGAAGATGATATCACAAGTAAATAAGAAGAAAAAATATGCTCTTGACATAAGTAAATAAAAAGAACTTTAAAATATTACGATAACAAAGAAAGTACTTTTGTAAAAGAGTTGTGGACTTGATTTCAGCATCATGCACAATGGGAGATGGAGTAGATCCGGAGCTTTTGTCTGTGCTTTGATTAATTCTATTTTCTTTTTCAGCACCAGTGTTCCTTCCGCTGCTCGCCTCTGCAAGTGGTAACAAAGATGTATGGCTCGTAATAGTTCATGTATACCACAAAAGGAACATGCAATTTTTGTTGCTTATAGAAATTTAAAAAAACACAAGGAAAATGGTGTTAGGACAATAGTAAAATTAGTTTTGGACTCCCAAGATTAGTACAGAAAACTGTGGCTAGGAAGGAAGACAAACTAAGTATAGTAAAGATTATGGACCTATTTGTCACATTCTAACTTGATAGAATGTTCATTTACCAATTGCAAGAATAGAAAAGAAAATCTGAAGTAACCACAAGTCAAATGCAAACGGATATCTCCCAAAACTACATCAAGGACATCTTGTAACTTAAGTGGTGGAAAAGATTGGATGTTACAATGTTCCTTATTTACAGAAAAAGACTGCAGACGTAGCAGAAATCTGTAAAAGTTGCCAGAACAAAATAGAAAATAAGACATATATAAACCACAGTAGAATCTAAGAATCCAAGAACAGCTTACCTTTAATGAATGGTTTACTGTTAACTACAAAGTTCCACCACTAGAAATTCAGATAATAGTTATGCTAATTGAACACTTTGTTGCAAATGAATACATATTGAAAGGGTGATAGGAGATTGAAAAATACAAAACACAATTAAAAAAGTGGTCAGAAGAAAATAGTAAATGGATAGGTTTCTTTCTTGGAATATAAGACAATTTTAGTATTATTCAGCCAAATGGTGCAAATATAATATGGATGGGAAACCAAATGAATTTATACAACCATACAAGCCATTAGGATAACAGGTACGCTGGAAATGTTGATGCCTGAGACCACCAAGGTGAAATCTAGAATTATAGAACAAGTCACTCACTAGCTATAAGATCTCCATACACCAAAAGGAAGCAGTACCATTTGCTACATAGTGAGAAGAAAAACTTCCTCTCCCTCCCCTGTTTCCCCTTCCTGTCGACATTGTTCTCCATCTAGACTCTGCAGATTCTTTGTTGCTCTGTAAAAGGAAAGGAGTAAAATAAGAAAACTTCTCATTAACTAAACTAACACATCACTGAGGTAGCATCGGTTCCAAGCGCACACAAGTCCTAACCACATGGATTAGAAGCTATGGGTTCTTAGCTACTCCACTAATTCAGAGATAACTGAGAGGGCAAATTGGCATTTCAGTTTTAATTTGATTCAATCAAATGAAAACATAACAACTATTGGCAGCTAGATCATAGATTTTGACATTTTGAAATATTTTTATCAGATTACATCAACTAGTTTCATAAGATTGAAATTGCTCTAATGTGTTCTATATGCAGAAAATAGAGTTTATATGCGAGTAACAATATAGAATTACATTATGGATAATTATACATGTTCAAGCTTATCAATGAAATAATGTTCTAGTAATATTTTGCATACACATAAGGACATGATTATGATACATAAAGCATAGCCCAGTACTTAGGCATAGATGCTTCAAATCACCAGAATCTAAATGGATGGTTATCTCTTGGATATGGTTGCAATTTCAAGGCTTTATTATGTGTGTGTGTGTGTGTGTGTGTGTGTGGGGCAGACATAATTTGGCGGCATGGAAGAGTGGCATTACAAAAATTTAATTGTGGTGTGAAGGAATGACAGTATTACACATGCATCTAAAATCCTAGCCCAATGAATATGCAGTATGTATCTTTCTTTTTTTCTTCTATGGCAAACTGCACATAAATCATTTATCCTCTATCTTGGATTATGAATTTCAGAATTGAACCATGCAATACATTCGCTTGCTATGGACCTCTCAAAAGATGCATGCTCACAATTATGATCCACATAAGTTTGGTAATTGAACCTAATTCATTATTTCAGTTCAATCTCAAGCTCAGCCTTTTACACAGCACTATTGATATCATAAGGATATTTCTAGACTTGATGATTATTGAGGGGAAATTAAACCTAAATGCATTCGTAATAGGAACATCGGAAAAGTTAGCTTAAACGGACTATTGAAATTGATTTATGAGAATTTTAGGACATGAAAAGAAGATCATCAGTGGCCAAAAACATGCAAGTCATCATGTAAATATTGATCAGTGGTAAAAATAAAATAATAAGTATGTTGAAATCCAATATCTTAACAGAATAAATTGGGTCTTTTGTTCTGTAGACGTCTAGATTTATGATCCACAACATAAATGCAATGGCACTAAAATGTACTCTAATGACTTTGTCTCAAAGAGAAAGAGGAAACAATGACAAAAGGTCTAACAATAAGGCATGGTGCAAATGAAATATGAATACCTCCTTTCTCCTGTCCTGCTTTCTTTAGACCTCATGAAATGTATCTGAAAGAACATTACTATCCCACAACCACCATATAAGAATAGTTTAGGAAACTAAAACATTCAAGTTCAGCAATATATGTAACATAAAAGAAACTCTTCTGGAGAGGCAACTCTACTCACCATACTAAGACATGGAAAAGTAAAAAACATGGGATGAAGATAATTGGGGAAGAACAGTTTAAGACGTAACAATGAGCACACATACCAGATTTTTTGACAGTATTCCGACCCTTCCCGGGACCCCTCACGCATGCGGGAGCTTTGTTGCACCGGGATGCCCTTTTGTGTATGTTGCAACTAAACCTTAACAAATTCTAATAATAAAAGGAAGCCTGGGTTGACTACTCATTTGAAGCATAAATGCCATACACTAAGAGCAATGCTACTCATGCCGAACAAGTTACACGAAAATCTGACACGAATCCGTTGATTCGTCCTTGGGATCATCAACATGCCAATCCCGAGGACAAATCAACGGATTCGTGTCCTATTTTCGTGAAACTAGGTCGACACGTTTAGCTTTTCTCATACACTAATCAGGGTTGTAAGCACCCAAATAGCTGCTAAACCAACAACCAGCCAAAGAATTACAGTATGGTCACAAAAAGTCATTGAACAACAACAAAACGCAGCACCCTCTATGGTCAACTCACATAAGCCAAACCACCTTAAAGAACTGATTAGAATATCATCTAGGGTGTCTGATACAACCCTGTCCATGCCTCGGGGTTGTTGGTTTATCTTAATCACTGAAGATTGTTTATCTTAATGATGTTTAGAGAAGAACCTGTTGTAATTAAGGGGGGTTGTCATTATAGGATAACACCTTGTGATTGTGTGCTTTAGTCATGCACACCAGCTGTTTGGTGTTTTGCCTCATAGAGGCTATTAACTTTAGTTGGGTAGAAGATGCTTATATAGGAATGGTAATGAATGAAAAAGGATATGGAATAGTTCAGTGAAAAAGCTTCCTTCCTCTCCAAGCTTCCTTCTCTCATTCTTCTCTACTGTTTATCATCTTCAACCTCTCAATCTCTCTTCTTGGAGCCAGCACACGCTCGAAGTGGTGCAAACACGATACCCCCTCCATCAAGGGCGTATCAGTGTCACAACACCAGAAAATAACACCACATCACATTCTACAGCATAAGATTTAGCAGATCAACCAATGAAATTAGGTAGTTTCAAAACCCATCCAAGAAACCAAGAACCATCTTTATCATAGTAAAAACCGAAGATTTCTTTACAAGAAAAGCAGAAATCATACCCTACTAGATAAAATCTCAACTTCCAAATACAACCGCAAAAATGAGGAGAAAAAAGAGAGAGATAGAGAAAGAGAAAAGTCACAGTGCAAAAGCCCTTATTCCCCAAAACCTCGAAATCGCCTTCAAAATAACCGAAAGACCAATACCAACAAGAACTCCCTCAAAAGACAAACCCCTCCCCAGTTTCAACTCGAATCCACCTCGAAATCCCCAAATCCAATGGCAACGACACAAACCCCTCAATAAACCGAAACAGATTGAGGCTAAACAAGAGCGAACTCAACTGAAAAGCGGGGATCAATGGGGAACGGGGAAAGATATGGGGGACCTTGGAGGAGAAGGCGCCGGGCGGTCTCGTTGGGATCCATGGCGCACTCCTTGAGCATTGCGTAGACCTCCTCGTCGCTATGGTTTCCTACGATCTCCTTGATGTTCTAGATCGTCCTCCGGACGCTCCACGGGATCGAAACCCTAGCGCTCATATTGGTGGCCGCGATGCCCGAAAGAGAGAAACCTAGACAGGGAGACAGCGAGGAGGAGGAGAAACGAAAAAGCAGAACCTCCTCGCTGTCTCCCTATCTGGGTTTCTCTCTTTCGGGCATCGCGGCCACCACTAGGCCAGGGTTTCGATCCGTAGGCCCCTGAGGACGATCTAGAACATCAAGGAGATCAGAGGGAAACCATAGCGACGCAGGGAGGTCTACGCAATGCTCAAGGAGTGCTCCATGGATCCCAACGAGACCGCCCGGCCTGCTCCAAGGTCCCCATATCTTCCCCGTTCCCCATTGATCCCCGCCCAGCTTGAGTTCGCTTTGTTTAGCCTCAACTGCTTCATTTATCGAGGGGTTTGTGTCGCTGCCATTGATTTGGGGATTTCGAGGTGGATTCGAGTTGAAACTGGGGAGGGGTTTGTCTTTTGAGGGAGTTCTTGTTGGTATTGGTCTTTCGGTTATTTTGAAGGCGATTTCGAGGTTTTGGGGAATAGGGACTTTTGCACTATGACTTTTCTCTCTCTCTCTCTCTCTTCTCCTCATTTTTGTGGTTGTATTTGGAAGTTGAGATTTTTATCTAATAGGGTATGATTTCTGCGTTTCTTGTAAAGAAATCTTCGTTTTTTACTGTGATAAAGATGGTTCTTGGTTTCTTGGATGGGTTTTGCTACTACCTAATTTCATTGGTTGATCTGCTAAATCTTATGCTGTAGAATGTGATGTGGTGTTATTTTCTGGTGTTGTGATACTCTAGATGATATTCTAATCAGTTCTTTAAGGTGGTTTGGCTTATGTGAGTTGACCATAGAGGGTGCTAACGAAAAAGCGAGGAGGAAGTTCCAAATTTATCTTATTAGAAAAATATTACAAAGAAGTCACTTGCTTTTGGCCAAAATATTAGCTAATGAACACGTCAAAAATCGAAATTATTTCATTTAAGGAATCACAGAGGGTGGAGTACAGGTGGATTCTCTAGCAAATAGTATTGCCTAAACCAACATAGTGGTAAGAAGGATAATAACAAAACTTAATAGTAGTTTCAGGAAGGAAACATTATAGTAACAAAAATAGCTTGGTTCTAAAATTAAAGAAAAGTTACCATCACAACCACAACAGGTCCTTGACAAACATAATCCTTGTTTTAGAGCAAGAATTGAAATTATTTTCTTACAAACATATTTGTTTTCAAGACAAGACAATGGTAACTTAATTTGATAATATAAAATCCTACATTACAGATTTGCAAAGTGTTCCATGAGGTATTCCATGCTTTCTTTTTGGTCCCATAGTATATCATTCGATTTAGAAGAAGAAGGAAAAAACCAAAAAAGAAACATTAAAATAAAAATAATATAGACCACGCATGGCAAAATCGATACAAAAATAATAGAAAATTCACCTGTGGATTGAATGAAGGCCTGGGAGGAACAAGGAAGGAAAGAGGGAGTCCCTCGAGTTCTTGCTCAATCTCTCTACTTGGAAGGGCTCCCTGAAACTTATAGAGAGCTCTACGGTTTCACAAATAACGGAGCTCCGAAATCCACTAATATAATCCGAGACGGCAGGCAAGGGATTGTGGAAGGCGTGGGGTTCGTCAGCGTCTGCGGGCGGAGGCGGGGTGCTCGCGCGAAGAGGAAGAAGGTGCTGAAGTAGGGTTTTTTTTCCCCTTTTTCAATTTGAGTTTTTTTTTTAAAAAAAAAAATTTACTGATAGGCTGGATATATAAAGGCAGTTGACGTGGCATCCACGTCAGTCGTGTGCATAAGTTCGGAAAATTTATCATTACTCGTACCTGTTTTTGCGAAAAGAGGAAAAGGAAAAAAAAGTCTAAAACCCGAAAACGGAAAACTAGAAAATGGAAAAAAATCGCTTTCCAGGATGAAAAATGTGGTGGCAATTTTGTAATAAAATCAAAATTCAAATATAATTATGAAATATATTAAAAATATATTATATTTGTTATTTTTTATATTTTGAACTTTATAAAAATATCATATTTATCATTTTTTAATTTTTAAATACATTTTTTTTAACTTTATTATTATATAAATATATAAAAATATCATGTTTGTCATTTTTGTATTTCTTAAAATATATTTTCTTAAACTTTAATTATTATAAAAATATATAAAAGTATCATGTTTATTTTTTTTATTTCTTAAAATATATTTTCTTGAACTTTTGTTATTATAAAATATATAAAAATATCATGTTTGTTATTTTATATATTTTTAACTTTATAAAAATATTATGTTTGTCAGTTTTGCTTAAAATATATTTTTCTTGAACTTTTGCTATTATAAAATATAAAAAAAATATCATGTTTGTTATAAAAATACATAAAAACATGATTACGAAAACATTTGAACTCTCATTCGTCTGTTGTATTAGCTGGACTTATATTGTTGGTTTGTTTGAGCATTGTTTATATGGTTTATTTTAATTCAGATAAAGGATATGCAAATGATAATGGAGTCTATGGAAGAGATGAAATTGAATTTCCAATAAATCAAACAACTTTTCCATTTTCTACGAATAGTTTCCAATAAACCAAACTAAGCAGCTTTTCCATTTTCCAGTTTCTGAAAACGTAACAGAAAATGCTTTTCTGTTTTTTGCATTTTCCTCCGTTTCAAAAAACTAAAAACAAAAAACAAACCAAACGCCCCCTAGGATTTACATATTCAAATTCTTTTATTACTAATTACATGCTGGTTTTTTTTTCTTCTACTAAACACCTTACAAACAAACAAGTTATACACTCTATATTACCAAATACATATTAGTTGGGTTGATTCAAATTTAGATTGATTAAATTAATTGATTTGAAACTATCAATCATAAGAAATATGGGAACATTGTTGCCCACTCCTCGGCTCCACGCCACTCCCCTATTGATGCAAGATCTAGCGGGGGAAACAATATGGGAAAAAGCTCCACAATGAAGCCATAATAGAGTGTCAACTCGCAATGATGGTCATTACCTGAAGCACCTGGCTCGAAAGGAACCAAAGATGCTTCAGAGTAAAACAATGTGTTATTATTGGAATTACCCGAGGAATTGACTTTCTATTGTTGTACTGGTTTGATGTAGCTCACGCGTCAAAGAAACCGAAGCCGGTGTCGATAGAATCCAATTGTGAAGTGAAGTCTCACCTTTAGTCTCAATGACCAGGAGGACCCAAAGTCGAAGGGGGGGGGGGGGGGCGACTTTGAGGATAATAAGATGACGAGGTACAACAATTCAGGGTGAGATGGTGCACCACTATGCCCGATATTATAGGAACCATCTACAAGGACCATGTTTAACATTCAACGTAACCCTACATTATGTTGTAACGTCTGTAATGCACATTTCCTTATTTTTTAGTGAATGTGGTCTATCAATTTTTTTCAACAAAATAAAAAAGAGACCATCAGTCAGAGGTTTGGATAACAAAATACCATCTTTTCATTTTATATATTTCAATTTATATGCCCTTATTGGAAGGATTGTATCTTCTCGATGTCGAATTGTTGTTGTTATTTTGTTTATTGACCTTATATGAAAATGATTTGAAGAAGAGTTATTTGGCAAATGTTGTTGATAACTTCTAGTAGTATGATCTTAAAAACATGATTTACATAATCATTCTATCTACAATAACATTAATTTTCCCAGACACATCAGGCCAATTCTAGTCAAATTCAATCACCAAAAATAATGTAAAATGAATAAGTAAACACAAACAGATCCCCTAACTTCATATGGAACAGTTCTTCATTATCAAAGCATTGGTCTAAAACATTAAAGAGGAAAACTGTAAACAAGATGGAAAGTTGTCTCATTTATCTTTTGTAAGTTATGTTGTTATTCAATTAGATAGATGACAAGCCTCTCAAAAATTAAGTGTGAATTATATACAGACTTGATAAAAGAAACTATGATCAGAATACAGGACAACCTAGAAAAACAACCCTTGGAGCAGTTGGATATGTAGCTAAGGGACAATGATCACCAGCCTCACCTCCCCACCATTTCAGCCCATAGATGCCATGACCCTGCAACACGAAGAAAGTGATGAGGCCCATAAAGGCAACACCGACGTCGAGTGCAGTAGACAATACATAATTATATCGTACCCACCAACCCTTGTACCGACGATACATGATGAAATTAAAGGTAATGCCAACAACAAACCATGACGTATGATGCACCGTCTTCGCATATGGCATAGCAAAAGCTCCCCCAAGAATGACATGCATATTGATGAGCTTTAACCATTTCTTTTCTAGGAAGGCTCGGGTGAGCAACCATACAGGTACTGGTGTGAGAATTCCAAACAGGAATAACCAATTCATCTTGTCATAGAGACCAAGGGAGCCGAACATACAGTGGGGAACGACGATACCCCAGATGATGGATGCATTGTAGAACATGGCCTTTCTTGGGCAGGTTCATAAACTTCCCATAGGCAGAAGATCTTTGTCACATATGTTTTCAATGAAGCTCAAGAGCCACCAGGTAGTGCAAAAGTACATTGTTGAGGCAACTATCGTTCCTACCAACTTAACAACAGTTGCAAAGATGCAAAAGTTTAGTATTTAAACTTGCATCTGAATAAAGACTTTTATTAATAACTTCAATTATTATGAGTTACTCCAAATTATGTCTGGATATAAATGTTTTTTATTAAAAAATCTCTAATTCTCAATTCAATTCCTCCTATTTTCTTAGGGGGACTAGTATGGACATGAAAATCTAAATGTTATTTAACAATTGTGAAGGCCATAATTTTTAGGAAATTATGTTTTCATTATTAGGTTATTGTTTTTGAATTTTGTTAGAGAATAAGGGAGAGTCTCCCATGGATGATTTATTTGAATTTTATCTAGAATAAAAGTCTTTTTATTATTTTTTTAATTAGAATATTAATCATGTTCCAAATCTTAGAATTTAAAATGTTTAAATAAATATCTTGTTGGTAGATGATAATAAAAGGCAAGTTTGAGAATTTAACATGAATAGATAAGAGAGTGAGAGAATATGAATAAATATGTATGAGATTCTGATAAGGATTTAATATATACAAAACTATATATATTAAAGTTGAATTGAGGGATAATTATTTGGTTTAAAGGATAAAGCTCTTAATTAGATTTAATTGGGCTGTCAAGGGACGAAAGGGTAATTTTGAAAAGATTAAGAACTGGAACACAATTTGTCTTCCTCTATGTGTGGAGGACCTAAGTGTAATTTTGGAAAAAACGGAGGACTTAAAAGAAGTTTAGCATCTCTCTCAACCCGGGGAACTACTTGGGAATTTAATTAAAGAGAGGGACTTAATTAAAATATGTGAGAGAGAGAGGGACATGCGACATGTGGCCTTGGAGATTCGGGCTGCCTGACGAGTGTGCGACCGGCCCCACCATGTGGGAGCGATCATAACCGTCCATCTGATCCTTGATTAAAGTCCGAGGCAAGGAAGGGAAATCCGCTCGTTCATTGACTGGGCGATCATCACCGTTGATCCGAAGAAAGTATGGATACGAGGCACGAAGCAAGAGATCTGTCCGTCTACTAACCACAGCCGTCCATCCTATACTGAAAACTAATCCCGAGGCAGAAGCTTCTTCTCCGCGCCGCGTCACCGCCGCGTGATGTTATCCGGCCGCCGTAGAGATTCAAAACAGAGTTATCTAGAATTAAAACTAAAGATAAACTCGGATTTAAATGTATAATCCGAATAGGAATCAAATAATTGAAATCCTCCGCGATTCTATAAATAGAGGAGTATCGCCAGCCCTGGACGTGTTCTGAGATCGACGGAGAGGAGCACCATCGTCACCGGTGAGAAAGCCGAGGGACAGAGAGGCAGAAAAAGGGAAAGAGACGTCGAGACCCGAGTTTGCGCGGGCGGAGACCCTTTTCAAAACAGCGCAGAGGGAAAGGAAGAGCTATGACACGAAGAACCCGACGAGCAACCGCCGTCCGGTGAGTTCTTCTTCTCATCCTCCACTGTCAACTTTTATCGATCATTAGCCTACATATAGTGTGATAGAGTCGCCGAGAGAGGGGGAAGCGAGAACAGGGGCTTTGGTGGCTCTCTGTCGCGAGACAGCACGCCGGAAGTGGGTGCTCCGGCGAAGAGAAACAGAGCCCGAAAAACTCGAAAAGAGCTCTGTCCAGAAGAAGCTCACAGAGCGCGGATCATCGCCGACCGGCGGAGACCGCGGACACCGACAGCCTAGGCCACCTGCGCGTCGCTGGCGATCGCCGGTGAGCTCTCGGTCTAGAGGAAGAAGACGGATTGTGTTTTAATTAATTAGATTACTTAATTAAACGGATGGGTTAACCATTAATCTGGGTTTAATTAATCTAAACTAATCTAATTGGATTCAATGAATGAGTTAACCGGTCAGACTCAGTCGATTGGATTTGGACTCGGACTCAAATCAGATGGATAAATTAATAGGGTTGATTCAAAGGGTTCAATTGTTAAATCGATTTGGTTAAGTCGATTTGATTTAGAGTTGGGTCTAATACATTGGTTGGGTTTCACAGGTGCTAACGGGTTTAGTCAAGCAACAAATTTGGTCTAGTCTAGTTGAGTGAAGTTGATCAAGGTTTGATTTTAAATCAATTAGATAGGGTTGAGTCTTGATCAATTGAATTGAGTTGAAATTGATTATTAGTTAAATTGGGTCTCGTCTATATTAAGAGATTAAATCTAACTAGACAATGGGTCAAGACTGAATTGATTGAGATTAAATCAATTAGACTAGTGGGCTGGTTTGATCAAGTAAATTCTGATTTGGGTTTGGGCTCAGGTTGGGCCTAGATTTGTTGAGCAAGTCAACTAGGTTGGATCATATAAGAGGAGTGGGTCTGGACCAGTTTGATGGGCCTTACCTGTGGGCCAGAATAGTAGTAGAAAATAAAAATAAATAAATAAATAAATAATAAAAATATCATAATTAGAGGTGTAGAGGAGGAGATTTGAACCAAGGACCCATTACTTGGGCTTAGTGGGCCTTAACCACTAGGCCAATTGTTTCTTTTAGGATTAAGGAGAGAAAGATCTATTAATAAAAGGGGAAAGCTTAGAAAGCCCATAAATCAGGCTTGGGTCGAATTAGAGCATCATGCATATTTTTATTAGAAACTTCTGGAATTTATTATTATTATTAAATTAGATCTTACTGCCAGATACCGACATAGAGACCCATCGAGAGTAAGAGTCAGGGAAGGTATTCAGATATCGCTAATAGAGGTAAGTTACCTTTGCCTAGTTTCCACCAGTCATCGGGTTTTCTTGTTTTATTGTTGCTATTCCTTTTAGCATGTTTATTGTATATCTGTTATTGGAATACGTGCACATAATTTGTTTCTTTCCTTGTATGTGCATGGTTGATGTGCTTTCAATATCTATTGTTTGAATTGTTTGTTGGGTATAACACCCTGTGACCGACATTTGACCAAAGGCCATGGTCTTATGTGCTGGCTAGGTAAGTGTGCACCAGGTGAGTTCTTATTTTGCCGGTTTAGTGGAGCAGATGCTCAAGTAGAGCGCTCAGGGCAGAGGACACCCTGACGTTCTGATAGTTCCGTGCCAGGGGAGGATACCTTGGTAGTCCGACCTGTCAGTTGGACGATACACTGACCGTGTTAACACGTATAAGAGACCGAGGTCGATTTCCAGTGGAGGCTGGTTGCTGACCGGGGAAGTGTGATAGAGCCGGAGGGCTATTTCATAATCTAGGACTTTTTTTTTGCTTTCTTGTCCCCTAGTTTCTTGTTTTTGCGAGGTATGGCCCCAGTTGTGTGTGACTTGATGTTTGTTGTGTTTTGACATGTTTTTTTTTTTTGGATTGACATTTTCATTGTGATCCCTGCGGGGAACTTACTGAGTTTTTTTTTCGAAAGCTCACTCTATTTTTCTTTTCCTCTCTTTCAGGATTGAGGGAATTAGCCGGGTTGATTTCAGGAGCGTCAGAACATAGCTTGCCGAGGTTGGGAGAATTCAACTAGTGCTGACATGTAGGACCCTTGTAGGGTGTTTAATTTATATTTCTATTTCCGTTGTAACTCTGATAAATAAATTTTGATTTATTTATTATATTTTGTTCTCTGTTTCTGAATTACTTAGGCCTTGTATCCGAGTGGGGGCCCGTCTCCACTTGGATACGGTCTGTCTGTGCACGTGCCTGAGGTCCTGGGATTCGGGTCGGGTCGTGACAACAATTTTATGACATTATTAAAGATTGTTAAAATGTACGTGGCAATAAACATGGATTTTTGAGGGGTCTGTTGGAAATTGTTGATGTAGGAAGTGCTTTGAATAGTGTGGCTGAGGCGTGCAAGTTGCACTGACTTTAAGAACAATTTCGCCTCCTTTGAGTGCTTTACTCGGTACAATAGGATAACGGTGGTGATCCTTTTATAGACCGGAATTTAGAGGGACACAGTAATTAGTGAATGGAAGCATCAGTTCAATTCAAACAGTGAAGTGAAGCATCAGTTGGCTATTGGGGAACAATAGTGAACGCTAGGAAGGGACATGGTCAAATAGTTGGAACCGTTGAGAAAGAGGAATGGTCAAATTAGTTGGAATCCCAACAGTCACAAATAGGTAAGAAAATAAAAAATTACTACAAACCAAAAACATATCACACGTGGGGTCAACAAAGAAATCAATGCATTCGTGTGCGCACCATGCGCCTGCACGAGTATGGAAATTTCAAGCCAAGTGAACCTGGATTTGCACCCCCTACGTACGCGCGTAAGAGAGTATGTCCACTAATGAAGCCTAACAAACTACTAGAGTGGATCATATAAAAGGTGGATGCATGGTTTGTGAATAGCCAATGCGGTACAAAAATTATTCTAGTGTATATGAATATTTTGAAACACATAAGAAGGCCCAAAATCTACATGGACTTCTAACAGGATCTTTATATAGTGACCAAGTTTGAAGTCACCCAGGAAACCCAATGACTAATTCATACTAATGTAGCCATACGTCTTTAATGTTACGTTAGCCAAAGGCCTCCCTGGGTATAGATATCCAATAATCATCTATGTTACCACATTTCGCCATGGCCCCTGTATCATTCATTGTACATTATTAGTATGATAAACGAACTTTGAACTATTTTTTGGTGTGCATAGATTAGGTTTATGTGCTATTTGACAATAAAATTTTAAAACCTTGCCATGTTAGTGGTGGCAGTGATCACTCTGATGGGGAGGACAAAAATCACGGCAATGACGCAAACAAGAAGGATCCCCCAATATGGCAATTGAAGTTGCTCATTGAATCCTTCACATGTGAACAACGATAGACCTAAAGTTACAAGCAAGAGGGACATGAACCACCATTGTGGCACAACCTCGTAATTCCTTTTCATGATTCTAGTATGCACATCTGCAAACTTATCGTTCGATGTCAGTGATGTCTTCTTCCACAACTCAAATATATAGCTGACAATTTCAACAATGAACACATTATTAACATTCATAGATAAAAACAACAACAAAAGAGGTTAGAGAAGAGAAAGAAGTGATATCTTCCATGATGGAGGAAAACATAAGGGCCCGTTTGGTATGAGGGAAAGTAACAACTTTGCAGGGAAAGTAAAGGGGGTGAAAGAGATTCACACGTTTGGTTGTAAAAATAATCAGGGAAAGTAACGGTTGACTTGTAATTGCTTTCCCTTTGACTAGGGAAAGCGTTTCACATGGGGGGGGGGGGGTGTGAAAAGGATTACAGGGTTTATGGGAAAGTATGGAGGATGTAAAATGTCATATATACCCTTCTATGAACTAGATATTTCTTTCTCTTGTCCTCTCTTTAATTTATAAACCCTAGAACCGTATCCTTCTTCGTTTTCAGAAAATCAACCCTAGTTCTTCTTCCTCTCCAAAATCCTAGCACAGGAGGAGCCTGATTGGTAAGCCCAACTTCTTTTTTTTCTTTTTTTGAGAATCTTTTCTTGTTTGATGTTGTTTAATTTGATTCTAATTTCATTAAAAAAATCTTTGAGAAAATCATATTTTCTTATTTTTTTGGAAATCCCCAGGGTTCCTCTCTCTCTCTTGTTCTAACCGCGGCTTCAAGATCTGCCTTTGAGGTAAGTTTGTAGTATGTTAGTCATTGTGGATTGAGTTTATTCTACTTTTTCTAATATTTGTTAGTCAACCGTTCAATTTGTAATATTCTGATGCTACAGCTTAGTTTTTCAAGTTATATCAACAGAATTTATTTGTTCAATATGTAATATTCTGATGCTACTTTTTCAAGTTATATTATTATTTCTAATAGCTTAGTTTTGTGAATGCTACTATGTTTAGGGTGCCACATGTAGCCATTTTAGACCATATCTATTGATTGATAGGAGTGTCTTGCTGTAAGTATATATCCATGGGATTTTAATTGTCAGGTTCTGTCAAAGTTTTATTTTTTGTTTTTTTTTCCTAACAGAAAGATTACTTCTAGATGCGAAGTTTGGTTGGATCTCCTTCAAATATTAGATGTGACACTGGACATTTGTTTGTTTTCATTTTTTAGTTTAAGTTAGTTTTCCTATTTTGTATTTCGTATTTGTGTCAGACATTGATGCCAAATTGGTATTTGTAGTGGATTGGAGATGAAATCCCTTTCTTTGTTGTAGAAAAAATAAAATCTAGTAAGAATCTGGTGATCCACTAATGAAACTTCAGTGTTTTTTCAGATGATTGCTCTTGAAATTCAGTAAATTAGCTAAGTACTATGTTTGTTTCTGACTCTGTGTTTCATGACTTTGGCTTAAGCTTGCAATCAATTGAGTTATGAACCATGAACTAGTACATAGGAAAGCCAAGTATTTGTGAACTATTTAGAGTCCACTGATGATAATCTGAATTAATTCATCTGTCACAGCAGTTGTGTCATGATAGCACTGAGAAATGAAAGATTCATCAGAATATATCAAGTAGAAACTTAAAATATATGCAGTTAAGATTGTTCATTACAAGGACACTAATACTTTATGTGTTTCAAATAAGAAAACCAGTAAATAATGCAGATTATACTTGTCACTTTTAAGAGGTTCTCACCTACAGTTTATAATTAACCTCTTCTAAGCTTTCATATGGCTTTGAAGTGAACTGCCAATTTGAAGGGGGAGAGAGAATTTATGATATTTGTAACTTAGAGAGTTAAGCTACACAATTATTCACAGCATTGCAACATGTCCATAATAGATTCAAGTGTTCTAATAAAAAAAAAATTCATACTATGAAGGTACTAGGTAGTTATACTTAAACAGAGAACCTGAGAAAGAATACTTCTAACAGATTCAGGACTTGCAACAGCATTGTAAAAAAGCTTTCCAATAGATGTATTTCTGCAATGACAAAATCAGCCACGAAGAAGCAAGATTTTTTTTTTTTTGAATTGAATTTAGATGCCATATTTGAGAAAAGTTTGGTCAAGCAGCATTGAATATTAATAACTAGGAGATGATCATCATCGATCAGGCTCAAACAATACTGTAGGTAGAAAAAATTTATTCATGTAGTGTAGTGTTCTTGTCTTATTAAGTTGGGCCTGGGACCACAGCCCCTCACATCCAATGAAATAAAAAACACACATCATATATATCAAACATTGATTTATTAAGTTATACATATGCAGTTTCCAGTTTGCAATAGTTGTTGAATTATTATTATTATTTCTTTTAAAATAAAGCTTGTTGCATGGATGAGAACAAATGTCTTTCTTTTCTTTGAATAAATATATATTATAAAATATATCCAACAGTACACATGGTTTGATTTCTTAGTACATTTTTATAGGTCTGTTTCGATTATTGGTGTTGAAATGGATGAGTTCTTGGAAGAAGAGTATGCAACACTCTTGGCTACGTACACAATTGTTCTACATTTCCATAACCTACTTTCTATAATTAGTTCGATGTTGGAATTATGTCGCTTAAGATTGGAAAATAGAAAGCCAAAAAGAAAGAAAAGCTCTACTTATGAGAGACACCTCATTAGGCAACTGAATTTTAGAAGAATGGTGTTTGATTCAGATTTGTCTTGTGTGGAGAACATCAGGATGACTAGGGCAGCTTTTTACAAATTATGTGATATGCTTCAAAGCATTGGTAGGCTTGCTCCAACGAAAAATATGAACATTGAGGAAATGGTTGCATCGTTTCTCTACATCCTTTCTCATCATGCTAAGAATAGGATTGTAAAAAGGGAATTTGTAAGGAGTGGAGAGACAATAAGTAGGCACTTTGGTCTTGTCTTACACTCTGTGTTGAGGTTGCATAAGGAATTGTTTAAGAAGCCAGAACCTGTACCTCAAGATTCCACAGACCTACGATGGAAATGGTTCAAGGTAAAAATATAATTTAATTTATATAAATGTTTATGATATGACATTTTTAAATTTGCATAATTTAATATACTAATTAGTGTGTGTCATGTTAAATTTCAGAATTGTTTAGGTGCCTTAGATGGGACTTACATTAAGGTCAACGTCCCGGAAGTGGACAAGCCTAGATACCGGACAAGAAAAGGAGAAATTGCTACTAATGTTCTAGGCGTATGCTCACAGGATTTGCAATTTATATACATATTGCCTGGTTGGGAAGGTTCTGCAGCAGATTCTCGGGTACTGCGAAATGCAATTTCTAGACCAAATGGATTAAAAGTTCAAGGTAATAATAACAAACACTCCCAAAATTGTAAACCATTAGTATAATCTTTATTAATTTAATTTAAATAAAACTAAAAGAATGTTTTCTCTTCAGGTTTTTACTACCTCTGTGATGCTGGTTATACAAATGCAGAGGGATTCTTAGTTCCATATAGAGGTCAACGCTATCATTTGAATAAGTGGAGACAAAACAATTTCCCTCAATCAAAAGAAGAATTGTTTAACTACAGACACTCAAGTGCACGCAATGTCATTGAAAGTTGTTTTGGACTGTTGAAAATGAGATGGACAATACTTAGGGACCGATCTTGGTACCCAGTTAAAACACATTGCCGAGTTATAAGTGCATGTGCATTATTACATAATCATATTAGGAGGGAGATGACTCTTGATCCAATGGAGGCTGAAATGGATGAGTCATATGTGGATTCTGAGCCTATGTCAAATACACAAAGTATCCAGTACATTGAGACATCAAGTGCATGGACAAATTTTAGAGACAACTTCGCTCAAGAATGGTGGGATGAATGGCAACCTTCTAGAAATCAAGGAGGAGGAGATTAAGCTTTTATTTTCTTAATATTATTTGCTCATTATCCTATGTTTAATGTTTTTTGCACAATTTATGTAATTTTGAATTGTTATCCTATGTTTAATGGCTTCTGGACAGTTTATGTAATTAAATCCTATTTTATGTTATGCTAATATAAACTCTCGTTTGTTTGTGAATGCCTATATTTGATTATTTATGATTACTCTCATATGGCATCCTTCACTTGCATTACAATCTTTGAAGTAACCATGTTTACTTTTGTGTTTGATGTCAGATGGAGAATTTAACAAGTTCAACTGGTGCAAAAACCAATAAGAGGAACAATCATCAGTGGACTCCAGCTGAGGATAAAGTTTTGATTGAATGTTGCTTAGAGCTTGTGAACCAAGGTTGGAGAGCAGATAATGGTTTCAAGACAGGGTACTTGACTCAACTACAAAAATGGATGTCTGAAAAGATCCCTAACTGCAAAATTATGGGTGATCCTCACATTAAATCTAGGATGCGGACACTTAAAGCACAATTTAGAGAACTTAAAGAGATGAGGGGGCAGTCTGGGTTTGGATGGGATGATGCTAATCAATGTGTGACATGTGATGATGATGTGTGGTTTTCATGGCTTAAGGTAATATGAAATTGATCTCTCTACTAGCCTTTATTATAAAATTATGTTTTTGTGTACAATGTTACTAATAAGAACTTATATATGCAGAGTCACAAAGATGCCTCCGGTCTTAGGAACAAATCATTCCCTTATTTTAATGAGCTAGCAATCATTTTTGGAAAGGATCAAGCAACTGGAGATGGAGCATAATTCGCTGGTGAATCTGTGGAAACTATGGAAAGGGAGAATTCAACACTTGAAGCATCCAAAATGTACTCAAGCTCATGAATCAATGAAGGACACGGTCCAAGATGACTACCTTGGTCTGGATGTTGAGGTGGAAAATATAAATGAACCTATCCTTATCTCAGAGGATACATGCAATGACTCACATGGTACAACAAAAAGGAAGAAGATGGCAGTACAAATGCAAGGTGAGTCAATTGTGCCTTCAAAGAAAGGGAAGAAAAAGGTATCTGCTATGGATAAAATTGATGATTCATTCTCCAAGCACATGGAAAGGTTTTATGATATTTGTGATGGAACAAAGCAAGAGATAGGTAAAGTGGCAACCTATTTCCAACATTTGAATGCAAATGTGGAAAAAAGGAGTCTTCTTTATGAGAGTATAATAAAACTCAGTGGTTTAACCAAAGAAGAGGCGGTTCGAGCAATTGGCATGATTTCAGCTGACAAGGGCAAGATTGAATCATACTTCTTATTTCCAGATGATGATGCAAAGCTGATTTATGTGAAGAGTGTGTTGGCTGGAGTCATTTAGTACTTTAGATAGTTATTGGTTCTTAGCTTTGTGATGTGGACAAGTTTAATTTGTGAACAACTAAAAACTGATTGTCCTCATTTGTTTTTTACTTATAAGCTTGGACTACTTTTTGTGTGGCAGTTATTTATTTAGGTGTGACTTCATTATTATTGCAACTCTTATTATTTTCAATAGTATTTTTTGGTTTGAAGCACAGATTATTGTTCATGGTTCAACAGGACAGATGCATTTATTATGTTATAATACAAAATCCAATTTTAATAATTAGAGTAATAAAATCATAATTTACTTATAATTTTAGAATTTTTTAATTATTCATTAGGCATAGATAAATATAATTTTAAAAAAGATATTTTTGTGTTATACTTATCCAATTACGTTGTTTTATAAATTATTAGAAAATTTTGATTGAGAGAATTAACTCAATGGGTGACAAGTGAGATTAAAGAAAAAAAAAATAGAGGATTATGGGGTTTTATTGAAAAACGAAGAGATGACAAGTGATTTGCCTATTTTCCAAGGGGTGGTAAGTAAAAAGTTCTTTAAATAAAACCCAAATTTATTGAATAGTGTAATCAAGGGTAAAATTGGGAATGGACATTACTTTACATGGTAAACCTATTAATACCAAACGGATGAATCACTTTGCATGCATTTTAATTACACTTTTTTATTAGGCATTCCAAACATTGCATTGGGAAAATGATTACAGGGAAAGACTTTGCAAGGAAAGTAATTGCAAGCAAAGTACCAAACGGGCCATAAGTGAGGGTAACTATCAGATTAGCAAAGGAAAGCCCATAATGGTAGGCAAAGAAAATACTAAGATTAACCTTGCCATAATGATTATAAGCATCCTAATCAATACTAAAAGCCTTAGGGTTAAGGATCCTTGTGATGTTATACCTTTGACCAGTACAGTCATAAACTTGAGGGGAGATTATAGGGAACTTTTTAGCATTGAAGGCATTGGGGATAGGAAGCAAGACATAAACAATCAATACAAACCCTACAAGAAGGTTGAAGATGGAGTAGGCTGGAGTGGCAAGTGGACTTCCTAAGAAGCTTGAGATGGTGGCCCAATCAAGGCCAAAGGATCCAATGCCGAGGCTTGAGCTAAAGGTGTCAAACGGGCCGATCCGGCCCGTCACGGCACGACATGCATAGTGCCGGCACCCCAGCCCAGCCCAAGCACAACACACTACAGTAGAGTGTCCTGCCGGCCCGCCTTTTTTTTCTTTTTCTTTTAATTTTATTAAAAAATCATAAAAAATAAGAAAAAAATCCATAAAATTTAAAAAAAAAATTCAAAAAAATATAAACTATATAAAACTTATAAAAATTGTGAAAATTTTAGAAATTAATCAAATTATGAATAATTGTAAATAAACCAAATTTTTTTTAAACCCCCCCCCCTCCCCCCCAAAAAAAAAGAAAATATAAACTCCCAAGTTTGGCACCACGGTGGATTAGTTTATAACAAAGTTGGAAGATTAGCTATACATAAAAAAAGAAATATTAAAAAAAGGAATATTTTTTAAAAAGGAAATTTTAGAAATTAATTTCTTACCTTGAGTATTGAGATGTTTTGCAATAAGAGCTTCCATTGAATTGAATCATTCCCTCCCAAATTTTTTAAAATTAATTGTAAACAAAGTTGGAAGTTTGGCACTACCATGAATATTGCTATAAATAAAAAAAATGATGCATTTTCAAAAATTAAAGAAATAGGAAATAAAAATCAATCTATAAATTTATGTCTTCTTTAAATATAAGGATAATTAATTATAGGTTTTTGCTACAGTATCCAAATTGCGATTTGGTCTCTGAGGTAAGTGTGTGTGGGAGATGTAGTAAATAGTGGGAGGGGGTCCCTGGATATTGTTTCCAAGGACCTATAATTCATTTCCCCTTAAAATATATCCTTAACAATTTTTTTAATGTCATTCATTAGTTTATAACTTTATATCATCAATCAAGAGCCAAGAGCAAGAGGTCAATTTAACCACAATATATATAAAAAAAATATAGGGGTATATAAGTAGGTATTATTTTTTTAAAAGACATTTAAATTGTTTGGACTAACTTAGCGGCTTAGCCCCAAGTTTGGCAATATGAATATTACTATAATTAAAAAAAAATATATATATATTAAAAAAAAATTAAAGAAATAGGAAATAAAAATCAATCTATAATTTTCGGCCTATTTTAAATATATCCTTACAAATATCTATAATTATATTTTTGTTATCCATTTTTCTATTCATGCAAAATTAATTATATATATATATATAGATATATATTAGATATATGTGGTGAGTGGGTTTTACATGAGTTCATTATAAAAATTGTTGTTATACCCCTATTAACATACATATTTATTTAAATGTTTGTATATAAATTTAAGAAAAATTACGTTCAGGCTCAGACATGCGCGGCAGGGCCGTGTCTGCCCGCGGGCTAAGCGAAGCCGGCCCAAAACGGGCTCGCTAGCGGGCTGTGTTGGCCTATGACCCGCTTGCTACAATAGCGGGCCGTGCCAGGCACGGCTCGGAGCGTGCCGAGCCGTGTCTGGGCCGTTTGATACCTCTAGCCTGAGTCGATTTGTTGTGCAGTAAGTAACAAAGTCTTTCCATATCCAACAGATAAAAGAGTGTAGAGAGCGAGGGAAAGAAGTAGCCTGGAACCAGTGGGCGGGGGGGGGCAAGGAAGAGCTCAAGCACCCCCTTGGCTCCCAGAGGGTCTGTACCTCCATGGCTCCAGGAGGGCTTTTACCTCCATGAAGTTACTTTTATAAGTATGTAATATTATTACTAGATTTTATAACAAAGTGTTGTTGTAGTCTAGTGGTTAAAATTTCATGTTGTGGTTATGAAGACTTTGGTTCAAATCCTAGTAGCCACAATTTGTTTTTTTTTTTTAATTAGTACTTATATCACTTATAAAATTTAAATTTTACTCATATATTTCTAATAAATATTTTTCTTTTCAATCTCGTGTCTCAGTGATTTCTTTTATTATTTGAAATTAATTCTAATACCATAACTTTTGTTTATTATGATTTCTATATTTTTACAGGCATTCCTCCAATAAAACATGGATGGAATTAGAACCAAAGAATTAAAAAGAAATAAAACGTGTTATTTCTTAAATAGAAGAATTAGTATAAATAAGTAATCTTAAATTTGAATTAATATAATTTTTTTTTAAGTTGAAGTCAGAACCCCTTTAATTTTGTTTCTGGTTCCGCCACTGCATGGAACTAGATAATATGAGAAGCTTGCCACCATGACCACTAGAAAGAATTTCATCTTTGAGAGCTTCCCCTTTGGTCTCTTTTCTTCTTCATGTAAGGGGAGTCCACATGGACAAGATTTCCATGCCACCACATGTAAGGGGAGTCCACGAGGTACTTTCTAAAAAGACTGGCTCAACCATAACCAAGCAACTAATAACAATTATAGAAAAAAATATCAAAATCAATAACCTAATTATTAAATTGTGATATAAATTTATTTTTTTAAAATAAATAAGTAATGTAATTCTATAATGCTCACTTGAGTGGTTTGAGAGAGAAGCATGGCCTCAACGGGGTTAATATATATAGTTTGATGATAGAAAGCCCTGACAATGGTGATGATCTCAATGGCATAGACACCACCGCCACCTGAATTTGCAAAGATGGTTAGCTCTTTGATAGTAAAAGGCCCAGGGTTAAGTGTAAAAGACAATTTTGTTAAGGGCACATGAAAATACTTAGTCGGGAGCATGGCGGCCATAAGCCTCACAATAGGAAGGCTCGCGATTTGAATGCAGACCAAGGAGATGCCGATTGGGTTTTGGCGAAATCTGAAGAATTGGTTCACGCCTTTGCACAGGAGGGACACATGTGATGAACCGAGGACCCATACATGGGAAATGTCGGTGAGGGGGATCTTTGGGTCGTAAATTCGGGTGATGTCGGCACCAGATTAGCTGACTTGCTCCATAGGGGTATGCGTTCACTTGATCACCATTTGCAATACATGCATGCATGTACTGACTAACTTGAAGAATGTTTATACTTATTATAATTCTTTTTTCAATATATTTTTTAATCAACTTTCACAAAGAAAATTGGCTAGCTCATTCCCTCTCACAAAGAGAGGTTTAAGGGTTCGAACTATGCTTGTAAAGTGCTTTTTATTGCTTTGTTCATATTTATAAAAAAAAATTGAGTACTAGATTGATATATACTCATTATTTATTTAATTATTTTGTTACGTATGCGGGGTATATATATATATATATATTGTTGCTACGAAAAATCGGTTTTGCCTCCAGATCAAAACTCAATCACACCCCAACGGTTAAATTTGTTTGAATAGGAGATCAAGACCAACTAGAACCGAATAAAACCAAACCCAAGCATAAAGAGATGAGATTTAATGTGAAAAACCCTCTAAATCGGAAAAAAAACCATGGACCTCTCTATGAGAGCAAATTCCACTATAAACCCATGGAAGATTACAAGGAAGATGAGGCTCTTTTAGGTAGATTCAAGAGAATACATTGTAAAAGAGAAGCATAAGTGGCTGAAGGGGCATGGCTTCGCCGTTGTCTCCTCTCCCTGCTCATAGAAGCTGCTCTCCCTTTTATAGGCGCTGGGTCTAGGTGAAACTTGGGGCGCACTCTTGCCATCTCAGCCCTAGGAGAGGCTTGATGCCCAAGTCTTCCAACTCAGCCCTAGGAGAGGCTTGGTGACAAAGTTTGCCAAAACTGTTCTTCCTTCTAGAAGCTTCTAGATGAATCCCCTGAGGGCTCCTCATTCCGCATGGCCAAGTTCAACACTATGGTTTCCGAATGAAGTCGTCTGAACTGAATTCCGGGTAGCTGTTGCCTTGTAACAACCAAACAGAGAGCGTCACGTGAAGCTAAATGGGAGGTGCTCCTGAGAATCCGGGCAGGATATAGCGGGTCTGACTGGGATTTTTGAATGAGATCACCGAATAAAGTCTCTCCTGAACCGAAGTGAACTGGGCTTGGACCCGAGCAAAGTGCATTATGTTCCGAGTAGAATCATATATGGGTTCGAGTAGAAGTTCATCGGGTGTTCCTCCATATGGATGGTTGGATGACTGTCACCGGTCTTCCCACTTTTCTCCTTATCATCAGTCCCCCATCAAGTATATATACTTGCGTTGAGCTCAAGCAATGAGCGCACGATGTTCGATCATCGGTCGATCCAGAAAGCTAAGCATATGATGGGTTGAATGAACAAATGGTCGAGGGGTCAGACTCGAAACGGGGTGTAGGAAATGTTTTTTTGGGGGGAGGTTTCTGGGCCCTTGCCTCATCCTTCGTTCGGCATAGACTTATGTAACACCAAGTAAAATATCCTTGATTCCCGTCAGTCATTAGCCAGGTAAGCAAAACCTTGAATACACGGGCCGCTGTGCTAATCTGGATACCATAATCTATGAATCTTGTGCCGAAAGTTTGAAAGTTACACAAGATAGGGGGGGGGGGGGGTGGGGGGGGGGGTACTGCCTAAGGGAACGACATTTAATACTTGGCGCTGCATTGTCTCCATGCATGATCTTCCATGTAGAGTTTTTTGAAAAGGCATGGTGTGGAGGGGATGTAAGCAATGATGGGCGAGTCCCCTGATGATACACGCAGAAAGCATCCATTGGGTTCTCCTTAGCGCCCTTACCCGAGCCATTGGATAGGGAGTCCACACGTCTGATAAGGATCCTGCGTCCTTTTGTTGACCGATCCGGGCCGTTGGTGAAGATTTAGGACAGTTAGTTACTGTGCGGAGGATATCATCGCTGTTTCAAGAGGGTTTTTTTTCTTCTTCTACCTTTTATCTCCTTCTTCGTTTCACGGCGGATGAACTTTCGCCTCCCTTTCCTGAGCATACGAATCCCTGGAGTTTTCTCTTACAAAGGTATGGAATCTTCTTCTACCCTTAAGGCCATAGAGATCGACTCCATTGTCAAGAACTATGGAGTTTCCACTCTTGAGCATCCTCATAAGGTTAGGGTTCCTAAGTCAACTAAGCACGCAAGCTCCCCTTCTGAGGCAGGGGAGTTTGCAATCTATCATGACGCGCTGTTAGGAGGTCTCAGGTTTCCCTTTCCCAAAAATTTTCTTGGATATCTTTAGGTATTTCGACATGTGCCCTTCTCAGCTGACTCCCAACTCCTGGTGAATGTTGTGTGGATTCGTAATAGTGTTCATTTGTTGTGAGATTGAGCCCATCGTCCCTTTGTTCAAAACTTTTTGTAGCCTGAGTTGAGAGTCAAATACCAATTGGTATTTCTTCTGCACCCGTCCAAAGAGGCCATTCCTCGATCCCATCCCCTCTTCTATTAAAATTGGAAGAGTAAGTTCTTTTTTTGTTTCAAGCAAAAGGAGTCTTGGTGTCTGGACCAAGTGGGGCACTCCTCGTACCCATGTGGCGAGTAGGGATAAATTATGGGCCGAGGAAGATGCCTTGCTTATTAAGCTTTGTAAATTTAATACTATCTCTATCGATGGGTACTTGACCCCCAAGAATCTTTTTAAGGCAGTGCTGGCTTGTACTTAGCAAGGTAGGATTTGTATCGATTTTTCACCTACTAAAGCCCTGTTTGGATGATTGGTTGTTATGGTTTCGTAATGTATGGTATGGTATGGTATAGTATAGTATGGTATTGTAATTATTGTTTATCATGTTTGGAAAGATGGTATGGTATGGTATGGTAAATTAGCTATTTGTGTTTGTTTTGATGGTATGGTATGGTTGTAGAAATAATAAAATGACCAAAATACCCTCAAATAAAAAATAATATGAAATCATGTTAAATTGAAAAAAATGGTTATATACCCATCAAAAGTTTCATAATTGCATATTTACACTTGAAAAAATCTTAATTGCTAGTATACCCCTGAAAAACATGTTGAATTATGGATATACCCCTATTGTTAGGTTTCATGATAGAAGTTAATTAGATGATCTTAACCATGTTTACAACTTTGGTTAAGGGTTGAAAATTTTCAAAAATACTCCTCTTTATATATTTTAGCTATTTTAAATTTCATATTTTTAAAGGAGGTATTTGTAAATTATAGTCAAACAAACTTTTCAGGGTATATATATGTAAAGGATATAATAGTCATTTCACATGTTTACATTTGTTAAGCCGGAGTTTTCATCGATTAACTTACGTGTATATCATTATTATTTAGAGGTATGTATGCAAATTATGTTTTATTTAGGGGTAAATGCGTAATTTCAAAATTATTCAGGGGTACACCTGCAAAAAGTCTTATTAAATTCAATGATTTATGATAAAAAATTAAATTCAACTAAAGTATAAATAATTCTTATTAAAATCTTACAAAATATACATCAAATTATTAACTATTAATTTAAAATTGATAAAATTATAATACAATTAATATACAAAATTAACAAAAGATAAGACTTTTTTTGTGTAGATATATAACTTTCTTTGATTTTGCTAGGGTAGAAGAGGGGATTGAAGTAACTTGGTAGGGACATTTTTGGTAGAAAAAAATTGAAACCATGAGAAACCACCAAATCGGTGGTTTGAAAAATCTAACAAAAATGGCAGTTTTTAAACCACGGAAAACCATCAAAAAACCATGGAAAACTATACCATTTGAATGGAAATGAAAACAAACAAGAAAGTAAACCATACCATACATTACGAAATCATGGCAAACTATGAAATAAACAAGGCCTAAGGTTACGCCCAATCCTTTCCTATGGCTTGAGGTAGCACGATGGATCCCTAGACCGCTTCTAAAGTCTTGCTGGACGAATTGATGGCGACTGAAGTGAAGGAAATGCTGCTCTGAAGGAGAAGAAGAAAAAAAGGTCTGGTAGGCCTGGCCAGAATGATGTGGTGGAGGAAACTCCTTAGGGGAGCTCGGTGGGGGTGGGGGGGTTCTGGCAAAGCCAAAAGGGCTGGAGAATCTGTTGAGGAACACGCGGAGGAATCCCTCGAGGGACTGGTACCATTTCTCAAAAGGGGATAGGGAGGTCAAGATGGTTCAAGGTGGCGAGTCCTCCAAAAGGGGAGCGAAGCAGGTGAAGAAAGCCATCGCGAAAAGGAAGGGCGCCCGGGTACCTGAACCAGATAATGCCTTCGGGGGTTTTGAGAATCTGTTGAGGAACACGCTGAGGAAATCCCTTGAGAACAGGCTGGTACCATCTCTCAAAAGGGGGATAGAGAGGTCAAGATGGTTGAAGGTGGCGAGTCCCCCGAAAGGGGAGCGAAGCGGGTGAAGAAAGCCGTCTTGTAAAGGAAGGGCGCCTGGGTACTTGAACTAGATAATGTCTTCGGGGGTACCGAGGGGGCTCTCATCACAATTCCTACCCTCATTCTCCTTGCCGAAGGAGAGGTCCCAACCACCGGGGCCCTCTCTTGGGGGGACGATGCTGAGGTAACCCCTAAGGCTCGGTGGAAGGGGAAGTTGATGCGGTTGGCTGATATGCCGACTACACGGCCCCGCGACGCTTTCGATACCAAACAGGATCCCGAGCTGGGTAGGGGTCAAGAGATATTACTCGCGTTTCTTATGCTGTCGAGCATTTGGCTGCAGGGCTCCCAGATGAGGGGGAACAAATGTATGTCAGATAACCTAGAAGATGCGCTCTGTGGTTTTCGTGCCACAGGAGGGTGTCAGAGGCCCAACTGAGGGGGTCGGCAGATGTTTCGAACGGGTAAGGGAAGTTCATGGCGCGAGCGAGGAAGTCGAGGGGTCATCAAAGACTAATACCTTTGGTAGGATCTTGGTTAGCGATCCTTTGGCGGCTGCTAGAGCCATGGAGACTCTACGGACTGAGGAGGCGAGGTCCAGGCTCAACCGGTTTATCATAAGGGAGAAGGCTGACCATCTTCGTTTACCGGGGCTTTCGGTGAGTGCCTTTACACCCACCATTATTTTTGAGCTTTATCTTGACCATATTCGGACTGACTATTGTTTTTGCATAGCCTGCCCTCTGGATGCAACATGTCACCGATACGCTAAACGAGGAGGCCGACTCCCAGATTACTCTCTTCGCCCAGTTGGGCTTAGAAGTCAAGGAGCCTCACGGGCCAGTTGGTACTGCTTCGGCTGAACGATTGGGTGAAGCACCAGTAGAGGAAAAGAAACAAATCACGACGGAAAAGAGAAAGTTAGGGTTTCTCTTAACTCTTCTACTGCCCAATGCACGAAGCTGTTGGAAAAGCAAAATAAATTGAAGACTAAGGTTGATGCCCTTTCTCGTCAGATTAAAGAGCTCAAAGTTGCAAAGGGGGAGGTCGAGAAGACCCAGAGGCCGTGTTTGGTTGGGAAGTGGGATAGGAATAAGTTTTAACAAATTTAAAATTTTTTTAGAGAGAATTTTTTAAATTAAGGGCGTGTTTGGTACACTTAATTATATAGGATTGGATTGGATTGTTATTCAAAATTCAATTTCCGGTGTTTGTAATAGATTATAATCCTAGGATTACAGTTATTGAATAACTTTATCCTATACTTTTTTAAAGGATTACACCGGATAATCTCCACCTCCATCTAATATATATCTGGGGGTTTCTAGGGTTCCGATAATCGTCGCGCTGACAGGCGGAGGAACGATGCTGAAGGTTTCGGCGGTCGACATGCCCGACGTGCAGAAGGAAAAGCTCCCTGAGCACCTCGAGATCCAGCGCACGCGCGTCGTCTGCAAGCCCGATGCCCCCATCCATGTATGTATCCCCTACTTCTTACCATCGCTCCGATCTCCGTGTACTTCTATTTGTTCTTTTGTTATTTCTTTTTTCTGATTTAATCTTTGTAATCGGTTCTGCTGGGCTGTTTTTTTTTTGGTTGCCATGTTTTCTTTTCTATACACTTGTGTTTTTTATGTTTGCAGTTTTGCGTCGAAATTTCTTCTTTGGTTTTTGGTCTTACTTGGTTTCGAGGTGCTTCTCTTTCTTTTTCCTTTTTTGGTGTAGATGGAATATCTACTGGTTTATTAGAGTATCTATTCAATTTGAAGTCTTGAGTATTTTGTTAATCTATTGTATTTTTATTGATTGTTTCTGAATATTAGATTTCTTTTTCATTAAATTGTATCCTAGTTTTCTAACCCTTGGGTAGTTTAACTGAAGTTTTGACAATATCCGCTTATAATAATTTACTGCTCCTTCTATAAAAATTTGGATTTTGTATACTGTTCCAAATTTGTTGTTCAATTGTTTGTGATTAAATCCAATCCAGAATCATAGGAGTGGGTTTGCGGTTACCTTCTTGAAGTTCTGCAGTTTAGTTTTTTGGGATTCATATTCTTCTCCTCTATTTCCTATTTTTTCCATGGGAATGTTACTGTGTTACATTGTGATTGAGTTGCTTTTTTGCATGGGGATGCATCTTCATGTTTGAAGACAGAACCAATTCATTACTCTGGGGCCTTTGCATCAATGGGAGTTGACAATGGTGTGACATTGGAGAGCTTCTGCAAGAATTTCAAAATTGAGGTTTTTGAGTTAACAGAGGATTCCATGGAGTTTGATATGATTGGAATTGATGCTTCATTGGCTAATGCTTTTAGGAGGATTCTCATTGCTGAGGTACAGTAGTAACAAGCCCCCTAAACAAAGAACATATGACTGATGCAGTAAAATCTATATGATGTACAGAATGAATGATGAACAGTCAATAAATGCAATTTGCCTTGAAATTTTTTTTCTTTACTGGTTTTGATTCAATCTTGTTACTTAGACTTATACTTATAAGCCTCTGCCGACTCCTTTTCTTGTCAAGGTTCCGACTATGGCTATTGATAATGTCCTTATGATTAACAACACATCGGTGATTCCGGATGAGGTTATAGCTCATAGGCTTGGACTTATTCCTCTTAATGCTGATCCGAGACTATTTGAGTATCTTTCAGGTAGGCCTTGTTCAATTTTTTCCTTGTTTCAGAGTTAATGCTGAAATGTTTTTTTATTTATTTCATTATTCTGATTAAAAAAAGTTGGTTTTCTTTGAAGAACATGATACTCTGAACGAGAGGAATACTATAGTCTTTAAGTTGGCTGCCTCTTGTAAAAAAGGTTCTCCCCGTCTCATAGGTATCTCTTTTGCGCATTTAACTTTTTTTTTTGTCATTTTGTTATCTGTTGATGTAAATCTACTGTCTTCAACTTCACAAAGAGCTTTGTTCATTTATTGGGATTAGCTTCATGTATTAAACTTCATATTTGTTCTTCTTGGCCGATTAAACTTTATTTATTTTCTTTTCATTTCTATTCCTTGCATGTTTTTATTTAGTTTCTGTTTATCATGAATTGTATACCATTGGATACTGCAATATTTGATTTTCCGACTTGTGCTATCTCTAATCCTTGTGCTCAATTCTACTTGTTTATGATTTATGATCTAGTTTCAACCTTAATGTCATTCCAGTGAAGTCAGATCAACTGAAGTGGTTGCCAGGAGGCAGTGAAAAACCTATGGAATCAGCTAATCCGTCGGCAAAACGAAGGACCTATACTTCATTCAGTTGCAGTCAAGATTCCTTGCCAGAATTTGCCAATAAACCACTGGGTGTCCAGGATCAAAATGTTTTTATTGATAAACTTGGGCCAGGGCATGTATGTATTTTCAATGTTCTTCCCTTTTTCTGATTATAAAATCTGTCTGATTTATTATTTTTATTTTTTATTTTGTGCAAAATTACCCTTGATCTTTGGATAGGATGCTGGTGTTGATCATGTGATACCATCCATACAAATGCCACTGAACATATAGTTTGTTTTCTGCTTTTGTAGGCAATTGAGTTTGAGGCACATGCTGTGAAAGGCATTGGTAAAGTTCATGCCAAATGGTCTCCGGTGTCTACGACATGGTATAGGATGCTTCCTGAGGTGAGAAATATTTTCTGATACTAACATATAGCTTAGTCTGAGTTCTTCCAAGTAGTTAACTAATATCTTTTTAACCTGATTCTCTTGGATAGGTTATATTATTGAAAGAAATAAAAGGTGCTGATGCAGAAAAGCTTGTGAAGAAGTGTCCAGTTAATGTTTTTGATATTGAAGATGTCGGCAAGGGTTGGTTCTTCTTCTCTTACAAATAGCAGTTCATTGCATTCTCTTTAATCTGAATATCATTGTTATCTTTCTGGGACACCATCTATCACTAAAAAGTGATCAATATTTTAATAATTTTCAGAACCTGAAATAATGATTTGAATATTCAAGGACTATTCATCACCCAAACTTGTCTAACTTCCCATTCTATGTATTATAAACTTCTTTTTTGATCTTTTATTATATTTTCTCAATAAAATCTTTCTTTGGATAAAAATTTGATTTTGCTAGTTATGATGCTATACTGCGATGGGCCCGTTATTGAGATTACCAATAATGAATGGAGTGGGCTTAAATCTGATTTAGGTCAAATACCATGTCTTCCTCTTATGCTAAAAGTGCTGGTTTTCCCTGCATCGCTTCATGTTTTTTTCCTTCAACTTAAGAACTGTTTAAATTTGGGGCATTGTTGTATTAATTTTTAGTTAACTGTAGTGATAGTTGGAGGGAAGGCCTAGCTCTTTGATCTTGTAGTGTACTTTTGATGGCAAGCTAGAACGGGTATCTGTCAGTTTTCTAGATTTCCTTATCTTAGGCAGTTACTATAATAGATAAGTTGGACTGTTGGAGATGGTTATTCTTGTTGCTGCCTTCTTGAGTCTTTGTTTGTTATCTATTCTATGCAACACTTCAACCTAAAGCAGGGCTCTGCTGCTGTTTAGTTATGGTTTTTCAATGCGTTGTCATTTTCAATTTGTCTTACTAAGCATTTGTCTCCTTTGACCCTCTGAACAGGTGATAAGAAGGCAATAGTGGCCAATCCACGGGCCTGTACATTATGTAGAGAATGCATTCGTGGGGTAAATGAACCACAAGTGGAACTAAGACGGGCTAAAGATCATTTCATATGTAAGTACTGTGCCATTTTGGGCGAGTATGTGAATTAATTTTTTAGAGTTGATGATATTTCACATCGAATGTTCATCTCCATTTGCACGGCCATGTACTTGGCAAATTTTTGAAAAATCTCTCTATTCAGAATGTGATCTACTGTGGGCATTGAGAATCTCTACATTCAGCTTTGAATCATGTAATCTGTAGTAGCATAACTGCATGAGATACATTCCATCTTGAAATGAGATTAGAGAAGGGGAAAAATTGACCACAGACCAAGTTTCAAGCTGTCAAATATTGGTCCATGTCTGGTGGTGCCAAAACATTCAAATTAATATGACAAAATGAGTTGTTGTCTAGGGTTGTATCTGTCTAAGAACTGGTTTTGGTGAGTAGGCACATGCAATACCTGAATCTTGAGAAATAAAAAAGAAAACTTAATAGGTTAAGAGAAAAGCTTACAAGCTTTATTACTATTTGTGTTGGGAGCAAAGTGAAGAAAAAGACATTTTTAGGGAGGATCCTGATAGAAAAGAAATTTTAAGGTCTGTATTTTTTGCACACCTCTTGCTTTGAGATTGATGAACTTCAGGATATAATTGTGATGAGGATTTATGATAATATGTTCAACCATATCTAGCTGTTCTTAAATTTCAGAGCAATATATGTAGAGAAATAGAGACCTCTGGAACATCTTTAAATTTTTTAACGCAAAGAGCAAACTTCAATATAGAGTCCTGAACTAGCGATTTGTGTTAAGCGTTTAATCTAACACCAGTATATATGCGGTTGACTAGATTACTCAATGCCAACAAATAAACTTGTGAATACTCTTATCTTGTGTGTGCTAATAAAATTCTAGGTCCAACGAAAGAATATTGTTCCTGGTTTTTATTTATACTTCTCTGCATCCTTAAATGCTGATCTAATTTGGGTACCTAATGGTAATTCTCAGCTGTTATTCTTGCTCCTTATCTTAGTACTTGTATCCTCTGACATGCCTTTTATTTGGTTTGCTGTTATCTTTAAAGTTGCTTATTTTTGTACATTGTTGAACTTGAATGAAATTGCTTCTAGTATCCTGTTACGATTTATT
Organism: Dioscorea zingiberensis; assembly: GCA_026586065.1. Classification (NCBI taxonomy): domain Eukaryota; kingdom Viridiplantae; phylum Streptophyta; class Magnoliopsida; order Dioscoreales; family Dioscoreaceae; genus Dioscorea; species Dioscorea zingiberensis. The sequence goes on from CM048819.1 coordinate 52,260,253, forward strand.
TTTCCTGCCATATGTTTCATTTTTTTGATTCCATCATTTGTTGTTGCAGTTAAAATTGAATCAACTGGAGCTTTACCTCCAGAAGTGCTATTCACAGAAGCTGTGAAGATCTTAGAAGATAAATGCGACAGAGTGATCTGTGAACTATCTTAGCATCTGCCAGTTTTGTAGGAAAATTGAAAAAGAAAAATAGTGTTGTGATGCTACTTGACTGTTTGTATCCCATTCACATGAAAAATATCAAATAGTCAAGCATATTGACCACTTGTAAAACACAACTGAAATTACCTATTTATATGCAGTATTCCCTTAAAAATCCTACATGTGTTCTGAGCCTTGTTTGCAGTTTGATCAGTCCTTGTGCTTTGTTTTTGACATCGCTGGTGTTAGAATGAGATGTTCCTTTAACAATTGATTCATTGTGCCATTACAGGACCATTGTTCTTCAGATGCCATTCAGATAGAGGCCAGGAGACACTAGAACTTGAAGCAGGAGGCTCAATTCTTAGGGGGATGCTCCCATATTTACCGTCTTCCATCATGTGCAAAGACATGACATTTAGTTTACGCCAGTCCTTTGGATTCTTACATTGTGGAGGGTACCCTACCATCAAGGGTTTTGCATGTGCTTGCAGCTCACACTCCCATGTATTGTTCCCATTCTATGGTCTTCTCTACTCCTAGGGTTCCGACGGGCGGGTTGATCAGACTGATATCAGTTTCAAAATTTCAGGCTTTAAGGAGCCTGGAGTTTTAAGTTAGGCCCTTATTTTATAAACATTTGCTGTAAATATTACCCTAAAAAGGTTACTTTAGGGCTTTGGATTAGGATTACCTACCATAGTACTTAATTTTGTGATTAGTGTTCCCACAAACCTAACTGTGACCTAATCTCTGAAAGATGCTTTGTTTTTGTTTTTGTTTTTTTTTTTTTTTTGGTAATAAAAGTCAGACTGACTATTTCATTTATTTAGGGTCCGTTTGATACGTCAAAAAATGGGGGCGGTATGGCGGACAACTTTTTTTGTCAGTTGTTTGATTTCTGAAATGGATAAAAGTCTGATTACAAAAAGTGGTTTGAGTGCAGAGCAGTGATTGAAATTTTTGTCACTCGAAATATCAGTCCTGACAAATTTTTAAGCGAGTGACGATTGATTTAAAGACAAATTTGCCCCTAAGTTAAATTAAAAATTATAACAATACCCCCAATTTTAAGACAAATTTAACCCCAACTTATATTAAAATTTACAACAATACCCCCAACTTAAAGACATTTTTGCCCCCAATCTATATTAAAATTACAATAATACCCCCAACTTAAATATAATTTTGCCTCCAAATTATATTAAAATTACAACAATGCCCCCAACTTAAGAACAATTTTGCTCCTGATTAATATTAAAAACTTACAATATTGCCCTCTCAAGTTAAAGACAATTTTGCCCCCAATTTATTAAATTTACAACAATGCTCCCTACTTAAAGACATTTTTGCCCCTAACTTATATTAAAATTACAACAATGCCCCCAACTTAAACATAATTTTGCCCCTAACTTATATTAGAATTACAACAATACCCCCAATTTAAAGACAATTTTGCTCCCAATCTATATTAAAAATTACAACATTGCCCCCAACTTATATTAAAATTACAACAATGGCATCAAGTTAAAAACAATTTTGCCCCCAACTTATATTAAAACTCTAAAAAAATTTACTCCAAAACAACATAAGAAAGCACAAGGGTATTATAGTAATTTTATAGTTTTTGTCAAGTCTTTGTAAGAAAAAGCAGAGAGAAACAAAAAGTTTTGTGTTATTAGTAGAAATATCAAACGAAAACGATCCTGAAAGCAGGTTGTCTTTGTCCACTTTTATCTTTGTACTGTATTCACATCTAAGACTTGATAACATTAGCTGCAAATGCTCTGGCATTGTCATATCTCCTGTAAATTTCTCTTCTTCTCCTGTTCCTTTTGCCCTTTTGGCCATTGTGTCTGCCATCATGTTCTTGGTTCTTGGTATATGCTTTACTTCCCAGTAATTGATTGTAGATAGAATGGCTTTAATTCTTCTGGTGGTAGTATCTTCTGTTCTCCAATCTCTGTCTTCTGTTGTTCTACTTAGCAATCTGGCTGCACTGATGTTGTCTGTGAATATTAATGCCTCTCTTGCTCCTAGATTGATTGATTCTTCCAACCCAATTAGGATGGCCTTCATTTCCCCCTCAAATGTTGTTTCAGCCTCCACTTGCTTAGCACCTGCAATGGAAAGGTTGCCTTCATTAGTAAAAGGATGATATGTGCTTGTTGCAGGTTTCCTCCGTTACTGAAGATGGAGCTTATCATAGGTTAATATTCAGTTTTTGAGTGAATAATTAGGAACCCTTATCATGTAATTAGGAACATAGGCTTTTTATAGGAGAGACTGTGATGGTAGTGGCGATGGGCGTGCACCTTAGATGTTTGTTATTTTGCTCCTAAGAAGCTGCTAGAAGAGTCAGTGATTGTCTATATATGCTCACAAGAAATGAATGGAAGGACAGAGAATAGTATTCCCAACTTGTCTTCTTCTTCCTCTGAGCCTCCTCCTCTAATTTCTCCTTCCTTCTTCTTCAAGTTTCCTCAAATTCCTCTTCTCTGTCTCCTTCCTCATCTGAATCCTCCTCTAATTACCCCCTTCCTCTATTTCCCAGCTTTATCCTTCTCCTCTTCACCCCCAGGCTTGCTACGACGGGGGTTAATCTGTGTATGAATTCCTTAGCTGCATTGAATCCCATTTCAATTGTTCTCCCTATTTTAGAATTCGGGTTTCTAAAAATCAAGTTGCACCTTGATTTCCATATGTACCATAATATGTAGGCAATTGTGCTTGCAACTTCTTCTTCATCTCTCTGTGGGATATGCCCCTTGTTTTCCATCCATTGTCCTAATAGTCTATCATTCTTTTGAAGGCTTTTCAGTTTCAGAGTCTGTTGTAGTTTGTCGTATTCCCAGGTTTCTTGAGACCATCTGCAGTGAATAAACATGTGTTGTATTGATTCTTCTTGGATTGTGCATCTGGGGCAGGCTTCTTGTGGGCCAATCCCTCTTTTGTACATGTACTCCTTGGTTGGTAGCTTGCCATGGAATATTTTCTGTAGGAGGCATTTAATTTTTGGTGGCACCTTCAGCTTCCATAGATTTCTTCATCCTTTCTACTGTTGATTTTGCTCTGGGTTCTTGAATTCTTTGTAGATTGCACTTGTTAGGGATTTCCCTGATGTTCCTGGCACCCATTTCCATGAGCTGGTCTCCAGGTCTTTGCTCACCTGCATGGTTAGTATCTTGTATGCACAGTTTGAGTAAAAAATGTCCTTAACTAATTCCTTGTCCCATTGCTAATGTAACATTAGTTTGCTGACTTTCATATCATTTATATTGTAGTTCATATTGATGAAAGTAGGTTTAAAAGTGAGTGGTATATCAAAAAGCCATGGTTCTTGAGCTATGTGTATGTTTGCAGATATTTCATTGATGATTATTCTATCCTTGATCATGCTAGCAGATTGTATTATGGCTTTGTAGATCTATGATGTTTTCATTCTATGTTTTTCATTCCAGAGATTCAGTTTTCCATACTTGTATATCATGAGTTTGGCCCATGGTTTATCACTGCCATTTAGAATGTCAAGCACATGTTTAGACAGTAATGCCTTTTTCATGAGTCTTAGGTCCTTAAACCCTAGAACACCCTCAGATTTTTCACTGGTTATGATGTTCCAGTTTATTAGATGGAGTCCTCTATGTTTGCTTGTGCCTTGCCATATGAATCCCCTAACAAGTTGGGTTAGTTTGTCTAAAGTTGAATTAGGTATTGCATAGGCATTAAGCCATATATGGGTAATGCCATCAGTGTAGATTGAACCAAAGAAATCCTGCCTGCCATAGCCATGTTCTGAGATTTCCAATGTGCAAGTTTACTCTCTGCCTTGGTAATTATTGGTTTATAGTAGCTTACTGGAATTCTTTTTGGTGCTATCCAACAACCTAGGTATTTGAAAGGAAATGCGCCTTGTTGGATGTTCAGTGTATTAAGGATTGATCTCTTAAGTATAGTATTCATCCATGAGGGGAAGAAGCATTCATATTTTCTAAGATTGGGTCTTTGTCTTGTTAGGTTTGAATATATATTCAGGCACATCTGGATTGCTTTGGCATTTTTCCTAGTGGCCTTACATGAGATCAGCAGATCATCAGCATACATGCTGTGGTTCACTGTTCTATTATGATGAATTTGGATTCCTGTGAGCATGCCCATGTCATTTTCTTTGTTAAGAAAACTTTGGTTAACACTTGTGATATGAGGATGAACAGGTATGGGGAGAGTGGGTCACCTTGCCTAAGCCCAGTCTTAGGCTTGTACCATTGGCCCACTCTCCCATTAATGATGAAGGCCATTGTGGTTGACTCTATGCATGCTCTAACCCAATCAATGTATATGGTAGGGAAATTCATTTGCATAAGCACAACATAAATAGAGTTCCAACTTACTACATCAAATGCTTTTTTCATATCTATTTTTAGCATCATCATAAGGTGGTCAAGGGTGTTTAGTTCTAATGAGTGTGCAAGTTTTTGAGCCATTAGAATGTTATCAAAGATGGACCTCCCAGTTACAAATGTCGTTTGCTCAATGCCTATGATGTCTGGCAGTATTGGCTTCAGCCTATTGGATTTGATCTTTGTGATGAATTTGTAATTTGTGTTACACAAAGATATAGGCCTAAAATCAATAATTAGTTTTGGATTTTGTTTCTTAGGTATTAGGCAAATGAATGTTCTATTCCAACTATCTGGCATATGTCCATTGTTGAAAAAATGTATTATGGATTGAGTGACAGAATCCCCAATGATCTTCCAAAAATATTTAAAGAATTCTGCATTTAGTCCATTGTGACCTGGTGATTTACCATTTGCCATTGATGACAGAGCCTGAAATATTTCTTCCTTAGTGATTGGTTTAAGTAGTTCTTGCTTTCAGCATTCTAATATGGTGGGAAGATCATTAGGCATTGTTGTAATCAGCTGGTTCAGATCATGGTCCTCTCTGGGTTCCATAATCTTGAGTAAAATAAGGTGAATTCATTATCTAGCTCTGCAAGTTCAGTTTTGATTTCCTGTGAAGCAGTTACTAGCTGGGTTATTCTGTTGTGAGCTCTATGTCTTTTTGTGACTAGGTGGAAGAATTTGGAGTTGTTATCACCGTCTTGTAGCCATTGCATTTTTGATTTTTGAGCCCAATAGGTTGTGTTTTGCTTTACAAGTGCTTGGTGTTTATTGTAAAGACATCTTAATTTTGTGTCTAGACTGGGATTTTCTTGAGGTTGGCTTTGTTCCAATTCTGTGTGCATAATTTCATTTTATATGGTTTTAATTTTTTGCTCGAAACTTTATGATTGAGGTTGTGCATGGGATTACCATGAAGTTTAGGATTCCAGACCTCCTTAACAATGTTATGGCATGTTTTTGACTGTGCTCAGGTGTTGGCAAATCTAAAAGGTCTTTGTCCCTTAACTAAATTGAAGTTGCATTGTATAAGAATTGGATTATGATCTGAGTTGTATCTAGGTAGGTGTTTTAGGGTATAAGATGCTAATACATCATGCCACATGGTATTAACTAGGACTCTATCCAATCTTGCCCAAATCTTAGCAGTGCCTTTCTGATTGTTACACCAAGTGAAAGGCGGGCCTATGAATTTGGGCTTAGGTAGGTTATTATTGATAATAAATGGGTTGAAGAGCTCAGTTTTCGTGCCTTTTGCTTTTTCTTGGTTACCTCCTTTTTTCTCTAAAGCTTTTCTTATTTTGTTGAAGTCTCTAGCAATGATCCATGGTCCATTGATAGCTGCTATACGACTGAATTCTCTCCAAACCTTCTTCTGTTATGCAATCATTTGACTGTTGTATACGATTGAGATCAGCTAGGAGGTTTTGGCTTCTGTTGTAAGTACAAGATGTAGCACATAACGCGAATTGGCAATTGGTGTTGCCACTCCATAGCCCTTCCTCCAAAGGATAATGATCTCTTCTGAGTATCCCTCTAATAATTCTAGGGTTGTTTGCCCTAGTTTCAATTAAGCAACAAAGGTCAAGATGGTAGGATTTCATCATGAATTTTATCCTTCCAATTGTGTCATTGCCCGATACTCCCCTGCAACTCCAAACTATCAAGTTCATGGACATTATAAGATTGAATGAGAAATGAAAACTACAAAAGGATACACCTTAATTCAATTGGGGTCCCTTTCACCCCTTCTTAATGATCTTTCTAACATCCAGAGATGATCTTTTGCTTTGTTTTTCTTACCATTGTTTCATACTAACTTCTGAATTCATGTCATCCTCCTCTATTGGATCATCTTCTTCTATTAAGTCCATGTCTTCCTTTCCTCTCAGGACTCCAGTGACAGTATTTACTAGCAAAGAAGTATTTACTAACACAGAGTGGCCTTCTAGGATTTCTTCCATTTCTAAGTTGACAGCTTCAGTTGGCGGTGAAGTTACGTTTGGGTTCTTCCCCTTGTGGATGAGCACCTTCTCCATCTCCATTGATGTCATCAACAGCTTTCCTTTTGGTGTGGGATTATCCTCACCCTTCGTTACTATTGTATCAGGGAAATATTCCAATATATTATATTGTGGACGGTCCAGATCTACTCAATCCCTCCATTTTTGGTCGTTCGATGGTGTTATTTGTATAACGTTCACGTGTCTCATCTTTGTGCCTTTTGCCTGTCGCTCTAGCATGCCCTCCTTTGACATTTCTGCCTCGACCTCTGCGCTCCACTTGGTCCTTGTTTTGGGACTCGGGCGAACAGTTAAGAATCACGTGCGGGCTTGGTTCTTCACATGTAGTTGTCTTCTCCGCCTAGTAGTTCCGGTTTCTCGCCGCCTCCCGGATTCCATCCACCCTGCCTAAAAGGGGCTTTTCTCTGCCTCTTTGCTGTCGGGGGGTCATCCAAGAGCCATATCTTGGGTCCTTTGGTTAGTCTTCCGCTGGTTGTCCATTTTCTGGCAAGTCACTCAAAGCTGACTATATTAGGGTGAGTCGGTTTGGAGTGCAGAGCGACCGAGCGACTCCGGCTTCCATCATCACGGCATTTTGGCACCGTGTCCAATTATACAACATCTATAACAAAAGACTGGTAGTTTTCATATAATATGGGAATAAAGAAGCAGTTGGTGGGGTATTTCACCTAGATACTTGGTCTAAGGGGTTTGGTGAGGTCGATATCTACACACACTCGGGCAAACCGACCACGAGTGTTGTGATGTCCACCATCACTACCTGTCCGATTAAGGCCGCCAGTGATTCAAGAGCTTCGACATCCCAATACTCTGGTGGTAAGTTATATAGCTATACCCAGATGGTTGCTTTTGATAGCTTTTCGTAACATGCTTGGAAGTCTGGTTGCTATCTCATCAAGTGGAGAATCAGTCCATCAACCATCCATGGACCTTCTTCAAGAAGTTGCTCCATCATTGTAATCATTGGGCATCATATCAGGAAGAACCCATTTGCCATGTCCGCGATCATGTCTTCTTCTATGTTGTTTCATAGCCTGTTGCAGCTTTAGCGGACAACGTCGAGCAGCGGTGGCCTTTGTTGTAGTTTTAGTGGTAAAACTAGAATTAATTTTTGTAAAGTTGCATACCTATTTCAAAGAGGCACCACCAATAATATTGGTGACCTTTCTAAAGAGGCACCACCAATATTGGTGACTTTTCATGTTCTTTCTCAAAATCAATCAACATAACTCTTCACAAAGGTTGTATCTTTTGTTTTAAGTGTCTATATATAGAGGTTTGCAAAGGAATACAAGCATATAAGAAACAAATTCCAGTTTCATAGAAGTTAGAGTTTTTGAGAGAAAACACTTAGTAGATCGCCGGACTTTGAGGAACGAGTGCTCGACCTTGAAGCATAGATAGTTGTATCCTGGCTTGACAGCGTCTGTCGAACCACAAGCACACGAGTGGGGACGAATTTCTGTTTAAGGACATTGCATAGCAAGCCTCTATCTACATCAAGTTAGTATTTGCTTTTATTTTTATTTTAATTTCAGTTCTTGTGATTATTCTTGTATTATTGTAATACATTCAAGTTATTCAATAAAGAAGTTGTTTCTATTCATCTTTGATTGATTTTCACCAACAATCTTAAACAGAAATTCGTCCCCACTCGTGTGAATGAAGGGAACAAGTCTCATGTGGAGAAACCAGAGAAGTTTAAAGGAGTGGACTTCAAAAGATGGCAACAAAAGATGTTGTTCTACTTGACGGCATTGAATTTAGTTCATGTGCTCAAGGAGGAAGTTCCTAAAACAGATGGTGATTCAATTCCCGCTGAAAAGTTGAAAGAAATTGAGACTTGGAAGAATCATGAGTTCCTATGCAGGAACCACATACTCAATATGTTGGACAATACTCTTTATGATGTTTACTCATCCATAAAGACAGCCAAGGAACTGTGGGAATCTCTTGAGAAGAAGTACAAAACTGAAGTGGCTGGAACAAAGAAATTTTTTATCGGCCAATTCCTTAACTTCAAAATGGTAGATTCCAAATTTGTTGTTAATCAAGTGGAGGAACTCCAGATAATCATGCTTAAATTACGTGCTGAAAATATGATTATCAATGAGAATTTTCAGGTTGGATCGGTGATTGAAAAATTACCACCATCTTGGAATGATTTCAAGATATATCTCAAGCACAAAAAATGTGAGATGTCAATGGAGGATCTGGTTTTGAAACTAAGGATCGAAGAGGATCTCCGAAATCTTTACTTGAAGGCGGATAGTGCGATACTGTATGAGGCCAAAGCCAACCTTGTCGAAGGAAACACTTCCAAGAAAAAGTCCAACAAGAAAGTGAAAGGCAAAGGTTTCGGGAAGGAACAAGGAAATGTCCATGCTCCCAAGGGCCAAAACTTCAAGAAAATCAAAGGAGCTTGTTGGGTATGTGGCAAGCCGGGACATCGTGCACAAGATTGCCGCTATAAGAAGGATCAACCCACTGCTAGAAATCCCAACAACAACAACCAAGCCAACATTACAGACGACAATTTTGTTGGAGTTGTTCTTGAAGCCAATTTTGTCAGTGACAATAAGGATTGGTGGATTGACACAGGTGCTACAAGACACATATGTGGTGACAAGAATATGTTCACTTCTTACCAAGAGAACACTAGTGGAGAAAAGCTTTTTATGGGAAATGCATCCTCATCTACTATTGCTGGAAAAGGGAAAGTTACTCTCAAATTTACTTCTGGGAAAGAGCTTACTCTTGTTGATGTTCTCCATGTTCCAGAAATTAGGAAGAATCTTGTATCAGGACCACTTTTAAGCAACAAAGGCTTTAAGATGGTTTTTGAATCTGATAAGTTTGTACTCACTAAGGGTGGGATATTTGTTGGGAAGGGTTATCTGGCAGAAGGCCTATTCAAACAGAATGTATTATCTTTTGATTCAATGAATAATAATAAGAATGCTTTTGCTTACTTGAGTGAGTCTTTTGATTTATGGCATGCTAGATTAGGACATGTTAATTATCGCTATATTCGTAGGATGGTTAGAATTAGGATTATTGCCTAAATGTTCAATTTTAGTTAATGATCATAAATGTGAAGTATGTATTGAATCCAAATTTGCAAAGCAATCATTCAAGTCGGTTGAAAGATCCAGTGAATTGCTTGGATTAATACATAGTGATTTATGTGATTTCAAGTCGACTCCAACTTCGTGGAGGGAAGAATTAGTATGTAACCTTTATAGATGATTGTAGTAAGTATTGTTATGTATACTTAATACATAGCAAAGATGAAGCTTTGAATATGTTTAAGACATATAAAGCAGAAGTTGAAAATCAACTTGACTGAAGAATAAAAATCCTAAGATCCGATAGAGGGGGAGAATACGAATCAATCGAATTCTCAAATTTTTGTTCTTCACATGGAATTATTCATCAAACTAATGCACCTTATACTCCACAGCAAAATGGAGTTGCAGAAAGGAAGAATAGAACCTTCAAGAATATGATTAATTCTATGTTAAATAGTTCAGGTTTACCACACAACATGTGGGGTGAAGCCTTACTTACTGCAAATGCTATTTTAAACAAAATTCCATATAAGAAGACTGACAAATCTCCTTATGAAGTGTGGAAAAATAGAACACCGTCTTACAAAACACTTAAAGTGTGGGGTTGCCTTGCAAAGGTACAAGTTCCTCTTCCGAAAAGAACAAAACTTGGACCAAAAACATTGGATTGTGTGTTTATTGGATTTGCCAATAATAGTTCCGCATACCGGTTCCTAGTATATCAATCCGGAAATCTGGATATACAAGTGAACACGATAATGGAATCCGCAGATGCAGAGTTCTTTGAAAACATTTTTCCATATAAAGAAGGAAGGTGTAGGAAAAGAACACATAATAAAAGTCTGGATAATCATGATATACATGATGATGATCAAAATGATCATGGAGATGTTTCAAATGGTCAAGAACAAGAGTTAGAACCAAGAAGAGGGAAACGAACTAAAATTCCAAAGAATTTTGGTCAGGACTTCATGACTTACATAGTTGAGGCAGAACCTCAATCATATAGTGAAGCTATGTCCTCACCTGAAGCTTCTTATTGGAAGGAAGCAATTCAAAGTGAGGTTGAATCCATTTTACAGAATAACACGTGGAAATTGGTTGATTTGCCTCCAGGTAATAAACCAATTGGATATAAATGGATTTTTAAGAAGAAATTGAAATCAGATGATACCATAGACAAGTATAAAGCTCGTCTAGTGGCAAAAGGGTATCGTCAAAAAGAAGGGTTAGATTTCTTTGACACTTACTACTTGATCACAAGGATCACATCTATTAGGGTGTTGATAGCAATTGCAGCCATCTATAATTTAGAAATACATCAAATGGATGTAAAGACTGCATTTCTAAATGGTGAGTTAGATGAAGAAATATACATGGAACAACCCGAGGGGTTTGTTATAAAAGGTCAAGAGAAAAAGGTGTGTAAACTCGTCAAATCGTTATATGGACTTAAGCAAGCACCTAAACAATGGCATGAGAAGTTTGACCACACTATGTTTACTCATGGTTTTAAGATCAATGAGTGTGACAAATGTGTTTACATTAAGATCAATAAAAATGGTTGTGTCATTGTATGTCTATACGTAGACGACATGCTTATAATGGGATCGAACAAGGGTGTTATAAATGACACTAAAACAATGTTGAACTCAAATTTTGATATGAAAGATATGGGTATAACAGATGTTATACTAGGAATTCAAATTCAAAGGAACAAGGATGGGTATCAGCTTACTCAATCCCATTACGTAGAGAAAATTTTAAAGAAATGAGTATTCTAATTGAGATATTCACCAACATTCTTTTTGAGATTATTATTAAATTTCTTTAAAATTTTCTCGACCTAATAGACTTTTAACACGACAAGGGTGTGTCAAAGTTGGACGGTTGACTCTAGTATGACCAGGATTACTTACCTTGGTAGGTAGGGGAGAAGATGGCTCCATGGGGAGCTGGAAAACATCCGACTAAGAGCTGAAGGGACCCAGTTGATCCAAATACCGGTGGAATACAAGGAACACACAACATCTTCTTTGCAGGTACAAAATAGTAATGCTTCATTGCAGGCAACTAAGCAGGACAGAAGAACATTGAATGCAGGTGAAGGTATCCAAAGCAAGGGTGCAGGATGCAAAAAGTCCTGGTCTTAGGAGGTGCAAGCTAGAGGAGCAGTCCAGAAGGAGTCCATCTTCAAACCAGGACCTCTATTGAACAGGTTAATGGCCTCAGTAGAGGACACAATGATACTGGAAGAAGACAATGTTAGCGAGTATAAGAAAAGATGCAGGGATGCCTGTACAACAAGTTTCTGGGAAGGCTGTTGGTGAAAATCAATCAAAGATGAATAGAAACAACTTCTTTATTGAATAACTTGAATGTATTACAATAATACAAGAATAATCACAAGAACTGAAATTAAAATAAAAATAAAAGCAAATACTAACTTGATGTAGATAGAGGCTTGCTATGCAATGTCCTTAAACAGAAATTCGTCCCCACTCGTGTGCTTGTGGTTCAATAGGCCATTTGTCGAAGCGAGGATACAACTATCTATGCTTCAAGGTCGAGCACTCGTTCCTCAAAGTCCGGCGATCTACTAAGTGTTTTCTCTCAAAGACTCTAACTTCTATGAAACTGAAATTTGTTTCTTATATGCTTGTATTCCTTTGCAAACCTCTATATATAGACACTTAAAACAAAAGACACAACCTTTGTGAAGAGTTGTGTTGATTGATTTTGAGAAAGAACATGAAAGGTCACCAATATTGGTGATGCTTCTTTGGAATAGGTATGCAACTTTACAAAAATTAATTCTAGTTTTACCACTAAAACTACAACAATACCTCACATTTTAGTTGTAAAACTTGAATGACTTAAATGCAAAATTTTAAGAGAAACATATATGATATGCGTCGGAATAGGTGTCTTTTGGACTTGAACCTACCCTAGTGAAACTTATCGGACTTACCAAGTGATGCAGTGAAATTACTCTTGAACTGTCCACTTATGTAGTAAGCCAAGACAACAAGCATCACACATATCATATAAACACTTTTCGTATCATACGGTTGTGTTCGTTTTGGTCCTGAACAACTCCCGGATTCATGAGAGCTTTAGGAAATGTAGCCTTCTAATTTCCATAAATGCGACCCCACATTACTCTCATATAGGTGAAATCAATTTTTAGAACAATCTGCCTTGTCCTCTTAATTAAGATATTGACTTCATTAAATGTTAAAAACATAACCTCAACTTCTGCAGAACCACAGTTTCAACATAGGAATGAGTTTGTGTGTTCAATCTTGAATCACTCCCAACTAGTTTGCCTATTGAACCTAGACCATGGAATCTCCAATTAACTAGGTTAGGTTTCCGTCTGGATGATTCATTATATAGGCTTTAGTCCCATTCCCCTCGTTGTAAATACGATTTGCTCTCTTGCTAGGCCCTTTGTCAAAGGATCCGCTATGTTTTCTTTTGACTTTACATAATCAATAGAGATTATGCCAGTAGTGAGCAATTGTCTAATCGTACTATGTCTACGTCTGATGTGCCTTGATTTGCCATTATACATTTTGTTCTTGGCTCTTGCTATCGCAGCCATACAATCACAATGTATGCAAATAGCTGTTATTGGCTTAGGCACTAATGGAATATCTTCCAGAAAATTGCGAAGCCATTCGCCTTCTTCTCCAGCCTTATCTAGAGCTATAAATTCTGATTCCATTGTTGAACGTGCTATACACGTTTGCTTTGACGATTTCCATGAAACCGCTGCTCCACCAAGAGTAAATACATATCCACTTGTGGACTTTGTTTCGGTATCACCAGAAATCCAATTGGCGTCACTATAACCTTCCAATACAGCTGGATATTTGCTGTAACATAACCCATAGTTCATGGTGCCCTTTAAGTATCTGAATACTCTTACTAAAGCCACCCAATGGTCTTGACTTGGATTGCTTGTATATCTACTAAGTCGACTTACAGCATAGGCGATATTAGGCCTAGTACAATTCATGATATACATAAGACTTCCGATCACACGTGAGTATTCTAATTGAGATATTCACCAACATTCTTTTTGAGATTATTATTAAATTTCTTTAAAATTTTCTCTACGTAATGGGATTGTCTTATGGGTTATCACGCCCACTGGAATTGGAGTGGCCCATCTCTATTTATATTAAAAGACCTTCCACTATCCTACCGGCCTCTCATGGCTTAGTGGTTAGAGCTTTACCAAGCTAATTGGGGGGCCTTGGTTCGAATCCCCCCCCTCCCCCATGCACCTTTTTCTTTTATAACCTAGTTCAATTAATCTGGTTCCTTAGCGTTTTAACTTAATTAAATCAAATTAATCCTTCACTTGGTTAGACTAAATCATTTTAATAAAGTCTATTTACTTATCTAACTCAAATCGATTTGACTTGACCCAACAGTTTAATTTGGTCCTCAACCCAATCCCTTTGATTCCTTATTAACTCAACCTAGCTGATGTGATTAAGTCCAATCACATAACTCATTTATGTCTTTTAATTTAATTAACCTGTTGGTTGAACCCAATCACTTGGACCAACTTGATCCAGACTAGCCCAGCTTGGCTAACGGGTTAACCCAACCAACTTAAACTAGTTTTCTTTTTAAATAACTTTTAAATCTTTATCTATTTAACTAATTAGATTAAATAATTAATTATTTCTCTCTCTCACTCTCTCAGCCCGCGCCTCGCCGGAGCTGTCACCGGAGATGGTGCTTCTCGCCGGCGAGCATGCAACCAACCGACCTCTACCTGCGCTGGCCTCGTCTCGGCCCAGGGAACTTGCTTCGCAACTCATCCATCACCCCGAGGGGCTACCGGTCGTTAGATGGCTCGCCGGAGTTGATCCTTCCTCGGCCGTCACCTTCTTCTCCTCCGGCGAGCTCAAAATCTCACCGGAATGCATGAAAGTACCCTGAAAAACTACTGCAGGGGGAGGAGAAACTTACCAAAAGTCCATGGACATCTGAAACCACCACTGAGAGTTTCATGACGAGCAGCGGAGGTTCACTGTCTTCTCTGGTGAACCAGGCGGCTCTGTTGACAAGCAGCGGCGCAACTTTCTCACTTCTTGACCTCTTCTCCTCCTTGGAGGTCGCCCAATCTATTACGAGCCCGACAGACACCAGCAGCCGGTGCTCCGTCCTCTCCTTGATCGCCGGCGTCGGAGTTCTTTCTCCCTGGCCTCTCTTCTCCTTTCTCGATCTTTGGGTAAAGATGACGCTTCTATTTATATAGCCTGGTGGAGACGAAGCGGCAAGCACTCACGAAGTAATAGCCCCGGTAACCGCCGGCTTCTCCGCTCATAACGGCCAAAAATGGGCGACGGCGCTAGTAGACTTTTCAGAGAGACAGAGGCATGCCTCGTGGTTAGTTCTCGCGAACAGACGGTGAGGATCGATTGGATGCGATCTCACGGCTCACATTAGATCTCTATGCCTCAGTTTTATCAACAACTAGATCTATGGCTATGATTTAATCAAAGGTTTAATGGCACGATCTCTACCTCATGCCTCGTATCCAAATGTTCTCAGATGGACGCTTCACCATCCGCCACGTAGCTCCCTTCAGATTCTTTATTAACTCTCTGAGATCAACCACAGTTTGAGATGATCTAATCTCAGTCGTCCATTTATTAGTATAAAGCTTTACTCTTGGCTTTTTACTCTGTAAAATCCAAGGATATCATGAAATAAAAGAAAAAAAATCTGTTTAAATTCCTTCTAAAGTGGATTAAACTTTTTGGAATATTAGAGGAAATTTTCCTAAGGAATTAAATGGGAGAAAATGAAAATTTAAAGATAAATACCCTAATTAGGGTTAATGTAGGGTCTGAAGGACCTTTTGGTAATTTCAAAAGTATCAAGGACTAAAGGGAAATTGTTCCCTCTCACAGGGATGGACCAAAGAGTAATTCAAAAAGAGATAGGGATCTCTGGAAAATTTCCGGGAGTCAACGGATAGGATTAGAAGATCGTGGAAATCGCGCTATCGCGAGGCATTATAATGGCTATGGTATAGCCACGTGTCGAGCCGCGATTTAATCCATCTGATCGTGGATCAGATGCGAGGCAAGGAGAAATGGTTTGGTGGGAGTGGTCCCACGGTGCGGGCTCACAGGAGCCACCCGTCTAGAGATGAGACCCCATCACGAGGCGATGAGAGGAGATCAGGCCGTTAATCGTGGTGAGATCTGGGCTGTTAATCAGAGGGAGTGTTAGATCCGAGGTTTTGGAATTGAATCTCAGCCATTGAAGTGGATCAAGAGATCCTCACCCCACATCCGAGAGACCAAATCTCAAGGCATCTCCACCGTCTCTCAGCCGCCTGAAACCTACCGCGCGCGAGCCTCGCTGGTTCTCCCGTGCGTTACGTGCCGTGATGCCGGTCGTCAGTCGCCGCGAGGAAGCGTGAAGGCGTTGGCGGCGCTTGGGCGGCCTCCTCAGAGCCTTATAAAAGGGGCACTCCATCCACCGTCCCGGCACACAACAAGCCGAGCTTCTTCGGTGAGGTGTCAGTCGGAAGAAGAGAAGTTGTTTTGGTGAAGGCCGTTACTAGGCGACCACAGAGAAGCGCGGGAGCAATCGCGGCAGGGGTTAGGTGAAAGCGGGGAGGCCGGGCCGCGACTAAGAAAGGGAAAGTCGGTGACGATCGCCGAAAATACAAACACCTTCAACCGGTCTTTGGGAAGCTCACATTGTGGTGTCAAGCAGAGCGTCCACAACTCTTCTGTAAGTTTCTTCCCCTCCACGGAGGCCTTATAGTAATGCGCGCGTATGAGGTGTAGCCGGGTGGGGTTAGGTTGAGAGAGCAGAAGAAGGAGATTTGGAGGACTTGAACTTCCGGTGGAGCACTGTACTCTCTACGAGAGGGTCGGTGGCTGGCGTTGAAAGCGTGCTTGCAGAAAGGAACTGGCAGCTAGTGGAGCTCACGATGCGCTGCGAGGATGCGTCGGTGCGACTGGCGAGGTCTCGGTCATGTAGCAGTGAGAGAGGTTGAAGAAGAAG
Source organism: Dioscorea zingiberensis (assembly GCA_026586065.1). Taxonomy (NCBI): domain Eukaryota; kingdom Viridiplantae; phylum Streptophyta; class Magnoliopsida; order Dioscoreales; family Dioscoreaceae; genus Dioscorea; species Dioscorea zingiberensis. The sequence goes on from CM048819.1 coordinate 52,276,945, forward strand.
TTGAAAATAATAATAATAATAATAATAATAATAATAATAATAATAATAATAATAATAATAATAAAGTAAATGGAGTAATGGGTAATAGAAATAATATTGGTTGATTATTCTATTTCCAGCTTTAGAAGTGTGACAAAAATTGCTCTATAGGACAATTTAATAGATGGTTAATAATTCCATGAAAACATATAGATGTAACAACTTATTTAAGTAGATATAATTTTTCATGTGCTATTATATGTGTGACGATTAATTGGTTAGTTTTGTATAGTTACAATAACTATATGGTACTATAGTTGTGACAAAATCAATTAACTAGTAGTGGTGAATAAATAATTTGAACTATATGAGTGTGGCATATTTAATTCGATTAATCAACTAGGTTGGTTTAAAGATCTCGAAAGGATTTTAGATCTTGGTAGTGAGGCAAATTAATAGAATAATTCATTATATGGGAAGATATAATTATTCTATGTGAGGCAAATTAAATTGGTTAATGGTTAATTAACCAACGAGAATAACTTTTACAGTGTAACAAATTTATTTGAATTAATGATTGGAATGATTTGAGAGGTTAATAAGGTTGGACTCGACAAGTAGACTAGAGTTGACTAAGTTTGACCAAGTTGGGTATAAGGTCAACTAAAGGATATGGAAACAGGGGGATAAGAGCCAGTAATCCGAGAGATGGTCTTTAGGACCCGTTAGTGGGCCCATGCCCAATAGAGTCGATAGACATGCATATGTAACTAGAGACTCGTTGAAATCTTGACTCTAATAGAGCGTATGTATGCCAGATACTCTCGGGGAAACGTAAGGCATTCCAAGGGATTCTAGGAAGACTTTTAGTCTCACTTTGGGGAGAGTAGAGTACACTTGCCTAGTTCCCACCCAGTTCGGGTTTTGGACTTGCTTATGTTTTCTTATTTACATGCCTTCTTGTTGTCATACATGTTATTTGTATCTGTTTAGATTCAGGTTGAGCATGTATGCTTGTTTGGGATGTTGGTGTCCACATTTGCTATGGTCTCGCTTGAACTCGATTGGAGCTAAAGGGGCTCAGATAGGGGAGTGTTAGAATTTGGACCCTCGGCATTTCACTGCCTTGCCAGAGAGGCTAATCTCTGGTGGTCTTACCTGTTAGTGGGCGTGGTACACTGACCGTGTTAACACGTATAAGAGGTAGTTCTACCAATTTGCGACTGGAGGGTCGAACGACCAGAAGGTCGTGCTTACAGCAAGTAGCTGGACATACTGGCCGGGAGTGATCCTTGAGTTTTCTTTGAAACTCTCTACAGAGCCCGAGGGTTTCTGTATCAGGGGTTATATCTTTGGATTGTTTTTGGTAGACCCCTAGCATTGTGTTTCTTGGTATTGTGATCTCATTGATTGACATATTGTCTACTTATGTCTTTGTATCCCCGCAGGGGTACTTACTGGGCTTTCCATTCGAAAGCTCATGTGTTTTGCTCTTTCTCTTTTTCAGATACCGAAGTTTAGGGGGGTGGAGCTTGAGTAGAGGTCACGAGGAGATCCGAGGTCTGGGAGTCTCCTTTATCTTTTATTTTGTGAGCTTTAGTTGTGTAGGACCCGTATAGGGACCAGACTATGTATAGGGCCATAGACCCTGATGACTCTGTGTTCCTTTGAACTTGAGTTTAATTTATATTATGGAATGTTATCTGCTTATAACATTTAGGCCTTGTATTTGAGTCGAGTTTACCTCTACTTGAGTACGGCCGGTCTATTGACGTGCTCGAGGTCCCGGGATCCGGGTCGGGGCGTGACATACTCAGCAGTCCCTTTGCTTATTTAAATTTCAGAAAGGTCTTTTTTCTGTGAAAGGGGACAATTAACCTGAGATCCTTCTTTTTTTTATAAATTATTAAAAAGTCCTCTCATATCCCTTTTAGCTTTAATTTATATTTTGAATTAATTACCCCCTCTTTTAAATTTCTAATCCACCAACTTAATTAAATTAGGGAGCAATTTAATTATTATTATTTTTCCTAATATTAAACTATTTTATTCAAATAAAATTCTTGGATTTTTACAGTTGAGGTTGGCTCCCTCCGGTGTTTTGATCGATTTATGAGTAGAGGTGAATGGTAACGAGAAGATTGATATTGGGATGGTGGTAAATATCTCTAGCCAATTGTAATTCTTATGTCTGTCTCTACATTCAAGTTTAACTTGATTATTCTTAAAACTGTCATAGATTATCAAGGGAAATAGTGTGGTCATGATTGAAGCTCTGGAACCTAGAGGCAGCTCAAGGGTACAGCGGGTGAAACAACCACTTTAGGCCCCCAAATTTTAAGGGCCTCATATTTACTTTTTTATCCTCTTTTGTTTTTAAATCTTATTATCATAACTATAATAATAGATTATTATAATAAATTGATATTTAAAAATTTTAATTTTAATTTAATATCTATTGGAGGCCTCATTTTATTTTAAATATTTTTTCTTAGTAGATAGTTTTTTTCTATATTTTTGACAAAAAAATTCTCTTTGTATAAAATAACTCTATTGTTTAAATTTTTGTTTGTTTGTTCAGATATTTTTTTCTTTTTGGAGTGGTTATAGAGTTACTTACAATCAAAACCCAGAAGAGTTATCATATTAGTATATAAACAAGCAAATGGCCCTCGCGTTGCTCAGGTTATTTTAAATAATATTATTTAAATATTATTAAAAAAATTTAAATATGATATTATTTTTTTGATATTGATGATAAGGGGCATCGAAATTTTTTATATGTATATGTGTAGATCTTCTGTAAATTACATTTAAGTAATACAACTATAAAAATATAATTTTTTACATATATAAACTCCAAAGAATTGCATATATTTAAAATTTACTCAAAGAATGTGTAAATTAGATAAACAAATACACAATCATCATATACTTGCAGATAAAACATGTGCAGTACAGTGCCATGCATGTGAAACAAATAACATTAAAAATTACATGCTTCTATCTTCTCTATTTGAGCTTGTCATAGTTCTTCATTCCTTAAGCCTTAAAATTTGTAAGATGTTAGTTTTTCTTAAAAAATTTAGGCATATGGTAAATATGAAATATTAATATAAAAAAAGTTGTACCTTTTTTGTTTGATTGTCATTTGATAGGCTGCTTCCAAATTACTATATTTATCTTCGTCATTTAATTGAAGTCTACTTGATACCTTTGGCTGTCTCCAATTCGTTTAATTCTCTCAATAAGTCATTACTGGATATGACAAAAATATATCTTTCATACATGCGTGAAGCCAAATATTCCTCAACGCTCATATCTCCAATTTTCTGTTATTTACCAATATAATTTAATATAAAATGGAAAAATGTTTAAGATATATATTATGAAAATAATTTTTGATTACCTGTTCCATGATGTTGCAAAGCTCTTCAAGTGTTTTCCCTAATATAATTTCAACATCTTTGCCATATAAAGATCTGCAACTCCTGAAGCATTACATATTTATATAACTAATGAACATAAAAATCAATAAATAAATTTATATAAGAAAATTAAATAAACAACATTGATGAATAAATAAATAATAGAAAAAATTGCTTGCATACCCCTCCAAAACCATATATTTGCTTAAATACCCCTACAAAAATACAATTTGCTTGTATACCCCTCTAAAACTAATTTTTGTGCTTATATACCCCCGTCGTTAGTCACCGTTAGTTTTTTTTAGAGTTAACTATAGTTTAGAGTTAACCATGGTTGAAAAATTATACAATTACCCTCATTTTTAATAATTTTGACTTCCAACCCTACTTTCTCATCTATAAAATAAATAATATCTATAAAATTTTTAAAAAAAATTAGAGGGGTATATAAGCAAACCCAATTTAGTAATTTGCCCCCATCCATTGATTTAACACTGTCAAAGGGCAACTTAACCATAGGGACATATAAGCAAAAATAGTTGATTTACGGGGGTATGCAAGCAAATAACATTTTTACGGGGGTATTTAAGCAATTTCCAAGTTTTATAGGGGTATGCATGCAAAAACCCCTAAACAATAAACATGTTGAATAATATAATGACAACTTAAAACCACTTGTTCAATACTATCCCTCATCCTGATGTGCCAACATAGATGACATACGATCTATTTTTTAAAATTTTTTAATTATGCGTGACCTTATCTTGTTGACGTGGCAATTTTTTAAAAATAGTTGTAAATTTAAAGTATGCAGATGTAGAATTTTTTTAAAAAAATATAATAAAATAATCAATTTTAAAAAAATCATAAAAATTATTTTTCAAAATTAATAGTATAATTAATTTTTTTAAAAAATAGTAATATAATTAAATAATTTTTTAAAAAATATTTTTAAAAATATTTTAAAAAAAATTATAAATAATTAATTATTTTTACCACAACTACATGATTTAAATTCAAATTTAAAAATTATATTTTTTTTAAAAAAAATGTCACATCAGTGTGATTGAAATTTTCTTGTAATGTTCTAACAAAGCTCTTCCAATTTCAATAACATGTTTAATATTGAAAGCTAGTATTAATTTATGTGCAGGTCTTCGTTTTCAAATGTATCGCCCTATAAAATTGCTATTGGCCCTAGTTTAAAAATATCATGAGAATTAGTACATAGCATGTTAATTGAAAGAATAAAATATAGAGTTTAGACATCTGTTGTAACAAAAAGGATTTATTATTGGGACACTCAAATCTATAAAACATTTACTTTGTTTATTGTGTGATAGGGAATTTAAGATGAAGCACTTTAAAAGACACAAACTAAGTAAATCATGAATATAAAACATTTTAAAAAAAATTATGTAAAATCCAAGTATTTTAGGGACCATTTTGTTTTTAATTAGTTATTTTCTTTAATAATTGTTTGGTTAACAAGGGAAGATTTTCAAAGTTGGACTTGTTAGACTTTTTATTTATTTGGGAATAAATATTTTTTGGTTATTCTTTGGTTAATTAATTAATTAAAGAATAATTCCCCAACATTGGAATTTATTTGGTGTTAAGTGAAAAGAGGGATAAAAAAATAAAAATAAAAATAAAAATAAAAAAAGGAAAACAGTTACTTAAGTGGAAAATGGATCTCTCTCTCTAATTAAAAGAATTGGGGGGTTCTTTACTATAATGCCATAAACCCATATTTGGATTGATTTCAAGGATTTAAGAGGGGTTAATTGCAAGTGATGTGCTTCATATTGTTTGGCACCATCTAAAGGTTTAAAATGCAAAACATTTACTGTTAAATGTTTAGGATCAAACATTGGGCGTCTATGATAATCGCCAATGTTTAAAATTCTCATGAAAAGACTATATGAAAGGGCTTGTATAAATTAGGATGCATGAGAGGGCTTGGATGCAAAATGTAAACCTTGTATGATAACTTAGAGGATTTGTGGGGACTTTTTACTAGAAAGGTATGAGATGCCATGCACATGGTGGATCTTCTGGTGAATTGAACGACCAAGAGGAGGAGGTGATACAATCTTGATGATCCAACGAGGGAAGCAACAACACATGGAGTTTCAAAATGAGTAAACGCGTGAGTTCTTGCTCCTTCAACGCGTCACCACCGCCATCAACGCACCACCTCCCCGATCTTCGGACGGCCAGCTACAACATGAATTTAAAACCAAGAGATAAACTTAGAAGGTCGAACCTTATCGAGAACCTCTACAGCTCTTATAAAAGGAGGGGCTATCCCCGAACCCTAATAAATCATTCGAACGGCGGTGAAGCATCCTCCTCGTCATGTGAGACCGAGAGGAAGAGGAAGAAGGGAAGAAGAAGAACCCCGAAGCCACGAGCTCGCCGTGAAAACCCCCTACCATTGGTAAGCTTCTTAATTCTTGCAAGCCACGGAGAACTAGTTAATTGCTTTTGAACATGTGTAGGCGTGCATATAGGGTTGTCTTTCTTGATTAATCAGGTTGCTCATGCATATAAATTAAAAGTGGAGTTCTGTTAAGAGCACTTACATTCGGCAGGGCAAAAGTAGGGCAATGTGCCCTTTTTGAACTTTGAGGAAAAAAATTTCTCACACCGCGTGAGAAACTACCAGGGCAGGTGGTGGTCCCCACTTGCCGGGTTAAGCGCACAGGCAAGGTTGCCCTTTACGCCGGAAACAACAACTTGGGAGCCCACATTTTTTTATATAAAAAAATATTTTTAAATACATCCAACGGATATATCAACAACGGCTAGTTAATGGTTATATTTTTTAAAAATAAAATAATAATACTTTTTCTTCAAAAAATTTAGAAATTTTTTCTATAAATACCCCACACCACTTCATAATTTCCCACACATTCACATCAACAAAAACTCATCTTACACTCTTATTCTCATTTTTTTTTCTTTATATTCGATGGCGTCTTCGGGTAGCTCGTGGTCCACAGCCGAAGATGTATTGTTGTGCCAATGTTGGGGCGAAGTTGCTCATAAATCCGGTGACCGGGAATGCGATGAAAAATGCAAAATTGTGGAACCTCATTCATGAAAGATTCATATCGAATGCACCGAATTCTCCTCGCACGGAAATGAGTCTTTCTAGTAGATGGAAAATGTTGAATAAATCGCTAGGATATTGGAGGGATGCTTTGAAAAAGACGTTAGAAAATTATCAAAGTGGTACCAATCTTGGGGATGAGGTAATTTAATTTTTTTTTAACATACTTCATTTTTTTAAAAATTATAACTTCATTTTTTTATTTGATATACTTACTTAATTTACTTATTTGTATTAGCAAATTCAAGCACAACGTTGGTACAATGCTACGGCAAAGAAGGAATTCGCGCATTTTCAATGTTTGGAAGTTGTTAAGAGCTATCCAAGATTCATGATTATCCAAGAATTTCAGTCTAAACATGTGACACCGACTGAATGGGCGCCAACATCCCAAGAGCCAACAACATTTGATTCTCCTGGTGATGAGGGGACACCAACTGATGCTGCTACAACATCACCATTCGTACGTAGGAGGGCGTCACAATCCGGTGGAGTGGCTAGACCGGCAGGAAGAAAGAAGTCGAAGCAAGCTGCCGGTTCATATAATCCGGACACAGCTAAGTATCTTGAGGAATTAGCCACAACAGGTAAACTCAACCTTTGAAAGAAAAAGAGAAAAAGATGCATTTGACAGATATAGATTTGAGACACTCTAAAAGGATAAAGAATACGCTGGTCAACTACAACAAGATTTAAGAGATAGAGAGGTTATGGCCATGGATTGCTCGGCATTTTCTCCTGATAGGAAAAAGTTTTGGAAAACAGAACGTATTGAAATTATGAGGAGAAGACGTCTTTTTAATGAAGCCACCCCTAGTAACATGAATGAAGGCACCCCTAGCAACATGAATGAGGGTACCCCTAGCAATGTGGATGAAGATCATACATCAAGAGATTGGTTTGATTAGATGTCTTCCTACTTGTTTAGATTATCATATTTAATTAATGTACTTTCTTTAAATTTTAATTAATATAATTTTTTATTTTAATTGATGTACTTTTTTGTTTTAATTAATGTTATTTGTTTTAATTAAGTTTATTACAAATACAAACTAACATTTAACCAACTAAAAATATAAAACAAAATATTTATGAATAGTAATTACCAGGGAAATCGAAGGTTTGGGGTGTAAGTTTTTTTTTTGGATGAGTGGATTACCATGGCAATTCTTGCCCGGGCAATTAAGGGGGAGGGGTGTAAGTGCTCTAACATGTTGTGCACTCTAGTGAGTATACGAAGGAGAGATTACATGGACACTTGAGGTTTACGATGCTGAGAAGACAGAGAATGTAGCTTGAACTTGGTGGAGGATAGTATGATGTTTTTAGGAAGTGTGAACCTGATAATATGTTGTATGGTTTTTTTGTTTTTATTGACAATTAGGTTTACTAACCATGAAAGAGAAAGAAAGAGATGTTAAAGGATAGGTTAGTAGTGTGCTCCATGGAACTTGGATAGTTCTTCATGGTCCATACATGATTATGGAATAATGATTTTGGTTCATGAACTGATCTTTGCTGGTGATTATTAGTAAGGTCTTCTTTGATGGTTAGTGCTTAGTTAGATCAGGTTGAAGGATTACTGGGTTTGGTCATGGGCTTGAAGGTTCTTGTGGAGGTTGTTAGATAGAGTAGTGTTTTCTCTGAGATTTGCATGCATGAAGTTAGTTGTTGTTGTTCCTATATATATATATATATATATATATATATATATATAGGGTTAGGATCATGGGACACACTATTTTGACACACCATTTGACATCCTTCTTCATTCATTAGTTTGCACAGTGTTTTAACCAAATCCAGCCATATGGATGGAAAGAACATCGAAAAATAAGCAAGCATGTCAATTTTCGTTTAATTTAGGAACTTGTAGGGTCTTCATATTAAATGGTGAAATTCCAACCGTATAAAATTTCACCCGTTAAGATGAAGACCCTACAAGTTTCTAAATTGTATGAAAATTGACATGCTTGCTTATTTTTCGATGTTCTTTCCATCCATACGATTGGATTTAGTTAAAATACTATGCAAGTCAATGAATGAAAATGATGTCAAACGGTATGTCAAAATAGTGTGTCTCATGAACCGGACCCATATATATATATATATATATATATATATATATATATATATATATATATATATATATATATATATATATATATATATAGGAGGAAGCTGATCATAGGATGAGACCTTGGCGAGTATAAATTAGATGAAGGAAGTTTTGATTTGTTATGTGGGTCCCTCTTGATCTTTTAGATGGATCTTTATGAGGTTTTGAGGTTCAGGGGACTGGACTTGGTTATGGGTTGGTGCTGGGGAGTGCATGTGGTCTTTAATGTGTAGGTGTGTGTGCAAACATAATTTTAGAGGAGCTGTTAGTTTGGATTTTTGTCAATACCTTGTATTGAAGGTTCATGGACAGAGACTGGTTCATTAAGGTTGTTTAAAAGATTTGTTTATTTTTATAAACATGATGATCTCCAGTACACGTGTTTAGAGAGGATTTGATTAATGGCTTTAGAGGATAGGGTACAGTATGATGACCTTGAGTGTGGACCTATGTTTATCAGATATCGACATAGAGCGCTGAGCATCGTCGGAACAGATACGGTTCGTTCGATTGGATTGCGATTAAAAGTAAGTTACTCTTGCCTCGCTCCTACCCATTGTTTGGGTTTCTTGTTTTGATGAATGCTATTAGTTAGCATATCTTCTTTGTGGTATCTGTTTTTCTTGGAAGCATGCACATACATGTTTGCTTTGTTCTCTTTCCTCGTACGTGTATAATTAATGTGCTTGTGGTAGTGCTATTACTACTTGTTTGTTGGAATGCTCTTTGGATATGCCCTCCTGTGACCGACACTTGACTGTAGGCACTCGTGGTGCTTGTGTGCAGCTAGGTAGGTATGCGTCAGTGGGTGGCCGGGCTGGGTGACATAACCTCACGATTTATCACAGCATGAGACCATAGAGATCTGCGAGTACTTATATGCTTGGCGTAGGGAAGTATGCACCAAGCCCGAGGTTTGTTCTTCGCGTTAGGTGGAGAGTTGGGGCTCGGTTTGGGAGCGTTAGGGGGCCGAGACACCACTGGCGTTTGACTTACCATGCGAGGAGAGATGATACTCGAGGTTGTCCCGCACTTTGTTGAGTGGGGTTGATCTGGCTGATGCGTGTCAACACGCGTTGAGAGATGGCGCTTACAGAGTGCAACCGGGGAGGGTGGTAATGCGGTAGAGGCGTGTTGCTGTCAGGGATCGTTCTTGAGCTATTTTTTGGAAATCGATTCGAGCCCAGGGGGCTAATCTTTGGATAGAGTAAATGCAGATTCTGGATGATTGTGGTAGACTCTTAGGATCTGTTTGTGTGGGGTGTAGCCCCATTGCTTGATGATTCTTGGATTTTGATATCATGTTTCATCATATTGCTCACATGTCTTTTGAGATCCTTGCAGGGTACTTACTGGGCTTTCCATTCGAAAGCTCACTACACTTTCCTTCTCTTATTTCAGGTCCTAAGGAGAAAGTGACTCGAGCTCAGGGACGCATGAGAGTCGGGTGGGATTTTGCTGAGGTTGGAGGATCTCTTTATCTTGTGTTTTCTGTGTGATCATTTTATTTAGGACCCTGGTAGGGCCTGGACTTTTGTAGGGCATATGGACCCTTTATGATTTATTTTTATTTCCGTTGTGATTATCCTGAGGATATTGATTATTTTTATTGGAACTTTTGGTTATTACTTGATATCTGCTTGATTATTTAGGCCTTGTACTTGGGTGGGGCTCGTCTCCATTTAGGAATGCGGTGATATGTTTACTTTCGAGGTCCCAGTGAATTACAGGTGGAAATTGATTATCATGTCAGCATGATAATATTGCAAAAACTACATAATTTTAGAAAATAATTTCCTTGATATAAAATTACCTTGTGACGTTCTGCACAGTTTCTAAAAAATTTCTCTTTCTTCTTTTTCCTTCCATCTGATCTTCATCTAGTTAAAAAGAATTTTCAGTTAGAATATCTAGTTATATTCTATATATTTCACATCATATCACATACAAAATTCAATTAAAATAAAATAAATCTTACCTTAAATTCAGAAGAGTAACTTGGAGGGTTTGAGAGGGATTGCGGGGAAGAGATTGAACAAAAGAAGTTTGAGGGGTGGAAGGAGTGTGATAATTGTTTCACTTTGGAATACAAAGGTACGAGAAAATTTCATAAAATTTTTAAAATTCTAAATTAGTAAAATAATGACTTATGTGCCAATTATAAAATTTTATTTATTTTTTAAATTTAAATTTCTCACATGCACCCTTTTTAAAGTTAGTAATTGTTTCTATATATATATATATATATATATATATAATATATATACAGGCGTTGTAAAATCCAAGGATTTTACTTGAAATAAAATGTGTATAAATTTCTTAGAATTAATTTTTTGAAATAAAAAAAACCCCAAGTAATAGTGATGGAATTAAGGAGGGAAAATAGGGGAACGTGAAGAGGATATGAGGAAGTGTTACCCAGAGTTATTTACTTCCCTGTAATGGTGTAGCAATTTCGAGGACGAAATTTTTTTGTAAGGGGTGGAGGATTGTAAAATCCAAGGATTTTACTTGAAATAAAATGTGTATAAATTTCTTAGAATTAATTTTTTGAAATAAAAAAAAGCCCCAAGTAATAGTGATGGAATTAAGGAGGGAAAATAGGGGAAAAGAGGACTAAAACCCTAATTGGGGTTAATGGAGAGTCCGGAGGACTTTTTGGTAATTTTGTAAGTACCAAGGACTAAAGATAAATTGTCCTCTCTCTCAGTAGTGGATCTATTTGTAACCTAGGAAAAAATGAGGGATCTCTGGATAATTTTCCAGAGAAAATCCTTATAGAATTAAAGCGACGACTGAGATTAGAAGATCTCAGATCAGTGTTGATCGCGAGGCGTTATAATGGTTGCCATGAGGCCAGGTGGCAGGCTTAAGATTCACTCATCTAGATCCGGTGATGGATGCGAGGTGAAGGATTAAGATCCAGCCATTGTTTTCGTTTGCGATCTCGGCCGTTGATCTCGGAATTACGGATATGAGGCATGTATTAGGCTTATAGCCGTCGGATGAAAATGGAGTGATCTCCACCACTTATCTGAGAGAGCCTATCTCGAGGCAGGGGCCGCCGTTACCCAGCCATGACCACCTGTGCTCGCCGCCGCGAGACCCGCCACCTCCCCGTACGTTACACGCGGTAATGCCGCTCGTCGGAGCGGTGAAGTAACTCGCAGACGTTGACGATCAGTTCGTCTGCTTCCCCTCTATAAAAGCCCCACCTCTGCTCGTTCTGAGACATCGAGAAGGAAGTGTCCACCTAGATGCGGCATGAGGGCGTGGTGAGGAGGCGGAAGAACGGTCTCAAAGGCAGCCCATTTGTAGCGCTACAAACACTACCGGGGAGGCAACCGAATTCAGGTATGAATCCCATCCAGCGTTCAATTTAGTGTTTGGTGCGTTGTTAGCTAGGTTTAGGATTTGGTCGAGTAGGGGCTGAGTCAGTGAGTGGAGATGTAGCGCTACACTTGAAATGAATAAAGATTTTTATTTATTAAATCTTTAATGGGAAAAATTTAAGATTTTGTAGTTATGAAATTCGAGGAATTTGTTAAGTGTTAATTAATGGAAATTAATTAACGGTAATTAATTCGGGTTTATTAATTATTGGAAGCGGACAAAAGTTAAAGTCGTGGAAAAGTGGATGCAGTGGGGGACGGCGACCGTGATGATACAGTGGACCCGTGACTAAAGGAATTGACTAAAGGCGAGATTTGCGGATCTAGGTGAGGCGCGAGGAAATCCAGAGAATTATGGTGGTGGACCCAGAAAAATAAATCCATTCACCCGCTGGGTGAATAGTACCCGATGTGGCCTTCGGTGGAGACATGTGGGAGCATAGTAATCATGTGACAACTTAGTTTAATGAATATTAAAAACATTAAATAGATTTTTTTATAAAATGATAAGAGGAGATTTCTCTCTCGATTCCTCTCTCCCTCTAGATCTGAACTTCTTCAGAGCCTACCCACGCCCTTTTCCCGGCAAGCTTCCCCACCGACTAGACCTTGCCACTTACGGCCGCCTGAAGCCGCTCACGGTCGGCTCCTACTGCGCACTTGCAGCATAGCCATACAGAACTGCATGCTTAGCGACCTGGCGGCAGTCCCGCGTCTCACTGATCCAGCGGGGCGGCTGCGGCCTCCCGGCCAGCGCCACTCGCCACCCTTGCCGCTGCTGCTCAGCATACCCTCTGCGCGCGAATCCTTGCGGCCCGCGCGCCCGGTGACTTCTCCGGCCATCAAGCATCCAGACTCCGCACTGCTCCCGCGGTTGCGACCTCGGCGGCCGCCCCAAGCCCGGCCACCGAGCCACCTCACACGAGCACACCCGCCGGCCTCCATCGGCTTGCACGGCAGGCGGCCGCCTTTCCGGGCCCAGCGCCTCACAGTCAGCGCTTCAGCTTTATGCAGCCAGCAGCGCAAATCGCAGCAAAGACACGTGCGGTATTACCACGTTGCCATCTCCCCTCCTCGCGATAGTGAGCATTCATAACCTTGTATGAAGATTAAGATTAAGATTAATTACATGATATGAAGGGGGATTTGGGGAGAATTAGTTAATGTTCATATTGATTGTGGGTTAAGTGAATGCTTGTTGTATGATTTTGAGAAATCCATGTGTAATGGATTCTTTTGAGTGTATGATTGTAGTATTTCGGGGCCCTATAAATAGGGAGATGCTGCCGAAATTTTATTTGGAATTCATACACCTTAATTTCTTATTAATGGCATTTAAGCATGTTTGAACTTAGAGGACCACCATTTGGGGGAACTAACCTCTTGTTAGAGATGATTTAGAGATTTAAGAATAACTGTATTCCGTATTTTTGAAATGGGGTAGTTAAATATAGAGGCACTAAGATTTGTTATCCATTTACTAGATCCTGACTTGGGTGCGTGATCTGTGACGATGGATCGAAGGATTGTCTTTGTGGCGGTAGGATCATTACCCATGCTTTGTGAGTATTGCTTTCTCCTACCTTGCTTTTTATTATTAGTACTCTCTTATTCCCTCGAGAGGTTCCCAACACATATTCGGGAGGCCGGACGTGGATATGTGTGGGTTTTATATCTCAAGGGATGCGTTGCTTCCTATATTGCAGGTGCCTTGTAGTATTGTCTTCTCCTACTTTGCTTTTATTATTGTGGCACTCTTATTCCCTTGAGAGGGTTCCCAACACATATTAGGGGGCCGGACTTAGGATATGTGTGGTTTTATATCTCAAGGGATCGTTTTCCTATATTTTTTATACATATTTGAGTTGAGTTTTACTCCTTAAATATGTTTGGCTTCGATCTCGAGGGATCATTATTTTTATTATGTATATTCATGTGGTTTGCCTTGGATGTACATATGTGTATACTGTTACTAGGTATTTGATACCGTCAATCTCTTACGCATAGGGCATGATACATGGACGGAGGCTCGGAGAGTGATATTTTCCGCCATGTATACATGATTATGGCTATCAGAAGCAGGCGAGAAGACGATACCGAGGGTATCCTAGTATCACATATGCCAGGAGATTGAGTACATTCCATGGATTTATCCACATCTTAGATGCAGACAGCTTGCTAGTGAATGTTGTTTCACTTGCATATTTGTTTATTGCCTCTCTTACTCCTTGTTTATGGTGTTTGCCACTTTTATTGCTTTATGAGGTCCTACTGAGCCCTCTTCTTTGGCTCATGCACTTGATTGTGTTTCTCAGGTTCAGACGAGGAGTAGGGACGAGCCTAGGCAGGGGTTTCACCGAGTAGTCGTCTCGGAGCTTGTTGTATCTTGAGGTCTGCGTACCTCCTCTATTCAGTGTGTGAGACTTGTATTTCTTTCGTTGTTATGGATTTCTAGGGGTGACTAGACTAGATCCTAGTCTGGGGTTGTATAAGCCCGGTATTTGTACTTTTATTCAGTACTTGTACTGAGTTGTGTAAACTCCTTTTTATTTATGAAAATTCCGCTGTTGTTATCTCTGAATAATTACTGTACAGAGTCTCTGAGGCCTCGTGCCTGAATAGGGGTCAGCCCCTGTTTGGGTACGGCCGGTTGGTCCACGTGCCCGGGCCGAGGTTTGGGGCGTGACAGGAGAGGCACCGGAAGAGGGGATTAGGGGACTGTGAATGCGCGCAAATCAATGGCGGGGCCGAGACGGAGCTCAGAGCATGCTTGGCCGACGGTGAGCACTCTCAGGCGAGGAGATGCCATTTCCGACGAGCATCTCCGGTGAGGTCAGCTGCCGACCATAGAAGAAGAAGAGAAAAAATAATAATAAATAATTAATTGAATTAATAGATTAATGTTTGATTAATCATTTTAATAGGTAGAGTGTGACAGATATTAATTAAAAGGGGGACTAGATAAATTAATCAATTTAATTATTTAATTAGATTGGTAAAAGATCTAATTAAATTGATTAATGGAGGTTGGATATCAAGGTATTGATATACATCATGCCTAAGATGAAATTAAAAAAATATATAATAAAGGGAATAAATAATTAAGTTAGATTATTTAATTAAATTAGCTAATCATGGATTAGTGATTAACTAATTAGAAATGAAGTGTGACAATTATATACAATGTAAAACAAAAAGGAAGCATGGTCAATTAATTAATTGATGGTTTAAGTGGATTGAAGGAGGATTTAATTAAATCGAATTAACGAATTAAGTGATATTAGAGAGATTAATGGAAATCAGTTTTAATTAATTAATGGAGTTTAATTAATTAACTCGGTTGATAAAAAGGTTAAACCGAATTAGAATTTGGGTCTAGTCCCAAACTGGTTGGGAGACTAAGAAGATTGGGGTCCAAGGGATTGGGTCCAGTCAACTTGGGTTGTAGAACTAGTTGTGGTTGAACCAGGTTTAAAAAATAAAAATAAAATAAATAAATAAATAAAATTGTAATAGAAGGGGTAGAGGGCTTGGGAGAGGAGGGGCTTGAACCCACAACCTCTCAACCAACACCATACCACCCTAACCACTTGGACATGGCTAGGCTGGCTAGCCACATAATGAAAGTTGGTGGCTTCTTATTCAAATAGAGGTAGGCCCAATTACGCTAAGGGGACTGGGTATCACCAATAAGGGGTCCTACCACGTCAAATTAGAGTAAGGTTGACTAGAGATGACCTTATATGGGATGAAAGACCACTAAGGATTTGAAAGAGCGGGAAGTGGCTCGGTAACCAGGATAGTGGTCTTTGAGACCCGTCTAGTTGGGTCTAGGTCCACCGAAAGCGAAAATTATGCATGAACGTCTAGGAAACCTAAGGTTTTAATAGAATGATGGCTCTAATAGAAACTTTATCGTCAGGTAATCTCGGTGAGACTTAGAGACACTTTTGGAGGAGACTAGGAGGGTTTCTAGTTCCAGAAAGAGGTAAGTACACTTGCCTAGTACCTACTCTTCGGAGTTTCTTTGAACTTGAATATGTTTTGTTATGCTTTATTGATGTCATACATGCATCCTTATCTATTTTAGATTCATGTTAAGCATGTATGTTGTTTTCGGGATGTTGGTATCCCGATTTAGTTCGTTAATATTGGTCTCTTGCCGGGACTCGATGGGGCGTGGGGCTCGATAGGGAAATGTTGGGGGCCAGGGACCCCTGGCATTTCTACTGCTTGCGTGCCGAGAGGCGATTCTACGGTGGTCTTACGCGTGGGAATGAATGCAGTGACCCGTGTTAGCCGCGTATTGGTGTAAGGAGGTATAGTACCCGACTTGCGGCCAGGAGGGTGAGCGACCAGTGTAGGTAGTTGCGTTACAAGTAAAATTTGGATATCTTGGCAGGAGTGATCTTTGAGCTTCATTTCTCGAAACTCAATACAGAGCCTGAGGGTTCTTGTTGATAGGGGTCGCACCATTGTTTATTGGTTGTAGTAACCCCTAGAGATATTTCCATAGGGACCTGGTCCCAATGATGGCTTATTGTTATATTGTGTCTTCATGACCCTGCGGGGTATTTACTGGGCTTTCCATTCGAAAGCTCATGCATTTGTTCTTTCTCTTTTTAGGATCCCGAGGGTCTAGGGGTGAGTGCGGAGGAGATTGCTTAAGAGGATCCGAGGTCTTAGGGTCTCCCTTGTCTTATATTTTGAGAGTTGTTTCCTTTATATAAGGACTTATATAGGGACCAGACTTTGTATAGGACTTATGGACCCTTATGGCAGCTTATGTTCTTCGAATACGTAGAGTATGATTTTATTATGGTTTTGTCATCCGCTTGTTTACACTTAGGCCTTGTGTTGAGATGGAGCTCGTCCCTTTTGAGTCTGACCGATACGTCTGGCCGACGTGCTAGGGTCCCCGGATCCGGTCGGGCGTATGTGAGGCGCGTCTATTACATGCGGCTTTGGAGCGATTGTTCCAGTCCGATCGCCTCCCATTTTGGCCCCTGGAGCATGTTTGAATTATTTTTATCCGTACGGATGGGAAGATCATCGAAAAATAAGCTAGCATGTCCATTTTCATACAATTTGGTGATCGTTTGGTCCTCCCACTTAATGGTTGAAATTCAGAACCGTTAAAATTTTGCCTAAAATAAGAACCATTAAGAAGGAGGACAAATGTTCACCAAATTATATGAAAATGGACATCTTAAAGAATCTTCCCATCCATCTGTTAAATACTCAAACATACTCGGCTGAGCAAATAAAATGGGAGGTAGTGGACCCTATAGGCCGACTCTATAATGGCGATGTGTGTATATATATATATATTAAATTCCAAAACCCCAATCTAATTTTCTTGATAATTTTTAAAATTTTTTAAAAAACTTAAATTAGAAAATATTTATATTACTTTAAATTAAAAATTTTGAGAAAATTTTAAAACCTCAATTCAGTTATTATGCATACTTTTTAAATTTTAAAAATTTAAAATATAAATTTAATTATTATGGATACTTTTTAAAATTTTTAAAAAATCCAAAATTTTGAGATGTGGATATTATTTTAAATTCAAAATTATGTTAAAATTTTAAAATCTCAATTTAATTATTATGAATATTTTTTAAAATTTTTGAAACATCTGAAATTTTCATATATTTATATTATTTTAAATTCAAAGATATGAGAAAATTTTAAAATCTCAATTTTATTTTTATGGATACTTTTTAAATTTTTTTAAAATTCCGAAATTTAGAGATTAAATTTAAAATTATGAGAAAAATTTAAAATCTCAATTTAATTACTATAAATACTTTTTAAAATTGGCAGGAAAAATCCAAAATTTGAGATGTTTATACTATTTTAAATTCAAAATTATGTGTTAGACTTCCATAAATATTTAAAGTGAAAGATTTCTTTTAAAATTAAATATATTCATAATATAATATAGATAGATAGATTTTTTATAATTAAAAATTCCAAAATTCTGAGAAAATTTCGGAACTCCATTCTAATTTTCTGTTTTTTTAGATTTTTCTAAAATTAAAATTAAACTCCTTTCGCTTAGTATTATATATAGATATAGATATATAGATATATAGATTAGTTAAAATAATATATTGTATAAGTGTTTGTTAAAAAATTAATAAAATTTAATTTATATTAAATAATTAAAAGCCTCATTTTAAAATTTTACTTTAGGTCTCAACTCTCTTGAGCTGCCCCTGCTGGAACCGCCAACTCACAATAGTAGTAGTGACCCTATATCTATTTGTCATATTTTACAACTTTTGGACAATGTAATTTGTTGTCTTTTGTTTGTGTTTTTCAATATTTTATCGAAATTTCCTTTTTTTCCTCTTCCTTTTTTGTAAAACAATTTTCATTCTTGTTTTCTAATTCGACAGACCATGTTTCTTTTTTTACTTTTAGAAATGAAAACCCAAAATATATATTTTCACAATGCAATTATTTGACACTTGTTTTTCATAAATTATTATAATAATCTAAATATAAATATTTGTTTTATATAGTTTTATGCTTAATATTCAAATGAATTTCTTTTAAGTAACATGTAATTTTAATCCTTGTGGTTGATATTTGTTTATATAATTATTTGTTGAAGTATAAAAATAATAAGTTTTTATATGGTAATTTTCTTTTTTAAAAGTTCTAACTAAAAAAAATGGATATTTGCATATGCACATGCCACAAATTAAAATATATATATATATATATATATATATATATATATATGAGTATTTTAAAAAAATGAATTTGGGTGGTTTCTGAAAAAAAAAAATGTTTTGCTAAAACTATTTTGTAAAATGGATTCACAAACATGTTTTCAATATTTTTCAATTTTACTGGAGAAGAAAATGATGATCTAAGTTGTCTAACAAACAAACCCTAATTTTTTTACATGTTACTTGCATTTGGTTGTAAGAAAAATAAGATAATAATGTTATTTTTTATCCAGCTTATCATTTTGACACGGGGTTAAAAAAAATAGATTAAAAAAATAGATATGTCTTTCTCAATTTAAAACAATTAAAACTCTTCTTATTTGGTTTGGAGTTATCCAATTGGAGGAATAAGTTTTAAAAAATTTTAAATTTTTTTAGGAAAATTTTAAATCAAAGTTATTAATGATAAGATTGGATATATTTTTAAATTTTAATTAAAGATTTTGATGGATAACACCAACCAAACACAACATGATTTATTTAAATAAATTTATTATATTTAATATTTTCGGTCAATTTAAACAGAACCTTAGGATTTGCCTCAAGATCAGGTCGTCAACCCATATGAGCTCCAGGATGGAGCGATAAAAAGGGGAGCCGCCACAGCGCCACAGCACCACTGCACCCACCTTTCTCAATTTTTTCGAAGATTAACCTCGGCTGAGGAATCACCGTCGCCATGACTTTTTGGGGTATGATTTTCTCTTTTCTGTTTGGTTTTTCTTTGAAAATCGCTGTTGTTCCGTGTTTTTTTTTTTTTTTCTTTTCCATGTTTTTCTTTACCCAATTTTGCTCTCAGGGGTCTTCTTGGAGCCTGGAGAACCATACATCCACGTTTATGATGATAGACGCGGAAGGCTTCGGATCACTCAGGTTCTCTTTCCAGAAATCTCCCTTTGAATTTGGTTTTCCGGATTAGGTTTTTGGTTTTCTTGTTCTTTCAACTTTCCTTTTTATTTTGTCTTCTGTTTTTTTGAGTTGAAGTGTTCTTTTATGTTTTAGTGATCATAAATCTGATTATGCATTTGTTTAGGACTTTTTAATGTGTTATATCAAAAATTCTTAGAGCATGCATCTGTTCCTTCAATGACTTTAGTTGTATTATCATTTTCTTGATTTTCTTTTGTTTTTGTTAAGGAAATTTCCCCTTCTAGTGTTCATTGTGTGGAGAATGATCATTCTTTTTCTTCAATGTGCAACTGTGATGATTCATATAGGGTTTGAATTTTGGAAATTGCATTGATGCTTCTAAGAATGAGTTATATATTTGGTTCAGGCTACACTTGAAGTTCACAATGCTTCAGATAGGAGTATGGTGCGATGTAATGTTGGTGGTAAAAGCCCCATCTTGCTTTGTAGTCTGATTCCCAATGTATCCCAATGTTGCCATCTACAACTTGAGTTTGAAGAGCATGAGGATGTGGTTTTCTTAGTTTTGGGGGCGAACGGTGTCTATTTGTCTGGCTACTATCTGCCTAAAGGTATCTGTAGTAATTTTTATACTTATTTAAGATGGAATTCCTTGACATTGTTGAAGTGATGAATCTTATGGTGATAATAATACTGATGCAGAGTCTGAAGATGCATATGAGTCTGAAGATGCATATGAGTCTGATGATGCGTCATCTTCCCTGGTAATTTGGATTCTCTTTTATTTGTGCCACATATGTGCTTGTACATCATACTCACTTAAATTTTGAAAACATGAAACAAGAAATTATATTTTTTTTCTTTCCAACTCTCCTCTTTATATTGTGAGATGTGGGACTGCAGGATTGTGTGTATTGGTGTTGTGCTGTCAATATATGCACTTCTTGCTGAAAGTGTTTTCCTGCAACAGTCATCTTGGGGAAGATGGGAAATTGGATTTAACTAAACATTTTTATTGGGAACCACAACAATCATTTTCCTCATATATATATTTTGGTCTAACAATTCAAATATTGTTTGTTGGCATTTTTCTTTGACTCCTTTATGTTATTTTACAACCTTGGTAATTTGTAACCTGTTTCTACTCTTTCTTTTGTACTATTAATTGATATATCTGATTTTATTGATATCCAAGTCTTTTCCACCACTTCAAGCCATTGATCTGAATTATTGAGCTTATTTTTGCATGAATTTCAATATTATTTATTTGTTTTATACGATCCTCCAGAGGCATTGGTGGGGAGTTCAACAAGTGGTTAATAATTTTAGTTTCTGTACGATCATCATCAGGATCATCTCCAAAAGAATTTTTATTTAGTTAAAATCTATTCTCTAACACTCTGTTTTTAGACTTTTTTAGGTCTGTCTTAACGCGGGGAATTTGATGGAGAAGGATTAGAGCTAGACAGCGTGAGTGGACGATGTTTTTATCTCCAAATTCAGCCGTTTTTTCCGTAAAATCTTTCATTTTGCTATTTTTAGTAATAATTCAAATGCATTGATTCTGATTTTTTATTTTATTTGAATTTTTAAATTTGAATAATTTTGGATATTGCCATTTTTCGGCCAAATTACCGAATTTAGGAGATTCTAGGGTTTTGAGGCTATTTAGTCCGGCTTGTGGACTAGCTTTAGTTTTCAGTTGGTTTTTTATTAATGAAATTTGTTTGAATTTCAGAGATATTTCACTGGTTTACCTTGAATCTTTGTTGACTTCCTTGCGATCTCCTTTGTTCTGGTGAGCCGGCGGATTAATCGTTGCCCCGCCGGGCGTCTTGCATGGTTTTTGTTTTTTATTTTCAATTTTTTTAGACATGATTGTAAAATCTGGTGATGATTTTTGAAAGCTATTCTTGTTTTGTTCTTTAGAGTATAGATTGCATTTTGTAGTGTAGATTTTAAGATTTTGCCATGGAATCTCCATTTTGTTCTTGTTGATGATGGAGGGTTGAAAGGTAAGAGTTTTTTTTTTTTGGGTCGAAATGAGCTACATAGTAGCTTTATATTAAGAAAAAAACAACTAAAAATTACAACATCATCTATCAGATGAGACGGGCACACTCATTCAAGGTAAACTAACAATAGAGGAACAAGACAAAATATAACTGAAATCTGTTAGGAACAAGACAAAATATAACTGAAATCACACTGAGAACGGCAGAGGAACAGCAGTCAAGACCCCTTCCCTCCTGCCATCATTCGGCCCTTCTTTTGGACTGCAGACAAGATATGAACCCTTTTACGAGCTCGGGATCCTTTCCGCACACATTTTTGGAGCTCCCAAAGGGTTCGATCATCCTCTGAGTCCTCCATCTCCGAGTCTTCTTCCAAGTTCTCCGAATCGCTCCAAGACCTTGAGGATGCCATGTAGGCTTTGAAAGCCTGCTTAACGCGTTCAACCACCATCCTATGTCCATCACTGAAGCTCTCTGCTCTCTGGTCAAACGAAGACATCAAGAGCAGTGGAGGTGGTGAACAAGTCTTGTGTTTTTCTTTTGGAATACTATTCGCATCCTTGCTTGTGAAACCAACTGTCGGAACATCGTCCCGAGAGCAGGATCTGGGAATCGGGTGGATAAGACCCTTTTCAGAAGCCTCGACAATGTTGCGTGAGCTTGAAGGATCGTAACGAGTCGATTGGTGATAAGACCCGCCTCGACCCCTACGTCCGCCTCTGCTACATGTTGCCGTCTCTTTGTCCGCTCCCTCCGCGTGGCGGACATCCGCTTCTCTAGCCTGCTGGCCTCTCCAGTAGACTCAAGTGGAGTGCGCGGATCACGTGAGGCCATGCCCCCAGCGCCACCGCGGCCACATCCGCGCCCTCGTCGGCGGGGTGGCTGCATCCATGACCCAAAGCCTAATTGGTCCTTTGTTTGATCCTTCTCCTCAAGCGGAACATGAGAGCTGTGGACTTCGTCCTTGTCAAGCCTAGGCTCAGAAGCTCCTTGATGAGCCAAACCCTATGAAGACCGTCCATCGCCGACGTTGGCCTAATCGGCTACAGGGGGTTGCTCAGAGGAGTGTCCTCGTCGGTTGGTACATGAACTAGCTCCCTGGCCCACCACTCCACAGCTATAGCAAAAGGTCGGAATTCTTTCATATAGAACCATCACAAAGATGCGTCTATCTCCGTCTTCAAGCCAGAAACCTCGTTTCAAAGGACATGCCAAGTCAATCTCGAAGCACGCCCTTACGAACCTTGTTCGCGATAAGGAAGCAGTGCATTCATTGATTTTGATGAGTCGCCCGATGGACTCTATATGTGTCTCCAAAGAATCTCCATCCCAAAGATCCACATGAAAGTTGTGTTGTTGTACCCAGACCATCGCCTTCGTCAATCTCATGAATGTAGGTTCAAAGTACGGTTGCCATGGAGCAAGTTGAAGGGTGATGCCGTGCACCGCCCAAGGGCCCCTAAAGAGAAGATGATCCTTGACCTCCTCCGTTTCACACCTTATGAGAAGGTACCCATTCGGCATATCTGAGATGTGGATAGTCCCAATCGCATTCCACAGACCCAAGAGGGAAGTTTTGACGATTTCGAATGGAGGAGATTTGCCAAATAGCTTCCCATACAATGCATTTTGGAATCTCATTCGAGCTCATTGCTTGCTGTCTTCATCCACTAAAACTGTGTTCGTGATCATACTCTTGAGTTTTCCGGCCGCAGTTCGTCAATCTGAGGGGGAGGCATTTGCTGCGTCGGTTTCCAACACCGGCAACTTCACCCTAAGGCCAATTTGGGAGGCGGGGAGAGGTTCTCCTCCTTGCGGCACCATGTTTTTGGGGAGGCATTCCACAGTTTTTTTGACGGAATGAGCAAGTGGTCAAGTGACCACCTGCTAAGACAATCAAAGGGGCGGGGCTTTCTTGGGATCGAATCCCGGCAGCTACGTTATTGGGAGAATTTCTCACCACGTGTGCACAGTGATTGGCCACAAGGAGCCCCCCACGAGATTCGAACCCACGACGGGGTGCATATCACGGGAACTCGTTACCTCTGCGCCACAAGGGTGTTCGGTGGAGGCATTCCACAGTTGAAAGGTAAGAGTTGATGTAAAAGTTTGCATTATAAAGTCATTTTCTTAAGCAAGACCTTTTCTTATGTAGGAAATTAAGGAAGCCACTTATTCTTCTGTACCGGCTGATATTGCCATGAAAGTAATGAAAAACCGAAGAAGAAAAAGTTTGTTAAGTCTGTGGATGTTTGAAGAATAAAAATCTTGATAATGGTTTGAAGAATGAAGTGGTGTCTTCAGTGTTTTGCTTAACTACCCAAAAAATGGAGACTTTTTCTAAAACATTTGAGACATTACTGACATCAAATTCAAGTGTAGATCAAATAGGATAGTCGGATGACATTCCGAATGAATTTTTCTGCTCTTATTCTCTCTCATACTCATCAACTATAATATCAATTGCATATTTTGACTTAATCATTTGTTCTTCTGTCTAAACTATGACTGCCATATGAAAACATCCAAGCGGGCCAAATCATTTCTCTGCTAACCTTTTTAATTTCTTGGGCTTGTTTGCATTGGGATGCTCAACTCTTAGAATAAAATTATCAGCAAACAAGCAATTCTCAGTTTAACTGATAATAATAAATCATATTTATTTTTTGAAAAATTTATCAAAAAGTCCATGACACTGTTTGTGCACTATTTATCTTTATACCCTACCCACCCAAAACACTATTTATATTAGGGAAAATTACACTAAACAACCATGTGGTTTGTCTTTATATTAATTTAGGGCTTGTGGTTTAAGTTGTGAGAATTTAGTACCATGTAGTTTAATTCATGAGTAAAAAGGTGTCAAAAAACTTAAACCCGTTAATATTTACTGATGTGTCATAAAAAATTTATAAAAAAAATAAAATAATTCAAAAAAACATTAAAAAAGGAAAATAAATTCTAAAAAATATTGAAAAACAGAAAATCCCATATGCTACAAACATCATAAATAAAATCAGGAAATCACCGAAAAGCAAAAATCTTTAAAAATCCAAAAAAAGAAAAGAGAATAACTTATAAAACCTCGGAAAATCGCTTTAAAGTAAAAAATAAATAAATAAAATAAAATATTAAAAAACCCCAAAAATTTAGAAAAAAATCTGCAATCCATGAAATTCGTAAAAAAATAAATAAAATAAGCTTAGAAATTTCCCAAAAAAAAACACCACAAAACTCTTTAAAAAATAGAAAAAACTGAAAAAGAAATGTAAAATGTGCAGAAAATCCAAAAAAAAAAAACAAACACAAAATCCCCTAAAAAACTAAAAAAACCTAGAAAATTTTGTAAAATAGAGATAAATTCAAAAAAAAAAAAAACCTTTTTTCCACCTGCTTTTTAGTGTGTTTTTTTTTGAATTTTTATGCCACGTCAGCAAATATTAACGGGTTAACTATTTTGGCACATTTTTGCTCACGGATTAAACTATAGAGTACTAAATTGTCACAACTTAAACCACAAGCCCTGAATTGATATAGAGGCAAACCATAAGGTAGTTTAGTATAATTTCCCTTTTATACTAAATCCCTACACCCCCACCCAAGGACCTAAAGGTAAAAAGCAAACAGTGCAGGGATGTCTTGCCAATTATCAGTTATTTCTTTGGCTTTTCTTTTATTTCTATCTTTTCTTGTGGATGTATTTGGAAATGGTATATGGTGATCAACTGTTCAGGTGGTGACACCTGAACAGATCACCACCTGAACAGTCTCATTTATTTCATTATTATAGGTTTCATGCCCCCAACCCTGTATTTTTTTATTATAGAGAGCATCTTGATTAAATCCGCCTATGCTCGCATAGCCGGTCCCAAGCCCGGATAAAGGATGAGGGTTGCGGTAGGTTGACAGCCAGCGTAAAACTTTGTCACTCTTATGATATGGATTCTCTAATATATCAGATTTGGGGCGTGCTCACCTAGGCCTGGCGCTACATGTGGCACCCGGATGTAGTGTTAAATGAGCAAGGGGTTTCATCACACGCCGCCCGGGTGTGATGGAGTATAGGCAAGGGTTCCCTACATCATGGGCGGGTGTGGGTAAAAGAAGTTAGTCCCGCCACATGGCGCCAGTAGGATGTGGTGTTAAATGAAGCAAGGGTTCTCGCATCGTAGTGGGCCAGGTGCGGGTAAAGAGATTAGTCCATGAGAGTAGGATTAGGATTGGTAGTTGGAATATAGGCTCTTTGGCAGGGAAAATCTATGGAGTTAGTTGACACTCTAAAAAGGAGGAGGGATAGATATAGTATGTTTGCAGAGGAGACTAGGTGGATAGGAAACAAGGCTAGAGATTGGTAACACGAGGTTATAAATTATGGTATTGTGGAGGGATAAGCATAGAAATGGTGTGGGTATAATTGTGGAACCAAAATGAAAGACAAAGTGGTTGAAGTGAAAAGGGTAGGAGAGCAGGATTATACATTACGAAGCTAGTGTTAGGAAAGAAATAATTAACATAGTGAGTGTGTATGCCCCTCAAGTAGGCTTAGGAGAAGAAGATAAGGTCAAGTTTTGGGAAGATTTGGATATATGGTAGTTCTAGGGATTCCACCCAGACAAGAGAGCTTTTATTGGGGTGATCTTAATGGACATGTAGAGGTAGACTTAGTGATGGCTACGAGCAAGTGCATGGAGGTTATGGATATGTAGCGAGAATGAGGAAGGAAAATCTATATTAGATTTTGCTTTGGCTCATGATTTGGTGTTGACCAACACTTGCTTTAAGAAAAGGGAATCACACTTGATTACCTTTAAGAATGGGGGTAATTGTAGCCAAATTGACTTTCTTGTTACGAGAAGAAGGGATAAATCTATTTGTAAAGATTGCAAGGTTATACCTGGCGAAGCATTAACCGCACAACATAGGTTGGTGGTGTTGGATGTGAAGAAAAAGGGTATGGTAAAAACAGAAAAGAGGGTTAAGCAAAGTAGGATTAGATGGTGGGCGTTAAAAGGAACCAACCAATTAGCATTTAAGGATAAAATATGGGAGGAAAGAGGTACAAATGTGAAAGATGATGCAAACACCTTATGGAAGGAGATGTCGAATCGTATTGAGAAAATAGGAAGTGAGCTCCCCAGGGGGTCTCTAAGGAATTTGGGACCTCGACCACAGGAATCATGGTGGTGGAATGAAGAGGTTCAAAAGGCTATTAAAGAGAAAAGATATTGGTATAAGAAATTACCCACAGCTGAGGATGGAGAAGTATTTGAAAAATATAAAAAGGCAAAAAAGGAGGCCAAGAAAACGGTTAGCGAGGCCTGAGGTAAATCCCTAGTTGATTTATACCAAAAGTTAGGGACACGAGAATGGGAAAAGAAGTATACAAGATAGCAAGGCTAAGAGATAAAAAAGGGAAAGACTTGAACCAAATCAAGTGCATTAAGGATGAGTCTCAACAGGTCTTGATAGGAGAGAAGGAAATCAAGGAGAGATGGAAAAACTACTTTGATCACTTATTCAATGCAAGTCATGAGGATAACTTTACAGATTTTTATGCATCAACGATAGAAAGGAACTTTAGCTATACACGTAAGATCAGGCCTAAGTCAAAAGTCGAGGAAGGTACAGGAAAATGAAAGTGGAAAAGCTTGTAGCGGAGATGGTATCCCGATTGAAGTTTGGAAGTGCCTTGGAAGTAGGGGTAGAGTGGTTAACCAAACTCTTCAACGCTATTCTAAAAAGGGGGGAAAATGCAGGGCAATGGAGAAAAGAGCATTTTGGTTCCTATTTATAAGAATAAGGAGATATTCAAAGTCGCACCAACTAAAGGTGGTATTAAGTTAATGAGTCATACGATGAAACTACGGGAGAGGGTAATAGAGCATCACTCGGGTATATCACGAAGGTGTCGGAGAACCAATTTGGTTTTATGCAGGGTAGATCCACTGTGAAGCCATTTTCCTATTAAGAAACTTGATGGAGATCTCTGAGAGAAAAGAAGAAGGATCTTCGTATGGTTTTATTGACCTAGAAAGCGTATGATAGGGTACCAAGACAAGTCCTTTGAGTTACGGTATTGGATAGGAAAAACATTCATTTAAAATATATAAATATTATTAAGGATATGTATGAGGGAGGCGGTTACAAGTGTGAGAGCGTGATGGGAGGCTGATCTGGAGGAGTTTCCTATAACAGTGGGTCTACATCAGGGATCGGCCTTGAGCCCATACTTGTTTACCCTAGTGATGGATGAATTAACTAGTTATATCCAAGATGACATCCCATGGTGTATGTTGTTTGCAGATGATGTTGTCCTAGTAGATGAGACTAGAGATGGAGTAAATCAAAAGCTAGAATTATGGAGAAACACTTTAGAAAGTAAAGGCTTTAGGTTAAGTAGGAGTAAGACAGAATATATGCATTGTAATTTTAGTTTAAGTAGGAGAGATGAAGGAGAAGTGAAAAACTAGGGGGTGGTAGTGCCTAAGGTTAACCATTTTAGGTATTTAGGTTCCATTTTCCGGGATGATGGGATGATAGATGAAGATGTAACCCATAGAATCAAAATTTGGATGGTTGAAATGGAGAAGTACGGGGTGTTATGTGATAAAAAGATGCCTAATAAAATAAAGGGAAAATTTTATAGGACGTGATTAGGCAGAAGCCATGCTTATCACGGAGGCGAGTGTTGGGCAACTAAAGTTCAACATATGCATAAGATGAATGTGGCGAAATGAGGGATGTTGAGATGGATGGCTGGCCATACAAAGATTGGACAAGATTAGAAATGAACAGCATCAGACAGAAGGTGCGTATGCGCCAATTGAAGATAAAAATACGAGAAGGGCGTTTAAGATGGTTTGGACACGTACGCCGGAGACCCCCAAGTGCTCCAGTTCGAAAATGTGATAGTTTAGTTGTCGAAGGTAAGAAGAGGGGTAGAGGTAGGCCTAGGATTACGTGGAGAGAGGTGGTGTCTCAAGGACCTACGTATTATGTTAGATATTGAGCCAGGATCTTGCTTTTTGACTGAGGCGACGTGGAGACAAAGAATTCATATAAGCCCCAAGCTTAAGTATAGCATTATAAATTAAGTGGTAAGAGGTTTACCTTCATTAGCTTAGCTTTGTTTGTAGGGATCTTTGTTACGCTCAAAGATCCCAATCTCTCATAGAATTATTTGTTATTATTATTATTTATTTATGTATTTTTATTTTTTATTTTATTGCATTTTATCTCGAGTTTATTTCATTTCATTTTATTTTATTTTCTTATTTTATATTTGAGGAAAAAACAGAGAATCCATATAAATTTAACCCCATCTAGTATGGGATTAAGGCTTAGTTGTTGTTGTTGTTGTAGAGAGCATCTTGATTCTTGGCATGCAATGAAAACATGTGGAGTTATGTACACTTGTTGGGAAATTTCACTGGACACTATTATATGAATGATGACAATTGAATTCTTTCAGGGGCAGTTTTGCCGTTTAAGTCTGATTCTGAACTTATAGATTGAAGTGTATTCAAGTTAGTGTTTCCATTGATTGTGATTTTGAACATTAGTAGAGAAAACTGGGGACCTGTGTTTGCCCTAGTTGACAAAAATACAACACAACAAAAAGGTGCATACATGGAGGACTGGACTCATTTTCTGTATTCAAGCATCTCTGGGCAATAGCGTTGCGAAAGAACATCCACTTGTTCGATGAAAGATTTCTCCTTGTGACTGCCAATGTATCGGATCATTTGGTCCCAGCGCTTACGGCAAATATCACCAGACCTAAGAAAGGAAACATTCTTTAGGGTTTTATTAGGGTGTAAAAATGCTTTATTACTGGTATGTTGCAGAATAAAAGATTAGTCATGATCTGATTTACTAGGGCTAAAATTAGCATAGAAAGTAAATTTAAGAACCAAAAATAAGTAGTGGGTGGTAGATGGATGATGTCTACAGTGGTTATGGTAGAAAAACAATCACAGATGGTGTCGAAGCAGAATGGGCTTAAAAATAAATGGCATGCATATGATAATAACAAACTAAAAGCATGGGGTTTTAGTTTTTGAAGACATGCCCTGACAAACACTGAAATCTACATAAACCCTTGCAACCTGAAAAATTAGCCCTGTTCTTATGTTGGGCCTTCAATTTTTGTTTCTATGATTTTATTTGTGTTAAAAAGCTAATATGGTGTCATGTCCCCCTAAGAGTTGATGACTAACATCTCTATGCTTTTCATAATAAATAAAAGAAGATAGGCCCCCAAGAACCATCAGGGATGTTTAAAGGGTTCATAAACTCAATATGCAAAGAAGTCAACAAATTGAGTAACCATTGAAGCCTTTAATCCCTAGAAGCCCATATTATTATGGATTGTAAGCTCCAAAGCTCAGAAACTGGATATGAACTTGTGGGACTTTATACTAAAGTAGATATAACTTCTAGTCTGAAAGATGCATATAACTGAACTGCAACTGCAAGACCCTTATCTGTTTACCAGCTAATAATACTTTTTACCCTACTAACATATATGTAATATAAGTTACCTATGCTCCAGAAGATTGTCCCAGTCAACATCTTCCACGCAACATGCATCTAAATTTTGAAGCCTGCATCAGCAATAATATTAGTATTTAGGGAACATTTCCATGCTGAAGATAACTGCCTCTACAAGTAAAATCTCAGAAGTATGCTAAGCCATCTGAATTTGACACATTAGAACTTTAGGGGGGAAAAAAATCATGAACAGTAACTAGGAAATGTTGTAAAAGAACATTAACTGGATTGGCAAACACAAGTAGTGGCAAATAAAAATAGTTTATTATTTAATGCTTGTTTTTTTTTAGCAAGGTTCTCAAGGTGATAGGCAGAGTTGTCACGGACTGGCACGTCGAGATAGACAGTGCTGAGAAGTCCTACCGATCGCGGTGAGCACAGGCTATAAAGTGCTCTAGCTAAACTGACTGGTGATCTAGAAGGTAAAGATAATAAAAGAACATATAAAGTACTAAAAAGAATATATTGAAATAAATTATTTAAACAAAAAAGGGCAGCCCGGTGCAACAAACCTCCCGCATGCGCGCAGTCCGGGGAAAGGTCAGACCACTTAGGTCTATTGTATGCAGCCTTACCTTATTATTATTTTTTTTTTGCAAGAGGCTATTTTCACGACTCGAACCCGTGACCTCCTGATCACATGACAACAACTTTACCGTTGTGCCAAGGCTCCCCTTCAATTATGAAATACAAACCATGAAAGTATGCAAACCATACATCAAAACATCCAAAACCATGAAAGTATGCAAACTATACATCAACAACTTTAAACAACACTCGTAAAATCAAGTAAATACAAACCATGCTTCACAAACTTGGAGGTATTCAATCATACATCAAAACATGCATAATTAAGGATTTAATTCAATTATGAAACTTTGCCATGAGTTTAAGCTAACAAATGTATCAAATATACATATCTTCAGACATGAACGTATGCATACATAAATTCTATGTATTTCTCCTCTCCAATCTTCATTTCCTGTATAATCATTCTCATAGTCAATGCGTGATCATTTTAAAACAAGTTTCCTTGTTATGTAAGTTCATAAAATTTATAATGTAACAGTTTGGGCCTAGATTAAGGTCCCGATTGGGCTAGAAAGAGCAAAGTTGTACCAGATTGATATATTTTAAAATGATCAGCCATTAGTTTCTTAGGGATGGATTTTAGCCAGTCATTGAGTATCTAGGTGCCCGCCAAGTGTTCTAGGAAGTTCATTGGAGTTCTAGTGATCAATTGACCAACACATATGCAGCCACATGCCCAGAACTTCCTAGATGAACCACCTAGGCAGCCACCTAAAAGAAAACTGATTGGAATCAGCATTTTGTATGAATGCACGACTTACCACCACTAGAAAAGGGGGTAATGGCTACACCAAATAAATACATTGTGAAGAAAAGAAAATTTTGGTAAAGATATCATGCATCAGGTTGCTCTACGTTCTCTTCTCTAACTAAGATATTAATGAAGAACCAATTCAAATAACATGACACAGATGAAGAGCCTTACGCATCCAGCAGTCGATAGTCGTCTGAATCAACCCATAAACCTTCATTGACCAATGGTGATGTTAACTGCTTATACCTGTAGCATCCAGCAGAACAATGAATCATCAAATCAAAAGGTTCAGAATCAAATTACAAAAAAATAATCCTGAAGGTGTAACCAAAAATGAAGATATAACATATTGTTAAAATCACTTAAGCTTCCAGCTAGCATATTGAGATTTGAATGGGTAAAGATTTAAGAAACATATTTCATACTTCACTGCAAAATTCTAAGGAATCACAAATAAAATAATCAAGAATATACTAATTAAACACACAGTTTACTTGATCACACAAAACCTTTGGGTTAAAGATGTGCTGAGTGTATATATATAATATATATCCAAAGGTTACACAACAAGTCAAAGCAAACCTACCACTTCATGCAGCAAAGTGCATCGTGTCGAGTTTCCAATTTCTCACTGATCGGCTCCCAGGAAATATTATCCCTCAACTAACAAGAAAAAGTAAAACATTCACCATCAAGAGAGGTTCCAAACAATTTTGCTACAAAATATCTACAATGAAACATCACAAGCAAGTGCAACCATTCCATGCTTAGTCTTCTTTTCCGTGGATGCCTTCATTCGCAAATCCACGTTCACTAAATCAAACAAAGTTTGATACTCTTCTTGAGACCATTTGCCTGTGCCAATAAAACTTTAGTTAGGAGACTCAAAGGCATTAACATCAGAAACGGACTATTAAAAAAAAGGACATCCGTATCTATCAACTCAAAATATAGGTATCTTATTAAAGATCATTGGAGTAACCCAGTACAACATAAAGCCTATACGTGAAGTGCTAATAGGAGGGATGCAAGCATCCCTCTGTTTTCACCAAACAGGAATTTTTCATTCTTCTAATGCCTCCAGACCCTCTAGAATGTCATAGTAAAACAAAATAACAAACTTACAAGACTGTATCAAAGATGATATATGATTTGTTAAAAATCGCAAAATCAAGATACAGCAACAACACAGGGACAAGTGTCTGATTTGTTAAAAATCTCAAAATCAAGATACAACAACAACAGAACATATATTTGGATGACAAATAGTGCTATTTGTACACAAAGAATTTGGTATGTTATTTGTACACAAAGAATTTTACCAAACTGACTACATGAATGATTGATTGTCAATAACTTTTCCACATCACTGTCTTGAGATAATTTTTATGGTCATCAATCATCCACCTGTGCATGTGTTAAAAATGAAATCTTAAATTTCAAAGTGTTACCACAACTTTTAAATACAAGGAAAACTGTTTTCAAAATTATAGAACATCAAAAATACATGCTACACAATAATAACTAACACAAAGATACAGAGATAGCCATCGAATATCAAAAGCAGGTTATTAGTTGAATAAACATTCGTAGGTACTGGTCACCCAAAGCAATCCTTCCTCTCAATAAAAAAATTGTGATGCAACATGTACCAGATATCCAATGTATCAGCATAAAAAAGAAAGATAATCCACAACAACAAGAAATCAGTGTACCTCTTTTTAAATGGGGTAGCCTTATCCTTCTCCAAGTATCTTTCACATGAAACCTATGCTTCCCAAGAAGCTTTGCCATGGTTGACCAATGCGGCCCATGTTCCTTATGATATCTGTGCATTAAGGTTTCCAAATTCAAGAGAAAGCACACCATTGAACAATACAGATCATATCACGGGGTACAAAAGCAAAACAATAAATTAATGATCATCTCTAGATAGAACAAGAAAAGTTATAACCGAGTTAAAGGTGCTAATGCCAAGAAAACTACATGCACAAAAAATAATGGCAGTTACTCTTGCGGACAACTTAAGTACCATGGAACAATAAAGATCATATCATGAGGTACAAACGCAAAACAATGAATTAATGATCATCTCTGGATAGAACATGGAAAGTTATAACCATGTTAAAGGTGCTAATGTCTAGAACCCCACATCCACAAAAATAATGGCAGTTACTCTTGCCAATAACTTAAGTACCATTGAAGTATTGGTGACTAAGAAAGTAACTTGAACAAAACAAATATTGGATTATTGACTTATGAATTATTATGGTACTATATTTTGACTAATAAAAAGCTAAAAATTAAAGTATGAATTGAAACAAAGGTGGAAATACTTCTTGACAAATTCAATTTCTTCAGGTTCCCACTTGCGATGCTCACTCCTCTGAAATAGAATATGAGCTCGATAATATACAGATTGATAAGGTCTCCAAGGTAAATTAGCTCCTGCAAAATCACATAAAAACATAAAATTACTTCAAAACTGTATAACATGAATGCACAGTTTCTTCATTTCATTCCACCGATTGAAACTGGCTAACAAGAAAAGACTGCAGGCCATTAAATAAACAAGACACATTAGAAGCCTGCATATACAGGCAACAAAACCACTTAGGTCTCTGTGTTCTGAAATATGTTAGTGGGTGGCCATGTTGTGCTTCAACCACGCTAACATCCTTACCAGAAAGTTGGCCCATGATAAATAACTACTCAGCAACCTCCCTTGAAACACTTTTATCACCAAAATCTTCCTTACTGTAAGTAGAATTGTCATAAAATATGCAAGGTTTCAAAAACGCAGGGATCTCATACTTCGTAAAATGATTTAGTCCACCAAATAAATCAGTGCTCACACCTTTCTACTTATTTTTTTCTCTAAGCAGAAAATTCTTTTTACTAATAAATGGAGATATCGTACCGAATGAGAGAAATCCCATGAATGCACAAAATGATTTAACTAGTGTGGGGTCAGTACGGAGTTGAATTTAATAACCTTTATACCACACAAAAAGAAATTATTCCCTCACCTCAATTCAAGGAACATATAGTTGCTAAGAAACATCCTCACAAATGTCTTATTAAACAGAAATCTCATGAATCAAAAGAATATCTACGTTGGTTTTGAACTACTAATACATAAAAACACTAAATTAGCATAATAAAATCCTGAAATACAAAAAGCATAATGATAGTAACAAGAATAGACCAAAAAACTACAACCCTTAGGATGGTAGGCGACTTTGGTGTAGAAATTCCGCTTTATTGTGAAGTACAAGATTTATTTTCATCGGACAACTAAAAAGAATTACAGTAAAGTCAAATTACATGTCTCAAAAACCTCTCAACTACCAATTGACAAGCCCCACAAATCATGCAAATATATTAGCCTCTTCAATATTATCACAAAGATGTCCAAATCTTCATTACATGAACATATATAGTTACAACTACAAAATTATCACAAAACAAGTCACATGCTTTACAAACTTCCATACCTATGAAGAGTAAAATCCTAATGTCATTTATATGCACACTAAAAATATACTCCCTTCACAGAAAAGAAAAAAAAAAGAAAAGAGAATATAAAAAGAACCAATAGTAAAACTACAAAGAAATAAAAACAGAGAAATGTAACAGAACAACTAAAATAAAAAACAAGTTCATACTGATGAAAAAAAGAATTGGGGAAGGCATGATATAAAGAAACCAAAGACAATGGGGGAAAAAGCCACATCTTTCATGCTTGCAAGCTTGGGGAATCAAAGATATCAACTCTTACCAATAGCCTTCCAGCAATTTTTGACTTGGGGATGTTTCTTACAGTTCATAACCACATCCACACCCTCCTCTCCCAGCTGTTTTTCCTGGGAAAAGCACTAAAAAGATATGGAGTTGTTCTGTGTAGTAAATCAGCTTACCAGCATATATGAAGTCTTGAATATGGAAATAGATGGGCAGGACTTCAAAAACAATAACAACAACTGAGCCTTAATCCAATACTAGATGAGGTCGGCTATATGGATTCTTTGTCTCCATATCCGTCTGTCAAAGGCAAGATCGGCTCAATATCTAATATACAAGCTTCACTAAATATTCCAATGATATTTCGATCTTCAGAGGAAAGGATAAGAGATAGCCTTGTTATACAAACTTATCATAAAATAAGCAATGACAGCTAGAAAACAAAACCCAGTGATAGACATCATGGTTAAGCAAATAATGTAGTGCAAGTAGAGAAACAAATCATAGCTAGACAGGAACAATAAAAATAAAAATAAAAAATAAAAAAACCAATAACTCAAGTTGCTAACCTAGTTGTGCTATATGAACAAATAACTCACTTCTATATAACCCAGGACAGCTTTCTTCACCAATTCATCTTCTTCAGGTGTGAACCGCTTGCCTTGGACTAAATTCTCCTCTTCATCTTCTTTGCATTTACGCTGTCTAGTTTTATTGCCAGGAGGGACGACCTTAATATCACCTGCAAAGGAAACCTTCTTTTTTTTCCTTGAGCCTGAAGTCTTGAGATCATCTGTGCCTCCCTTCTGCAAATTAGGTGTCTTCTTCTCTGCCTTGTTTTTGACACCTTTCTTCTTCTTCTTTGGTTTCTCAAAATCTGCTACACCATTATTTTGCTCCTGCATGTCATTGTTTTCCTCACAATTTCCATGGGTCATCGATGGTGACCCATCAACATCATCTTCAGTTGCATGTTGAGAAACTACTTTAGATGCTTGCTTGACTTTTTTCTTTCTGCTATGCCCATACTTCTCAGCCTCAACATTGTCATCTTTCCTTCTCTTCCTGTCATATTTATTGCCACCCAAATCCTCAGACTCTTCATTGCCAAGACTTTCAGAGGACTTTGCAGCAGCATCTAACGTCACAAGCTTGCTACTTTTACCCTTTTGTTTCTTATTTTCCCTAATCTTCTTGGTTGTTTCTTTACTTGAACTAGAAATAGAAGTCTTTTCTGATTCCAATTCTGTTTCATCCAAATTCATTTTCCCTTGACCATCCAATGCTTCCCCAAAATCACCATCTTTCATAGGATATGACTTCTTTCTCTTCTTCCCCATCTTTCTATTTTTTCCAGATTTCAACTCACTTCCATCAAAATCCATTCCATTCTCACTCACACCCCCAACAAAAGTCTCCCTGTTAGTGACATCACTGACTTCTAAAACATCACTCTCCTTCTCATTCTTTTTTCTCGACTTTTTTTTCTTCTCACTCTTCTTGGAATCTTCTTCTACAATTTTATCAGAAGGGTATTTCATATCAGCATCAGCAGAACTCATCCCTCTAAACCAATCATTCAATGCCTTGCTCTGTTTCCACACCTTGCTAATTTCCAAAATCTAACAAGTGTAAAAACAAAAAATAACATCATCATAGTGTTTTCAAACTAAAGATGAAGAAATAGCAACAGACAGAAAACCCAAATACATAGACAGCAATAGGGAGATCGTATGGTTCGGTATGAGAGAAACTAATTAGTCGTAATTTATAACTGGTTCAGTGATAGGATACCGTCACACCTGGTTCAGAAATCCCTCCGGATATGCTCAGGATCGCTGAAGTTTAATGTGTGATAACAAATAAGGTGCAGGACATTTCATCGAACATCTGTCCGGCGTCTTGAACTCGAAACCTTCTCTAGCTCCAGCAATCCCAATTCAAACCCAGATTTTACATGCATCCATTACTCACACTGCATCAGAGACTTCCAATTGATCATTAACACAAGTGTAATCATCCATTTCCCCACACCCATTCACCATAGAGACCTGATTAACACTTAAGATAGATAGAACGCACCCTCCTAGAAAAGTTGAAGGCTAGCCGGTGACGTGGATCGCTCACTCCGCGAACTCTCCTCCAATCCGACGCCGCGCACCTTGTCGGATCGCCCAAGCTTTGCAAGACCGAAACCTCGCTCCGCCGAAGGTGGATCGCCGCCGCTTCCGCCTCTCTCTCCTAGCCTCTGGCTCACTCCAACCTAATGTTCCCCAAAATAGCTCCCCAGCTTCAATTTTGAAAAAGGGCCTTATATAAAAGGCTTTCCTTCTCATTACTATCATCTATTATTACTTTTATTATTATAGTTAATTTATTAGTCCCTACTTGTTTTCGGCGTCCTTGAATGTGTTTATTTATTATTTAATATTATATGTATGTTTTTACTTTAAGGTTCTGAAAACGGTGCCATCAATCTATAAATAATTTTTCCTTACTATTTATTACTCCTACTAAACGAATTGTTGGTTTAAAGATTATATGTTAAATTAAATTTAAATAGATTAATAAATTTTAATAAAATTTTAATGGTTAATAAAATTCAATTAAAGATTATATATTGAATTAAATTTAAATAGATTAATAAAATTTAATAAAATTTTCATGGTTAATAAAATTCAATTAAAGATTATATATTGAATTAAATTTAAGTAGATTAATAAAAAAATTTAAATTTTTAATATATTAATAAATTCAATTAATGAATAAATATAATTTTATTTACTTTTATATCCTAATTTATTTAATTTATGAATTATGATGTAACCTTATTTATTTAATTTTCATAAGGTTTAAAATTATCTATTTATTTACCATTAGTTTTTTCAAAAAAAAATTAATAAAGCTTAATATATCTTAATTTATTTAATTTACACTTATAAGTTGTTACCTTATATATTTATTTTTTCTAAGATTTAAAATTATCTATTTATTTACCACTATATATTTTTATAAAAATTAATATATCTTTATTTGATGAATTTACTCTTAACAATTGTTATAATACTATTTATTAACCGATAATCTGGTTGTGCCACGTGGACCACCTGGATCTCTTGCTAACTAATGATGACTTCTTGGATAGAAGCCTTGAAGGTGGGTGTTCTCTTATTGAGTTCACTTGAAATGGGGACACAGAGAAAGGAGAAATCGGTGAGAAGGGGTGGGGCTCTGTTGCCCGTGCCCACTTAGGCGGTCAAGTCAGTCAACTGATCGGAGAAAGAGGGGGAGCAGTAGAGTTTTAGGGTTTCTGTTGTTGCTTTCCTTCCCTGCCGTTCTTCTCTATGTATGGAGCTTTGGTTCTTGGAACTCAGGTCCCTGTCTAATCAGCCATCATGAGAGCATGGTGTGCCTCCCTGTTACCTTTCCCCTTAGACAGGTTTGTCTTATCCTATTGGGGGTAGGTTAGAGGCTCAGGGTAGGTGCCATGTCAATATGGAGGTGTTTATATCAAAAAAAATAATAAATAAATTTCTCAAGGGCCAAAATGAAATATTTCATGGCTCTATATTTAAATGAAATATTTATTTTGAAATTAAAATATTTCAAAATAAAAATATATAATTGGTCATATCCCAAACTTGCCCCTGAGAATACATATCTCGAGGCAACCTCAAATCCCGAGATTGCCCCTGAGAACACATATCTCGAGGCAAATTTAAAACCCCAAGATAGCCCGAAAACATATCTCGAGGTGATTACAAATATCAAGATTGCCCATATATCAATCCCGAGGCAATCTGGAAAAGTACAAATCCCAAGGCAGCTCAAATTTGCTAATCTCAAGGCAAATGAGTAATTCAAATAAATTTAAAATTTGATCTTATTGGTGATGGTTGCATGAAATTAATATTTGATCTTATCTTGGATCAATTTTGGTTTAAAGAAAAAAATTTGATTTTATCTTTTATCTTTTACAACCATCCGAGCCTCATGGGATTTAACTAAAAAAATATATATATAAATATAGGGGATAAGAAATCAGGAAGAGAGGGAGAGAGAGCAAAAAAAAAAAGAAGGAATTTCTGAAAAAAAAAAGTATTCTCTCTTTGATCTCTTTTCCCATCACCGTCGCCTGCCGTCGTTGCCGCCAGCCGGTCGGCCTCCCTTGTGGAGGCCGTCGTCGCCGCCAATCACTAAGCCGGCCTCCCTTGTGGAGGCCGTCGTTGCCGCTAGCCAAGCCAGGCCGGCCTCCCTTGTGGAGACCGCCGCCGTTGCCGCCCTTCGATGCTGAAGCCCACGACTCCCTTGTGGAGATCACCATCGCCGCCTGCTGTCAAGTTGTTCCTTTGTTGCTGCTGCTGATGATAATCTGTTGGGCTGTTGCTGCTGATGTGCTTCGGATATTGCTGTTTTGTCGATGAGCTATTGATGCCGTCAACAATGCTGCAAGGAAGCTGCTGCAAAACCATAAAGAGGGTTGCTGTCTTGTTATTTGAGGGGGATAAAGGGTAGAGCTGCTGTACTGCTACCTTTGATGGTGCTGCCATCACTAAAAAAAAATTTCAGAAGCTATCTAACGCTGAACCACCTCGTTATCACTAAAGGAAGAAGTAGAAGCAGATACATGATTGAAGGTGGGAGCTTTGGTCAGTCCCCACTAAGCCTCCAAAGAGATCAAGTGAAGTTATATTACTCTCCATGCTCTGCAGTCATTGGAAGCGAAGACCCAGAGGCTTATGAAGCTCCTCCACCACCACCTGAGAAGGAAGCTTTGTATATATATAAATAATAAATATGATGTTCTTCACTATGCCTGCTGATGGAGATGAAATTGAAGATCACATGTGCAAGAGTCCCCCTTGCTGCCTCTAAGCTCTTGACCAACACTCTAGTGGAGACCAAATATCATATGCCATATATTATATACTATCAAAAGTATGAGATGAAGGCTCTGTCCTCTCTCAGCCTTGCTTCTCTATGTTATTGCTTATTCCCTCAACATGGTACCAGGTGCAGTCAACTTTAAAGAAAAGAAGATAAGAACCCTTTTACAATTTTATATAACTTGGTTGTTGACGAGAAAGGGCCATTTTGTAAAAAAGATTGTGAGGTCAAGTGGAGTAAAGTCATGATAAATTCTTATGTTGGTTCACATAAAGAATTTTGACAATGGAACTGGAGCCGATTGAAGTTGCAACAAATGAGGGAAAGTATATTTATGTAACTCAGTTGACATAATAATATGCTTGGTTGTAAATTCTGCTAAGAAGTCATGCCAAATGTACTATAGTCAATTGGTTATATGAGGTGCTTTTAAGATGTTCGATGAAATGCCCGAGAGAATTGGGAATTTGGAAAGTCTTCAAAGATCAATGATACTCATTTAAAAAGAGTAAGAATGAACTAATACGGTCCAATAACTTATGATGCTTCTTTAAAAGGTGCTAAACATGGCAGTGAATTGCTTGCCAAAATTGATGCCGCAGAGTCTGGAGGATATGAACGTGAATGTTCTAATCAAGACTAACAAGCAGTTATTTCAAGGAGATGTATCGGACATTCATATTGATGATCTTGATTCAAGCCCATCAGGATTTGAGGTAGAATTGCTAAGCTAACGCTAAAAAGGGGATTAACGAGTTAATCTCAAGCCTCCAATGCACTTGCTAGCAGAATGGGTATTATTGTCTTTCCCATCATGGAATAATCTATGGCACTGACAGGACTTCGAAATCCATCTTTAAATATGGGTAAATAAATATTTAAACACGCAAGTGGCTCTATATGACTAGTGGTTTAATCTTGATATGACTATCATGGTGAAAGGTCAAATAAGCATTTTGACCATTTGCAAATATTAGAATTCATCATAGAATTAATTTGTGCTGGCCAACAAAGCTGGACCCTAACATTCAAAGTCTTGAAGTTACTATCCATGAAGATTGCTCATTTGATTTCATGGCTCCCTGTTCATAAGGCCATCTTGGCTTCCAGCATGTCAAGCAAAATTATATATATGTTCATAAATTTCTTTATATAGGGCGTTGAGCAATTTGGAAACAAAATACATATAATAATTATTATTATAATTATTAGCAATTACCCCTATGTTTTGTGGTCCTTCATCAAGTTTAACAAAAAGGGTGAGTGATAATGAGAATAAGGGGGATTTGATAGGCCCTTTTAAATGTGTAGTTTGACTTAGAGCAAAATAATTCCACTATATGTCAATCCTTATGATTTATGGTCGATAGTCATATCATGTGTTGAAAGCCAAGGGCTAGCCCAAATATTTAAGAGAATGATGATAGGAAAGAGAAGGAAAGTGGTAAATTAAAAGAAAATAGGGAAGTTGGGCTGCTGGTGAAGGAAAGCAATCGGATCCCATTTTCTAAAATATATATATTTATATATATATTTAATAAAAAGGGGAAAAAAGTAAGAAAAAGTGAAGAAGGCTCTTTGGTGGAAATATAATATTCAAGAAGAATTGGAATGCATGTATTCCAAGGTAGTGACGAGGGATGCAACATAAATCGATGCAAATATCATGGCAACGACAAAGTGGTTTATGAAGCAAAAAAAAATCATGAAGCGGTACTAATTTCAAAGCGGTGATGAGATACTCGCTTTAAGGTGGTCATAAAAATCCCAAAATGATCAAAGCAACAACGAAGCAAATATTTTGAGGCTTAATGAAAACAAATAAGAAATTCTAAGGTGGTGGTGAAGCACAGATTCCGAGGCGGAAGGCGGTGTCATAAATAAACAAATAAATAAATAAATAAATAAATAAAT
The DNA here is from genome assembly GCA_026586065.1 of Dioscorea zingiberensis. Lineage (NCBI taxonomy): Eukaryota > Viridiplantae > Streptophyta > Magnoliopsida > Dioscoreales > Dioscoreaceae > Dioscorea > Dioscorea zingiberensis. The sequence continues at coordinate 52,319,055 of CM048819.1, forward strand.
AAATATATGTTGATATGTAACAAATCATATTGCAATAAAATAAATTATTTTTTTTTCTCATTCTCTCTACTTGTACTTTTGTCTCTTAATCGGAGGTTCCCACGACTCTGTCTGGGGTAATTAATAATAGAGGCTTGCCTCTATTAGGAATAAAAGAACCCACAAAACTAAAATATGATATTTGTGCTTCGATATATCGTCTGGTGTCACACGATATCAGGCGCGTATTTTCGATCCCACAGGAGGGGGAGTTAATACTTTGGCAAATGGTGCTTTAGTTCCCAGGTATATCACTAGCCCCTAGCCCCCCCCCCCCCCAAAGTTTCCGAGGGGTTAGGGGTCTTTGTGAATGAGCGGGGACGATTATCATAGAGTTTTGGTGTCCGTGATAGAGGGCTAATATTCGGGCAATGGGGAACTTGGTTGTTACCCTTCCTTTTATCGAGTGAAATAATGGAGAGTCTTCGTATCCTTACTTGGATGGTTTATCTTGAGTGATGCAACGAAGACTATGGGGCGCTATTGATGGCGTGGATTGAGTAGGCGCCTGTTGTGAGGAATGGGCAGTTATCTTGGGCCGCCATACCTCTTCGTTTCGCGCAATGTCCTATTTTAGGTGGGCACGATGATCGAGGTAATGATGAAACGTTTCTGATTGGCCATGCGTCACCGTGGGGGTGGATTTCGGCCGTTGGTTTAACTTAGGAATAGGTTAAATTCGGTGTTTCGACCTCTCTCCGCCATATAGATGTGGCCACGGTTCAGGAACCGTCGGTTCCGATTCCTGAACCTTCGGTTCCGGTTCAACGAAATCTTGAACCTGAACCTAATCGCCTGGACAAGGTTCTTAGCGGTTTGGTTCAGGTTCGGTTCAGGTTCCGGTTCCTGCGGTTTGGTTCAACGGTTCCGGTTTGACGATTCATATGGTTCGGGTTTTTTTTTAAAATTTTAGCTTTTTGTTAAATCAAATAATCTAATATTTTAAATTAAAAATGAACATGAATCATGAGATAAGTAGGGAAAAAAGTACAATATTTTTTTTTACAAAAAATACAAGAATTAATTCAATACAATATTTTATATAAAAAATAAAAGTATAAATTCAATACAATAATTTGTAAAAAAAATACAAGTACAATATGAGAAAATAAAAATAAAAAAAATAAAGGGCTTGAACTTATTTATATTAAGTTGCCTACTTATCCTCTCGGGGTATAGAGGAATCAAAGCCCACATGGTTCTTTTATTTTTATTATACATGTTTCCCCACATTTTCTAATTGGTTAATTGCATGTTTCAACTTTCATCATCAGAGGAGTTGAAATTGGAAGCTGCCGTTGTTATACCAGAGCCATCATTTACCCACTCGTCTAATGATGATGAATGTATAAGGTCATCTTGACTTCTTAGTCTAGCTCTTTCCCAATCATCGAGGCAAGTTTGTACTTCCAATGATTCTAGACCCAACCTTGATTGTCTTTCGTCCAAAATGTTGCCTCCATTACTAAATGTTTGTTCAACTGTGACGGTTGAGGCAGGAACTGCAAGGAGTTGTTTAGCAATCTTGGCTAAAGTAGGAAAAGTCTGTGTGTCTACTCCACTATTCCAAAATTAGAAAATTTGGACCTGCATTATCACCAAACTCAAAAACTGTTGTTAGATATACTTCGAGCTCTGAATAGGAGCCTGATGTTCTAGGCTTCTTCCTCCTTTCTAAAATTTTGTTACCCCATTTAGTGAATTTCGAGGAGGAGGATGGCGGTAAAGGAGGCTCCACTACTTCATCATGAGTAGAAGGTGAAGCAAGTACTTCACATAACTCATTACACAAAGTTCTAATTCTAGTAACTATTAACATTACATCAATATCTTCGGCATTAAACCCCAACAAATCAAAATAATAAGTGTTCAACATCTCTATTAGACCTTCAAATTTACATCTAGGATCACACACCATAGTAGTAAGATAAATATCGGGAATAGTTTTATAATAACTCAACCATTTTTCTCTCATACCATAAACTGCATCATAAATGGGAGGATGTTTGAGTCCCTCCATTAAAGCACCACTAATATTTATTGCTTCAATTAAAAATTGATGAGAAGTTGGTTTGTATACACTACTAAATGTATGAGTAGCATCATTAAAAACACAAAAAAAATCTAAAATAATAGAACATATTTCCCATTGGGTTGGCAAAAGAGTATGTTGTGCAATATAAGTAGATGCAAAAGAACACAATAAATGTCTATACTCATAAGATTGATCAAGTAATTTAAATGTTGAATTCCAACGAGTAGAAATATCTTTTGAAAAACGTTTTGGTTTCATTCCATTTTGTTTACAAAAATTTCCCCATTCTTTCATAACTTGTGGATACACCCAAATATATGAAATTACTTTTCTTATTGGAGATATATGTTGATTGAGTTCATTAGCCAATGCATCTTGTACACATAAATTTAAAATATGACACGCACAACGTATATGAAAAATTTTCCACCAAAATTCGGTTGACAAGTCCTTTTTAACTAGAAAATGGAAGCAGTATTAGCCGATGCATTATCAAAAGAAATTGAAAAAACTCTATTTACCAATCTATATTCTTGCAAAATATCTAAAATCATTTTACATATATTTTCGGCGGTATGCCTATCATCAAAACATCTATATGCAAGTAATCTTTTTTGTAAAACATTATTTTCATCAACCCAATGACAGGTGACAGGTTAATCCCATATAAGAATGTTCACACCAATGATCACTCCAAATATCACTACAAAGAGAAACATTAAAATCGTTGTTTTGAAAATATTGTATTAATTCACTTTTACGTTGTTTATATAATTTTAAAAGATGTCTTTTCAAAGTATTTCTATGAACTTTTTTAAAACTAGGATTTACATAATTTTGACAAAAATTGTTAAAACCCAATTTTTCACCAAAGCTAAAAGATAAATAATCAATAGCAACCATCAAAGCCAATCCAGTTCTACATTCCATTTCATTATAATGAAATAATTGAGTAGAGTTAGAAGGAGAAGCAAACCCGGTCATTTGATATTGTCCTTTGCTCAATCCAATCTTAAGTGGATGCTTTGCTTGCAAATGTTTGGTAAAAGTTCCATAGCGACCTCCTTTTAAAAATTTGTAAACTTTATGACAATAATTGCAAGAAACGTCGAACTTGCCATCTCCTTTCGGTGTCTTTTTGAAATGAATTTTGAAAATGTCAGAATTTGAATCTCTCCCGCTTGCCTCCCCAGGCTCCCTTTGCAGTTGCGATGATGGTGGTGGATTGCTTTCACTTCCTTAGGTTGGATGTTCTAGGTTGGATGTTCTATTAGCATATCGTGGTCATAATCAAAATGTTGTGTCTCACCAAAACCACTTCTAGAGCTTGCCATTTTTTTTTTAAATCAAAAAAATTTAAATGACTAGTAAATTAAAGAGAAAGAAAGTATAAGTAGTGAGAAATTGAGAGGAAATTTGTGCGGAGAAAAAAATAAAAAGGTTAAGAGTATTAATGGAAATAAAATTGTAGAAATAAATTAATAGTATAGAAAATATTGAGCATATGAGAATTTAGAGAATAAGGTTGCAAGAGAGATTTAGAGATTGAGAGAATGAGAGCTATAGTGTGACTGTGTGAGGGAATTGGAGATTGAAGTGAGCTATTTATTATATAAAAAAAATGTGAGTTTTTAAAATTTTAAAAAAAAATCAAATGAAAATCAAACGGCATGCATACAACGGTCACAAGACTTGAACCGCCGGTTCAATGGTTTTGGAATTCTAGAACCTGAACCGAACCTTGTATGAAGGTTCAGGTTCCGATTTGAAGACGGTTACTGTTTTTCCGGTTCTGGGCCGGTTTTTCCCCGGTCTAGTTCAGGTTCGGTTCCACCGTTTCGGTTTAGAATGGCCACGTCGACCGCCATAAACTCTTGCGGTGCTTGCCCTTAAGATTGTTTTTCCCTCTCCCATCTTTCTGTTCAACACTCTTCATAGGTAATGGGTTATTCTTCTCAAGTTGTTAGGACATATGAAGGTGAAGCTAGACCTTCCTCCGTGGGGGTGGATGACATCTTTGTAGAAGGTTTTCATAGTTCCTCTCTGCTTGAGGTAGCATCTCCATCTGCTAGAGTGGAGGAGGATGGAGCCAGTCCTTCCTCCGCGGTTGTGGATGATGCTTTCATAGGGGATAGTGTCATCATAAAGAACATTGGTAGTTCTCTTTCGCCCAATGCGGTGAGTCGGATCTGCACCCGCTTTCTCATTGATTCTTCTAAGTTTGTCTGTAGAGCTCCCGAACCTCATGAGAGAGCAAATGCTCCTCGTGAAGGTGAGGTTGCCATTTATCTCGACGCCTTAGTCGCCGGTCTTCAGCTTCCCTTCTCTCGGATATTCCAAAAATCTTAATGCTTTTCCAACTTAGTACTTCCCAATTAATAACCCCAAACTCATGGCAAACATTGGGTTATTTTGTTGTGGTCCTTCATTATTTCAAAATCCAACCAACTATTAGATGATTTTGCCTTCTGTTTGCACTTGGTCGTATCCCAGCCGCGGTTGGTATTATTTTACGGCCTGCCATAGGAAATCTTTCTTAGGTCCTGGCTGGTCTTCCATTCATAACTGGAAGGATAAAATATTTTTTGCCAGTTATAACAAACCTTCGGGGTTCCCGACATCTTGTGGGACCTCGAATTTAAAAGCCAGTTCTCAGTTCAAAGATACGGCTGAAGAAAATGTGCAGTGGAAGATCCTTCAGGGCTTTCCTAGGATTCCCCTTGACAGACTTCTCATTCCAAGGAATCTTTGGAATCTCATGCTCTTCCTAGCGAAGGGTAGGAAGCCTTGGGTCATGTCCTAAAAAAGGGCATTCATCAAGTAGCTAACTTGTTTGTTCCCTTGCAGGTGACGGGATGGACATAGATGAGCTTATGGATTCTCTTGCCGAGGAGGTGGAGGCTTTTATAGTCGTCGGAGCGCTCGTGGTTCTAGAGGAGGTAGATGCTGCTTCTGGGGAGGTGCCCGCAGGGACCGCTACCTTGGCAGCTATCCCGGAAGAGTTTGTTGTTACTTCTCTTATTCATGAAGGGTTGCGCCCCAACCCCCACCCCCCCAAGAAGAAGAAGAATGAGAAGAAAAAAAAAGATAGGGGCGCCCGAAGAGGAAGGAGAGTAGGGAATCGAGCCGCCCGAGGAAGAAAGCTCGGGAGGCTTATTCCAAATTCCCTTGGGTTGACGTCTCCCTGAGCTTAATGGCCGAGGCTGGGGGATAAGAGGGAATCCTTTTGCTGTAGAGGGTGCGCCTTCGGTTAGGGGAGAAGCATCTGTTATCCTGTGGTCTCTTAATTAGCTTATCTTTGAGATCTCGATTGACCCCGAGCGCGTGTCCTGGGCCTTTGAGATGGTACACTCAACGTCTTTCAAGGCCAAACTATAGGCCCTTGATGGCGATGCCTTAGGCGACCATCTTTCTTCACTAGCCTTGTCGATATGTTCTTCTGTGATACGTAGTCGCTTTTTGTTCGGATGTTCTGCCGACCCTTTCTTGGTTATTTTGACCTTTCTTTTGTTATGTCCTGTTTCAAGCTGGTTATTTCCTTGATCATACTGCCTAATGCCTCTATAAGAAGGCTTGGGAGGTGAGGGAGTTCCATCTGGAGGAACTCGGGAAGGTTACTGTTGAGTTAACGGCTTGTTGTCAATCGGTGGTGGAACTGAAAACTAAAGTTGCGCTTCTCTCCGATAAAAAGGGCAAAATCAAGGAGGCACTCTTGGAGTGTCTCCGGTCCTTGGAGATTTCGCAGAAGGCCCTTAAAGATAAGAGGGTCCAGCGGGAAACAGCTGTGGCGAAAGGCATTGACGTCGACGTGGCATCATTCAAGGCCACTTTCTGGGCTTCTTTTGAATGGGCCATGGATCTAGAGAGTGTGGTTAAGCGCCATGTCGAGTCTTCTAAGTTTCAAGCCTCTCTGCTTGCAGACAAGTAGAAGTCTGTTAAGAAGGCGATAATGGATTTCAAGGCCAGTCCCGAATATAAAGGGGCCCTTCACAAGTCTGCTATAAACTCTTTCTCAGTTTTTCAGGCGATAACCCGCGCCCAACCCGACCTCCCATTTGGTGATATGGGCTATGTTGAAATTGTGAAACTTTGGGGAGAGAGGGGGGGGGGGGGCTTTACAATGGAGGAAGAAGTTCGGGAAAGGTTTGGTTGAGATCGCGACCCTGGGGAGGGCCACTGTCAGAGAGGCGATGCAGACCCCGTCGAGGGAGTCCTTGGCTAGCGAGTCTATTGCTGCCTCACTCTCATCTTCGGGATAGGGATCTCTCCTTTTGTTATATTGTAACTTCGACCTTTGTAAGCAAGGTGAACATCTTGGTTTTGTTTTCCTTTTATCTTTTAATGAAAAAAGAAGTATTTTCTCTACTATCTGTCTTTCTATTTTTGTTTTCCCCGCTTGTCTTGGGTAACCAAAGTGCATCGGTTAACTTACTTCTTATCTTGTTTTTTTTAATTCCTTTGGGCAATCACAGTATATGATATATATCAGGGTATATCATATAACTACTCCCCCCCGTTGTCCTGAGGTCGTCAAGATCCTCTGGTGTTTCTTGTTGGGGACTCAATAGAGGTCAATCTTTAAGGGATGTGGTATGTTGAGAATAGCGCCACATGGCATAGTTTGAACGTGGGTTGCTTAACCTCTAATTATTGATCAATAGTAGCGTAAGTTTCAAAGTTTGAATGGGGGTTCCTGGGTAACCGCCTGTTGACGTTGAGGCGTTTCGCCATAATTAAAGCGAGCTTTCGTGCTAACTACAAAGCTATCCCTCATCAGCTATATAAGCTAGTCTATGATGGAGAGATGTCGTATAGCTATCAAGAATGTCTCTTCTTGGTGGGTCGTCGTTTTTCAAAGTATTCATTTCCTCGGAATCGTACATTGGTTACTTATCCCGCCCGCATTCTACGTTCACTTAGCCCAGTTGTTCGGAGGTCCAGTGAATTTGGAGGGTCCAAGTGAGCGGGTTTGGAGTGTGGTCTTGGTGAGAGACCACTCTTCCGGGGAGGTACAGTTTGAAGAGGGGTGGTCTAGCTTCGTGGCAGATCACCGACTAACTGTGGGGGATTTCCTAGTCTTCACCTTTATCAGAGGGATCCGTTTCAAGGTGAAAATTTTCGGGACCACCTCTTGCAAGAAGGAATGGGATTTTTGCACCCGTCTTAGCAACATAGAAGTGATCCCTAGTGATGACGAGTTAGTGTGAACGTTGCTCATATTTTAATAAATAAATATGTACAAACTAGTTCTACTTCTTGAATAATATGATACTGTCAGGCGTGGCTTTCGTTAGCTTTTGTTGTATTTCTTTGATTTGAATTCGGAATGTTGTGTGTTTCTTTTCTTGCAAAGAGTAATAAGGTTTAGGATGAGCGTTACTACGCCTGTCGCCTTCCTGCGTTGTTAGGTTGGTCACGCTCTGGTGCATTGCTATGCCATTCATCCTCTCGAGTGCAGCGATGGTGGTTGTCGAAAAGTAAGTATAGGGATGAGCGTTGCTATGCTATTTGCTTTCTTACGTATTGCTAGGTTAGCTACGCCCTTGGGTATCACTACGCTATTCACTCTCTTGGATGCCGCGATGGCAGTCACGCTCTTGGGTAAAGCGTTTGCATACACACTCCTAGGTGCCGAAATGTCGGCCACGCTCCTGGGTGTCATTACGCTATTCACTCTCTTGGGCGTCATGATGGCAGTAACGCTCTTGGGTGAAGCGTTTGCGTACACACTTCTGGGTACCGGGATGTCTGTCACGCTTCTAAGTGTCGCTATGCTATTCACTCTATTGGGTGCCATAATGGCGGTCATGCTTTTGGGTGAAGTGTTTTCGTACACATTCCTGGGTACCGGGATGTCGGTCACGCCCCTGGGTGTCGCTACGCTATTCACTCTCTTGGGCGCCGAGATGGCTGTCACACTCTTAAGTGAAGCATTTTCGTACACACTCCTGGGTGTCGCTACCCTATTCACTCTCTTGGGTGCCACGATGGTGGTTACACTCTTAGGTGAAGCATTTGCGTACACACTATGTCGGTAATGCTCTTGGATGTCTCTATGCTATTCACTCTCTTGGGTGCCGCGATGGCGGTTACGCTCTGGGGTGAAGCATTTGCGTACATACTCCTGGGTATCGCTATGCTATTCACTCTCTTGGGTGCCGCGATGGTGGTCACACTCTTGAGTAAAGCATTTGCGTATACACTCCTGGGTGCCGGGATGTCGGTTATACTCCTGGGTGTCGCTACGCTATCCACTCTCTTGGGTGCCGCAATGACGTTCACGCTCTTGGGTGAAGCATTTTCGTACACACTCCTAGGTGCCGGGATGTCGGTCACGCTCCTTGGTGTCACTACGCTATTCACTCTCTTGGGAGCCGCGATGATGGTCACGCTCTTGGGTGAAATATTTGCGTACATACTCTTGGGTGTCGGGGTGTCGGTCACGAAGGACCGGTCCTTTAAACATTGATTTAAAGCAGAATAGGGCCTTTTGCGCACGTATTATAGGGTTCTCCGACACTACTTCCTATTGTCTTGTCCCGTGTGTATATATATTTTTTGTGTTGATAAGAATATGCAAAAAAGCAAGCAAAAGTTTCATTAATGGAAGATAGCAAGTCGGAATTCTAGTACCTTTACAACCCACATAGGTCAGAATCGGTGGTACATGAGTTTCTTTCTTCCATTGCCGCTTAGCTGGATGTGTCGTTATGGGATCAAAAATACCCGTCTAGCATCGTGTCTGTAATAAAGAGATACTATGCGATATATTAAATTACAAATATCGTTTATTTGTTTATTTTTGTTATTGTATATCCTTCCATTCCTAATAGAGGCAAGTCTCTGATAAATATTTGAATTACCATATTCTTGCATCACTTTGGTATACATATAGCATGGGAATGAGATGAATTACAGTTTTCCGGTACTTAATTCATGTTTGTTTTACTCATCAGGACATACCTGAGGTGATTTAAGGGCATTTACAAAGTATAAAGCAAATTCAAGCAAGTTCGAGGAAAAATAGGCTGAAATGCACTACTAGACGGTCCAGTCTGAAAGCCAGACAGAACCGTCTGACAAGAGAAATTCTCGAACTTGTGCCTTCAAATTGCCAGAAAAGCAAACGGGCTCAAAGATGGCCGCCTGGAGTCCTGCAAACTTTTAGCTACCTAATTTTGCTTGACTAGACGGTCTGGTTTGATGACCACACGGGACCGTCTGGATTGAGAAAATCGGGAGAAGAAACCAAATGGAATCGTCTGTGTCTCACACAATAAAAAGATAAACAAGGTCCTCGGACCTCTACAAATCCACCCGACCCACGATCGGCTCCTGCGTGCTAGAATCCTACTCCTCAGGATCTGTAAACAGGAAGAAAACAAGAGCGTGAGCTTTCGAATGGAAAGCCCAGTAAGTACACCTGCGGGGTTCAAGAGAAAAACATAATATCAACAAGTAAGAATATCAGATCAAACTTGGGGCACGCCCCTCAAAAACAATCCCTAGGAGTCTACCACAAGAACAAGCAAAGTAATGACTCCTAGCTACAGAAGCCCTGGGGCTCTGATATGAGTTCCAAAGGAAGCTCCACAAATGTCTCCCCCGATCAGCATTATCAGTGAACTTTCTGAAAACACGACCATCCGGTCGCTACGGCCCTCAGGTCGTATGTCGGTAGCGCCACCTCTCCATGTGTCGACACGGCAAGCGAATCATTCCCACTGACGGGCAGGACAACCAGAGTATCGGTCCCTCTGGCATGGCAATGCCGGAACATCAGGGTATCCTGTCCCTGAATGTCCGTAAAGGAGCACCCATGCTCCACTGAATCCGGGCGGAAGAACAAACAAGTAGGGATCCTAACATCCCGAAATAATCAAACATGCTAAATAAAGATTCCAACAAATCATAGAAGCATGAATGAATACCAAGCAGTATGTCAAAATAAAGACATATCAAGAAAACTCCGATGAGTGGAACAAGGCAAGTGTACTTACCTAAAATCACAGAGTCTCGTATTCCACGGAACTTCCCGACGCATCCACGTCAATATCTGATAAGGACATATCTTTTCTTAATAAATGTACAAATTTATAAGTAGCGCATCTACAATGCATGCTCACCCCCCAAATGGGCCCGGCCCATTATCAACTTAACTTAACATTTTTATTAGGCCCACAGACGTTAAATAGTTATTCATGTCCATTTTGTTACAAGATGAAATAGGGCTTTGGTGGTTAGAGCCCACCAAGCCCACTTAAGAGGCTTCAAGTTCCAATCCCCTCTCTTACACCCTTTGTCTTTATTTTATTTTTGCCTTGTACTAGACCCAAACCTTAAGTCAACTTGATTCAACCCAAATTCGCTAACTGGTTGGCCCAAACCCACCCAATCAATTAATCATTTACTCAATTAATCACTTGCTAATCAATTAACTAATTACCCAATTAGTTAATCAAATTAGTTATCTACTTTAATTAATTATCCGATTAACTATCTAGTTAACCACTTGTTAGTCTTCTAAATTAATTAATCCATTAATTAATCTAGATCGTCTATCAATCGGCCCAGCCCAACATTGAACTCAACCGAGATTGAGTTAAAGATTCCTGATTAGATTCAAACATATACCATGTTTTTAGCTAATCAAACTTGATTTAATTATAAGGATTTGGTTGGGTCCAAATTCAATTCCAACTAATCCAATCATCCATTAATCAATTAATCAACAACTAATTAATTAATCTAACCAACTTTATCATTTACTAATTAATTATCCAGTTGATTCAACTAACGAATTTATCTGTTAATTTCATTAATTAGTCGGTTATCTAATCCAATTAATCAGAGAATTAATTTTCATTTAACTCGATAAAACAAATAAATAAATAAAATAATAATCATAATATTATTATTCTCTCTTTCTCTCCCTCTCTTTTCTCCTCCGGCTGAAGACTGTCGGACAGAGCGGCGCTCCGGCCGAAATTCCTCTTCTTCTACAACGACAGCCTCCACGATCGAAGTCGGATTCCTTCTCCTTTTCCCCGACCTAAACTATTGCATGCATGGCGAGAAGTAAAGACAGGGAAAGATTAACTCACCGGAGACGACGAAGGTGTGCTCGCGAAGCTTCACAGCTCGTCAGAGAAGGGCAGGGGGCGGCAGTCTTTCCCTCTTCTCTGTTCCCGAGTCCCTGGTCGTCACTGCGAGGGTACCTTCCTCCTTCCTTCTTTTTCTCTTGACTTCTCACAGTGGAGTTGATCTCGCAGTCGCTCAGTGGTGGTGCTGGTTCAGAGGCGGCTTCGTCTCTTTATAGGGCTCCCGGAGGTATACTTGGCAGTCGTCAATCCCTCTAATGGAGGCATCTAATTCGACAATCACCAACTTGCCATAGTTGCGGCTCGAAATCCTCCCATAATCGGCCGGTCGAGAAAGGAAGGAGTACGCTCACGGCGTTGTGCTCGGTGAAGAGATGGGTTACTGCTGCCTCGGGATTAGCACCAGCCCGAGATCCCTTCAATCCTGGCCTTCCGTCCATCTCTACACAGCTTCTCTGGTCCTTTTTGCGCAAAAGACCCCAACTTTCCAAAATAAAAATATTGGTCCCTGTTCTGAGAGCTGCGCATTTTTCTCTTAAGCCCTTATTCTTTACAAAAATCAAGAATAGATCCTTGGCCGCCCAATATTCAAATCAAGGGATTTTAATTATTTTCTCCTTTCTTTTTAATTTTAAATCATCCGTTTCCATCTTGGAACTTTCCCCAAATTGATTAAATCAATTTGAATCCTATTTCCATCTTAGTTCCAATTAATAATCATTTAAAGGCCTTCCATATTTAATTTAAAATGATAATTTATTTCCAAATTTAATTAAATCAATCATCAATCAATCTAAACTAAATCAAATAAATTTATGAAGTAAATTTATCCATTCCTTATAAGTCCCTTCATTTACCGAAATGCCCTTGGATTTTATTCAAATCCCCAAAATGCCCTTTAGCACTTTAATTAATTAATTACAAATTAATTTAGAGGAAATATTTAGATCCTTATTTCATGAAAAATCTTGGATTTTACAGACCGGCTGCACCCAAACAGGGACGAGTCCCCATCTAGGCACGAGGCCTCAGATTTCCTGTATAGATAATATTCAAAGATAACACCACAGAAATATATTTAAAGGGAGTTCACACAGCTCCACACAAGTGCATAATAAAAATACAACAACAGGGTTTACACAACCCATACAAGGATCCGAATACGTCACCCCTAGTAGTCAACAACAATATAATAACAAGTCTCTCTCTCACACATAAAACGAGGTTCACAGACCTTAAGGGAAAACAATAAACCCGAGACAGCTACTTGGTGTGTCCTCGTCTATGGCCGATCCTACTCCTCATCGTCACCTGGGAAAAAGTTAGCCAAGTGTATGAGCCAAAAGAACATGCCCAGTAGGATCACAAATAAAATAATAAATACGGCGAAAGCCATAAACAAAGAATAGGGCATAACAAGTGCAAATGTACAAATCATAGCTGGAAAAGAGTACACACACATTGAAGGCATACAACTATCCTCTAATGGCAGAGGTGTTTACTACAGAGCAATATATGAGCAAGTGAAATAAAATCACAAGCAAGCAATACATCTCAGGAATGTGAACAAGATCACAAAATGCTACATCTCACAGGTATATATGATACTATGGTATAACATGACACGGCCATCGCCGGTCAAGGCAGAGTATACCGTCTTAGTGTAACATGACACGGCCATTGCCAGTCAAGGCAGAGTATACCGTCTTAGTGTAACATGACACGACCTTCACCGGTCAAGGAAGAGTACACCGTCTTCGGTAAAAAGGCCGGTAGTACTAATAACTGAATATGTATCATGCCAGGCAGAGGAGATGCAAACATCACAAAATACAGAGCAAATAGGTATATATGTACAATCAGGAACAGGCATCTCGATTACATATAATAAGAAACAAGATCGAAGAGCTAGAAAACCAAATCAAGGTATATAATCAAGGAAATCTATCATCTCGAATATATAAATAACATCTCAAGGAGATATGCGAACAAGAATCACAAGCAAGGTATATAGGGGGAAGAAATACTCATAACACCCGTACGGGAGCCTACCTTTTTCGTTCTTGGGCCTACTCGGGTCCGATCCTCCTAGTCTGGTCCTAGACCGCCTTATCATGTCCAAAACATGGTATTTATACATTACTCAACAATTCATAACAATAAGAATGCATTACATTCATTTAAATACTCTAATAATGAATCTACCGAAATGTTGGCCTTTTGATTTATTACCGACAAACCCGGGCCCTTAGACACAAGTTTGCACTATTTTTCTTAGTTTAAATACACTCCCTAACTATAAGAATGATTGGAATCGAATTTCGAGCATTTTGGAAAAATACCGAAATTATATTCATATAACTATAGAATTCTAGCAGTTTTGCACCGTCTGAGAGAACGACTCATATCTTTCAATCCAGAAGCCTGATTTGGCTGATCTAGGATTAATTAGAAATTTTTTTTCCTGCGATTTCTAATGATATATTATACACTTTGATCGGAGAAGTATAGAGGACCTAACTATCCCTCGAAAGGGACAACCAAACCGCAGGTCTGCAAACATGACCATCTCATTTCAATTCAAGCTAGAGACTTTTAAAGCATGACTTCCTACCCATAAGATATTCCATCTATTATTGTTGTAGTTAGAACTGTAAAGTCTTTGGCATAAATTCCTTCTAACTAAAAGAACATTAAATGCAGATTTTATGGTGACCCAAAATATTAGGTTTGCAGGTTTGAAATAGTAATACATTGATCAGCAGATTAAACAGTAAGCAGAAAGCTTTGAATTCAGTAAGGCAAAGGATCACAGATGGTCCTATACACTTAGAGCATGAACCATTTTACCTCTACTGTAACAATTCTACAGGCCATAACAACCATTCTTCTAACTAACATTAATGCCAAATTCCTGCAATTTAGGTTGAGCATGCTATTTATACTATTATGAACCACCAAATGACAAGATAATATAAATAGAGAGGTTCAGGTCCTGACAAATTCAGTCATTGCATGCTTGAAAAATGAGGTTAATGAACAAAGAGGAGCACACAAGACCACTACTGGGGAAAAACAACAATAGCATGTGGTCTTAGTTCTGTTCAATTTTACCGAATGACATTAGCAACACACTACAAGAAAAGAATCATTTAGAGGCGGTTTTAAAGGCATTTCGCGGCGGTTGCTTTCTATGGCGGTTAACAAACCGCCGCTAATACCAGCATCGCGAGAGCATTTAGCGGCGGTTTTGAGAAACCGCCGGTATAACCACCGCTGATTGTCGGATGCATTTCCCGGCGGTTATAAACCGCCACCAAAACCGCCGCCAAATGTCATCGGCGTGAGATGAGTTTGTATTTTGCGACGGTTGAAAAAAATGCCTTAAAATACAAAAAATACATATAGCGGCGGTTTGAACCGCTGTTAGTGCTATTAAAGTCAATTTAATTCAAATTAGACTCCATTCAATTTTGCGGCGGTTCAAACCGCCGTGAGTGCCATTGAAGTCAATTCAATTCAAATTGAACTCCATTCAAATTTTTGGCGGTTTGAACCGACGCCAATCAATTTTTAAATTATTTTTTTTCTTAAGGTTTATTTTACAATAAAGTAAGAATTTTGATCCTTTTGTCTCATACCATTGAACTCCATTCAATTCAAATTTAAAAATAACAAAAATTTTATTAATAATTTACAAATAATTACAAAATTAAATTTACAAATTTGTTCATACATACTCACAAGGAAGAACATATGAAATAAAACTGGCACTTATTCTCAAACAATGTTTACAAACATTCAATAAGAAATTGTTCCTGCAGAAAATAGGTACAATCTTGAAGTTAAACAGCTCTTGTTTTGAAATTGATCATATATATCCCAATGAGTAGCATGAAGTTCAACAATTCTTGTTTTGAAATTGAGATTACAAAGTTGGCTGAAGGTTTGCAGAAGCAAAACATGTTAACAAGAAAAGCTTCAGCAGGTTCTCAAATTTTATAAATTCACTCTAGCAAAATCATGTACCAGGAAGGCATGAAGTGCTCCATAAACAGTAGCGGCCTGCAATATCAATCAAACAATTTGACAAGCCTTTCATGAAGTAGACAACCTAATATTAATATACAACAAAATTAGACCCCAATAATAAAAAAGTGACATCTTTCAATGCATCCCTATAATAAATCCTCCACCTCTCACCAGCAGAATAGGGATTAAGCCATGCAGAACAATCATTCATCTTTAAAGAAAAAGCCAATACTTCGTACACAGCTTTAATATACAAACTTTATAATCACTACCCAACAATGAAAACAATACTCAAAGCAAATGAAAAGCTCATGCCCACCTCAATATGTCCATACATAGGATCTCCACTTGCAGGAATATTGGACAACTTATAAGATTCATCAACACCATAGTACAACTGCAAAGAAACCAACACTATCTTCAAAATGTTATTTTAACCGAAAATAATTGCAAATCCTGTATGAAATTCTATTTAGAACACAGATAATTAAAAGTTAAAACAACAATGAACATCGAACACTATGAGACAAATATGAAAAAGAAGTTGTGAAATTTAAACATGCTTTCTTCCTTAAAAGAGGTCTACAACTACTGGAAATCAACGCAACAAAAAGGACAACTAGCTAAAAAATCACACATAAGGACAAATATGAAAAAGAAGTTGTGTTTGTCTTACAAGAAGCCTCTGAACATCAGGAGCCAATGATTCAGCAAATTCTCTTCCACCAATATTTCCTACCTGAAAAATATTAAAAGGAAACAGGAAATCAACATGATTATTAACATTAGGATTAATTATTTTAATAAATGTAGCAACCTCTATAGCTACCATATATGAATTATGAACTATTAGTAAAATAAAAAATAAAAATAATCTTTTCAACGACAAGATTGCGTACAGTATTTATAACCATCCTAAGAAAGTCATGGTTCTCATTTGATAAGCAAGACGTCACAATACTGCATCATGAATGGAAAACAATAAGCATGATAAAAAAGGTATATAATAGCATGATCGAAATAACAAGAGTTAATAGGTCAATGAAGGATAACTTATCCAAATTTAGATTAACTTTTTAGATCCCTACCAATCAACAAAAGAGATAAACAGCAACGCGCATATGCTAGCAAAACAAATTTTCTAGGCCAATTTCATATTCTTATCTATCAACATAGTAAACTACAATCTTGACTTGGATTGGTGTAGAATTTATGGATTTTGAGAAATAAGTTATACCAAAAAATTTACTTGACAAAAATAATTGTTATCCAATTTATAGAAAAATAAAATAAACTAACGAAACTTTTTTCTTACCAATGCCCAAGTGGACACTTAGAGAACAATTTGCTCATAAAGGACAAAAGCATATGACACATTTTTCTTGTTTCTATATGTTGATGATGTCTTCTGGCTATCTATGTACTAAATGGTAAACAAAGGTTTTAGTATCAGGCAACCAACTCCAAAAGGAAATGTATACCCATCCTTGATGCACCCATATGTATTGTTACCCATAGAACAACAATTAAGATACAAGAATATATTTTACCTGCTTCTCAGGATATTTTGGTGCAGAAATTAAAGAAACAACCTCCATATGGCCAAAATCTGCATCATAACCCAGCATGTAGATATAAAGCATTTTCCAGACGTATTTCTTCTTCTCATAAGGAGTCAAGCCCTATCAAAGGAGTCAATTTGTGCATCACCAACATGACCACTAGAATTCAGCAAGTTCTCTAATAAGGTAATATAAAGAAAGCAAAGGAAATATATCAAAAACACTGAAGTAGAAGCTGACATGAAAAAAGAAAATATCAATAAGCATAGGTAAAAATCATTGAACAGAAGCGGAACGAAAGATAAAATAGGTATCAATAGCCAACAATTAGGCATCTAAGTAGTTTAGTACATTATATGAGAAAGAATATTCTTTAATAATTAGCATTCACATAGGCATATCAATCAAGAGCATCATATAGCACATGCCTAAAGACAACGAAACAACATTGAACTTTATCCTCTCATTTGAAATTTTTTATTGAAAGGCTCAAAACTAAATCATAAATGCAAAGCACGAGCCAAAAGAAGTTTAATGACAATCTAACTCAGTTCTAGATCTTATCAAATAATATAAAAACTTCACTAATCAAGAAATTATATTTTAAAACTATTAATAACATTTTTTCAATTACTCATTCAGATATTAATTGTGTTAGTTTTTTTTTGGTCATTTCACCAATGAATAGAAATAAATACTTCAATTCTCTTATTTACACCTTAGCTTTCATTAATTTTTTGCAAATTGTACCAACACATGTAATAAAGTTTCAAATATTTTATTAAATTCTAAATGCCATTGAAGTTATACCTCAAGCACCAACCTCAAAGTTCCTACATAAACTTCATGTTAATCTTTTCCAATGTTGAAACACCATTCACATAACTATGTTTTTTAACCAAGATTGGGTATGTTGCAAGTCACTAAGTTTCACCGTCAAATATGTCAAATCATAACATTGAGTAAAACATTTTCAGTCGGATCCTTTACATGTAAAAGGATCTAAATAAGTCTCAGCAGATCAGACCTTTAATCCAGTCAACTAATATGTAAAGAAAATTTGTGACTTTTTTATGGACTATTCAATGGTCATGATGTTAAACAAGTTGAGGAACAAGACACACAAGATAAGAGATGATGATATTTCAAACTTTAGTATAATTTGAAAAGAAGATGGTGACATACCATGAAATATGTTTAATGCAGTTGCAACTTTTAGATGGGATGATGGTTGGCATTTTGTGGTCTTTTGAAATGATAGTTTGTTTTATTGTACTAAAGAAGTACTGAACAACATTGTGACTCAATTCTCCAGTACACTTCTACAACTCAAAAGGTTTAATTTCTTTCCAATTTACTCTTTTTTTCTTTTCTCATGACACTAAAGTCACATTTGTGTAATTTTGCATTTGCCAAAGATTAAACATTTCATTGCTTGAACATTCTATACAACTACATGCCCATCAAAGATATCACCAAAAGATTGAGCATCCATGATACCCAAGTGAGAAATTCATAACTTATACCCCCTAAACATTACTTTAAAACTTTCCAAGGGAACACCAAGGTAAATAAAGTCTCAAGAGAACCAAACCAACATACAGCTTTGAAATTTAGCTAGTAAAAAATTACACTCCAACAGCAAACCTATCAAACATTGAGCGTGACCATTCCTAACCCGATTACCCGGTTTTTTTTCTCCTTTCACAGTTGGCATCAAACACTAACCAAAATTCCAAGCATTTCCAATTTTCATCGATCAATGGAACAATCAAACTCAAAGGAACCGAAGATCTAAAAATTCTATGAAAAAAAATTCAACGAACAAACAAGAAATCTAAGGAATAATCGACACTGACCTTCTCATTCTCCAATCGGGTGTGGATTTTGCCGAGCTTCTTGTGGACCCTGAGCCGCTACTGCTCCTTATTTTGGCAGTTCCGCACATCGCTGATGAACACCGAGAGCCCTCTCATCTTGGAAAGCGCCATCTGGCCAATCAACCCACCAGATCCGCCAATCCACGGCCGAGATCTACACCAAAGGTTTCAAGAACTCACATATCGCTCCTCCTCTGAGCTCCAGGGATCAAACCCTAGAGGCTGGCGGATCGAAGAAGGGGAGAATGGAGAAGGTGATGGAGGTGAGAGATAGTTAATGGAGAAGAGAGCCGATCTCCTATATTAGGAGTGGATCTGGTGGTGGCGTCGAGGAGTAGACGAAGAGGAGCAGCGGCAGTGAAGGCCTTCCAAGAAGGAGAAAGGGTTAGGGTTTTGTTTGGTTTCAATTAGGCATAGTGATAAATTCGTGGCGGTCACGAGGAAACTGAGGCTAATTACATGCTATTAGCGACGATTTCTAAAATCTGTCATAAATTACATGCATTTTACGGCGGTTTATATATAAACCGCCGCTAAATTCATATATTTAGTGGCAGTTTAGTTAACCGTCGTGATAACCGCCGCTAATTCTGTACTTAGTGGCGGTTTTTAAAAACTGTCATTAAATGATCGTCGCAAAATGTCTGATTTCTTGTAGTGACACTTGCATTTGTTGCAACTGGTATGGTTGATGATTATAAATCATTTAAACACAATATGCAAATATGAAATGGATCTAAAGTGGTTGGAGAACTCTACTTATGTAACCTCATGTATTCTGTTTGTTAAGTAATATTTCCAGGTTGTTCTGCTCCTATAGTATGGATAATGGAGCACCATCCTTAGTCATAGATCTTCTCAAAACAACCGGAATTTTTTGAAACTTTTAAAAATTTCTGTTTATTTTAAGATTTTTTAGATTTTTTCAAGACTTTTATATTTTTAAATATTTTTTAAGATTTTTTAGAATTTTATTATATTTTTAAAAAAATTTAGATTTTTTTTATAATTTTTTATAATTTATTTCATTCACATGGAATATAATGAGATTAGCGAGGGATATTTCCGTCGCTAATATCATTATATAAACATGAGAATATAATGATATTAGCGAGGGATTTTTCTGTCGCTAATTGTTATATTATACAACAAATATCATGATATTAGCGACAGAAAAATCCTTTGCTAATTAGCGAAGGATTTTTCTGTCGCTAATATCATTATAAACATGGAAATATAATGAGATTAGCGACGTATTTTTCCGTCGCTAATCTCATTATATATACAATGAATATAATGAGGTTAGCGACAGATTTTGCCGTCGCTAATATCATTATATACACATGAGAATATAATGAGATTAGCGACAGATTTTTCTGTCGCTAATCATTATATTATACGACAAATATCATGATATTAGCGACAGAAATATCCTTCACTAATTAGCGAAGGATTTTGCTGTCGCTAATATCATTATATACACATGAGAATATAATGATATTAGCGACAGATTTTTCTGTTGCTAATCATTATATTATACAACAAATATCATGATATCAGCGACAGAAATATCCTTCACTAATTAGCGAAGGATTTTGCTGTCGCTAATATCATTGTATACACATGAGAATATAATGATATTAGCGACAGATTTTTCTGTCGCTAATTGTTATATTATACAACTAAAATCATGATATTAGCGACAGAAAAAATCCTTTGCTAATTAGCGAAGGATTTTTCTGTCGCTAATATCATTATATACATAATGAATATAATGAGATTAGCGAGGGATTGTTCCGTCGCTAATAACATTATCTACATATGAGAATATAATGATATTAGCGAGGGATTTTTCTGTCGCTAATCGTTATAATATACAACAAATATCATGATATTAGCTACAGAAATATCCTTCACTAATTAGCGAAGGATTTGTCTGTCGCTAATATCATTATATACACATGGAAATATAATGATATTAGCGACGGATTTTTCTATCGCTAATATCATTATATTATAATATAGGGTTAAAGCCATTTTTGGTCCCTGAAAACGGGACCAATGTTCATTTCCATCCCAAAATTAAAAATTTGTTCAATATGGTCCCTATGTATTGCATATTTTGACATTTTGGGTCCCTATATATTCCGCATTTTGGCATTTTTGGTCCTTATCACGACGCTACGGCCATGTAATATCAACTAAATGCAAATAATATTTTTATTATTATGTTTAGGTCGTTATTTCGATGTGGAGTGATAAGTGGCAATATATGTTGATGTGGGACCGTATTGAACAAATTTTAAATTTTGGGATTTAAATCTAACATCTACTCTATTTTCAGGGACCAAAAATGACTTTAACCCTATAATATATATTATGATATTAGCGACGGAAAACTCCCTCGCTATGCCCATTATATACACAATGCTACATAATGAGCTTAGCGACGGATATTTCCGTCGCTAATCACATTATATAATAAATGCCTTAAAATTAGCGACGGATTTTACCCTTGTTAATTAGCTTGGGAAAATCCCTCGCTAATTTCACGCTAAAGAGCGCGTCAACATCTTCGCGGGCAACTTTAGCAACGGATGTTGATTTCCGTCGCTATTCCGTAGCTAAATACAACATCTTACAGTGCAACTTTAGCAACGGAGTGTTTTCCCTCGCTAATATCTAGCTAATTATGTATCTGTCGCAAATATCTAGCTAATTTGCAATGAAATTATTCCCTCGCTAATATCCGTCGCTATTTTGAGGTTTTCTTGTGGTGCTTAAATGGTTAAATTTCTATACTAATATTACAAATATCAAAGAACTCTCATGCAACACCCTTTGGCTTTCTCCAAAGAATTTCAGTAATCTAACTAAGCATAACCACAACTAAGACCAACCAAAACCCTTATGAGTGAGCTTCTTTCAGGAATATATATATATATATATATATATATATATATATATATATATATATATATATAGATGTGATATTATACGTACGATCAGATCACAGATTTGTCGTCAGTTACATTTTGCTTTCGAAGCATGTTTGAAGAAGGATTTCCAACCATGCGGATGGGAAGATCATCTAAAAATATGCTATCATGTCCATTTTCATACAATTTGGTAACCGTTTGGTCCTCTCACTTAACGGTTCTTATTTTATAGAAATCTGAACGGTCCAGAATTTCAACCGTTAAGCGGGAGGACCAAACAGTAACCAAATTGTATGAAAATGGACATGCTAGCTTATTTTTCGATGATTTTCGTATGGTTGGAAATCCTTCAAACATGCTCCAAGAGGCCAAATGGGACGCGACTGAGAATGCAAAATGCATCCAGTCGACTGTATATATATATATATATATATATATATATATATATATATATATATATAGTCCTAATAACACGCGGTCGGCCGGATGCACTGTGTATTCCCGGTCGTCTCTCATTTGGCCCCTGGAGCATGTTTAAATGATTTCCAACAGTACAGATTGGAAGATCATCTAAAAATAAGCTAGCATGTCCATTTTTATATAATTTGGTAACCGTTTGGTCCTCCCACTTAACTGTTGAAATTCTGGACCGTTCATATTTCTATAAAATAAGAACCGTTAAGTGGAAGGATCAAACGGTTACCAAATTGTATGAAAATGGACATGCTAACTTATTTTTCGATGATCGTCCCATTTATACGGTTGGAAATCCTTCAAATATGTTTCAGGGGTCAAATAGGAGGTAACCGAGAATGCACAGTATTCCGACCGACCACATGTTATCAGAACTGTATATATGTATACTAGTTTTGAAATTGCTCACAAACTTGCATCAAAGGGAAGAGAGGGAAAGAGAGGAAAAAGAACAGAAGACTAACCCTTTGCTCAAGAAGGAGCAACCGAGGGTAGCGAACAACAGTCGGGATCGAAGATCTCTTCAAACCCTTCCCCGCTTATAGTTGCAACTAGGAAGAACTTGCCGATGATGCGGAGGATGCGGTTGTTGGACTTGTCAGACCCTCGACGTGGAAGATCTGTAGGGTGCTTAGATTAGAGAGGTTCTTGTCCGGGCACTCATGCCAGACCTCATCATCCTCACACTCGGCTAAAGAAAGGAGGAAGCGGGCATCGACACCGAGATCGGAGGCCAAGACCAGCACTAAAACTCTCCCCTCGCGCCATGTTCCATCATTCGAGTAAAGAGTCATCACAAGCATGGTACACCATGCTTATTTTCCCCATTCACTTCCAGGAATCCAGGATGTTATAGAACATGCTTTTGAGACATGTTATTGGGTTTAGGCGGAGATTTTTGATCTAATCTTAGGTGTTGATTTAATTAAAAGGAATGCTTAGGAATGAAGGATGTTATATGAACGAGTAATGATACATACACCGACTCAGTTTCCCGAATTCCCTTCCCGACTGACATGGATGTCCACGTGGCATCCACATCAGTATATTTTCTCTCTCCCATTCTCAGCCAAAGTGAAGAGAAAAAAAAAATTTGAAGCCCTAACTACTCATCGTTCCGCCTCCCTCTTCGCTCCGGACGACACCCTCGATCTCAAGACGATGACACCACGCCACCCTCTTGGAGAAATGGCAGCGGTTCTGGTCTCGCTCCCGCGTTGCCCTCTTCTCCTCATAAACACTAAACCCTATCTTCTTCTCCCCAGCTCCTGATCTCTCATCTCCATCTCCAGAAGCCCCAATGGCGTCTGCCTTAGAAGACGAGGAGTGCCTCTTGCGATTCGCGTAGTGTTGTAGCTCGACGACGCCCCATCGGCCTCCCATGAATTATCGAAGCTCGGGATCTCGGAGCAGATTGTGGACGACCTCTCTCGCTGTGGAATCACAGAACTCTTCCCTATTCAGGTCCCAAATTCGCTTTTTCTCTTGTCTGGTTCTTGGATTTTGCCTTGCTTGGTGTCTTGGATGTTGAGTTTTGTTTGGTTATCAAGGACTGATTTTTTTTTGGCTCGATTTAGTTCCATAGGTTTGGAGTGGGTGATCGAGTTCCGTCTCTTTGGTACTCAATCTGTAGTTTTTGTCACACTAATGATTTGGTATGGTGTTTCCTTGTGAATGGTTTTGTTTGTTTGTTGGATTGCATGAATGTATATGCACTCAGTGCTTAAAATGCGATATATTTGAATGTTTGAGGCACTTAAGCATTTGTGAAAATCAGCGACTTGGAAGACTAGACAATGTAAAGTTTGTAGATGGTGATTAATTGTGGTTTAGGTTTTGGAAAAAAATTTGTGCCATGTTTCAATAATTTCATGGGAGGACAATTCCTTTTCCTCCATAAAAGCTAGAGACAGGGATTGGCATAATAGCCTTATTTTTTTCCTCATTGTCTAATGCTTATATGTTCTACATGGATGATGTGGGCAGCATCAATGGTTGTAAGACTCAATACAAGTGTCCCATGGATGATGTGCAATCAAGATGATGCTCCAGACCCCCTGGTTTGTCTCCTTAATTTCTCTCACAAACTTTATATATCTTTTGTCTATTACATTCATTTGTTTTAATTTTGAGGCAAAAAAAGACATGGGATTAGCTCTTTTTATGCAGATAAGTATATGCAATGGATTGAGATGTGCAGAAACTTTTGTAGGACCAAACAAACCTAACAAGCTGGCAATGTGGAGAGAGAATCGGGTCTCTCAGTGAGTTCTCATTGTTCATTAACTCTTCTGATTCTATTTTTTTTATGATCTAATTCAATCATATAAAATCTTTTTTTATTTTTTAATAAATGTTGTTTAGGTATCAAATATTTGGGGGAGAACCATATATAACGAGTGCTGAAGATATTGCCTTCCATGTTGCACTTTTCATTGCCAAAATGAATGGAAGCTTTGTGAACTACTACATGGTATAAACTATTTTTTAATTTTTCTTCTATTGTTCTTATTTTACAGTTCTTAATCATAATCTGTTTGAATATCAAGTGTTTTGTGACCTGTGAGTGAGTAAGATCAGTGTAGACCACCTTGAAAACAAACTATTAGACTTTGACAAAAAAAAGCCTGTTTTGAATCAATAAAATATTAGACAACCAAAATGGTTGGGATTATTAATCCATAGAAGTTAGATCTATAACTGGAATTTCAAGAAATGAATTTTCTGAATTCCATGCAGGTTTTGTTAGACAACCAAAATGGGGGCATCTCAAGGACTTGCATACTGCAGTAAAACAATCCTCTGAGGCATTACTTTCAGGAAAACAGACAACATTTTCACTCGGCCAATTACAGCAGGTAAGCTTGTACAAGTTTTATAATGTCTAACATCCCATTTTCTAACAATTTCTTGCTTTCCAGGCATATGTTTTTCAAGCAAATTCAGAAATTTGTGCGGCTTTTCTTGTAAACAATGACACAAAACAAGAGAGGTCTGATCATTTCGGTTTTTCAAGCAAATTACCAGACTGCAAAACTACTGTCTTCAATACTGCAAAACTGTTGGAATGCATTGCTAGTAAATGGGAAGGTGATCATTTCGGAGTGGCTTTTTCCAGACACCAGAAGACACTGATCAAGCGAAGAACTATTTTCAAGTAGACCTTGTGATGCTGGCACATTTGGGAGGGAAAGAGAGGTCTGAGAAGGAGTAAGAGTGTTTCTCTTATCAGAGTGGATTCTCAGGGTTTAAAGTTGTGTGTGGTGTTTATGGAATTGTACAAGTAAATCAACACTGGTTCCAGATGCCTGATTTTAATGCATTTTTTGTTGTTCATCTGCTTTGTTGTTCACGGCTGCGGAGAGAGAGATGTTGTCTGAGTGATTGTAATGCTTGGCAAAAGTTGGCATCTATTGTTTCATTTTTTCTGTATGTGTTAGTCCAAGAAATTGTTTTTTCAAACATTATTTAATCCTTGAATATGCAAATTTTTCTAATGTGAAGTGATAGTTGTATTTCAGGCATATCACATCATGATCCTCAACTGTGATTTCAATAACTGTAAATTCTTGAAATCTCAATAGCACCCATACAACATATGATATAAAATCTGCTGATGCATATAAACTCTGCATATAAAATTTGTTGTTGCATATACAATCTGCAGACTCAACAGATGATATTTCAGGTATTCAACGTCCAACAATCACAATGTCTGAAGACTCAACTGCTTCAATCTGCTGCTGCATATAAAATCTGCAGAGAAAAACAAAACTAAATTTTGCAACTTCTAACAACTTCTGCTGCTGCATATGAACAAAATACTGACTAGCAGTATGGCTAGTTAACTGTGTAGAGAGAGCTAGCAGTATGGATACAAATATTGTGGTTAATGCCATTGATTCAGACTCTTGAGCTCCTGAAAAATTACTGAACATTCAGAAATACCAAGTTTGATTTTGTACAAATGCAGTGAAGGATGAAGTTATGAAATGACAGATCTGATTAAATGTAGCGATGTGAAGATTATCACAAGAAGTTCATGAATAAGAGTACAGAAATTTTATCTCTGAATATGTACAGAAATGAGAATACAAGCTTCAAAAAAGCATTCAAATTTCTCACAAGATCCAAAATCACATTCAAGTTCTACTCACAAATTTCTCACAGAGAGAGCTAGCATTCAAGTTTGATTTTGTACAAGCTTCAGAAATGACAGATCTGACAATTTTTTTAACAAGGATTGAAATTTTCCAATCGTTACAACTTCAAAAATAAAACAGAGTTCTGGCCAACTGAACACAACAAGTGACACTTAAATATTCCCTACTTCAACTGCTGCTGCATAGAACCCCTAAATCTGCAGTGAAAAAACAAGACAGGTAATCAGAATCGACACAAACAAAAATTATTACAACACTTTGCCCGAAATCCAAAAACAAAAAATGACAAACTAATTAATGCACTTAAAACATACTAATGTTTGATATAAGTTGGTGATCAAACTAATTAAAACAACCATCATGCATTGAATAAGCAAAGCCAAACCTGAAAATTAAGAGGCATTTGGAATCCCCTCAATAAACACTTGGGAGATGCAATTACTGCACCCAAACATGACCCCAAAACAATTTCTGCACATAGGAGAAATTTGTATTCATTAATTTGCCTACTTATAATTAATGCTACACTGATAGCTTAATATAAACATCCAGACACTGAAAGACTTGTAAATGCTTGAATCCAACTTTAATTGTAAAATAGATTTCCAGTTACCTATGAAGAAGTATCAGTGACAATATTTTGTAAAGTGGAGCTATCAACATGCATATATTGCACATGTGGAAGCGAATTCGAATTCACCTAAGAGGAAAACACTATATTATAATCTTATAAAAAAATGTTATGTAATATCGTGACAAATATAAATACTAAATAACGTAATGTTACCACACTGTCTTGAGTACAAAATTCTACTTGAGAGTCATTTTGAGTTTGCACATTCCCCTTTGTTTGAGTTTTTTGAAATAAATCACATTAGTTTAGACCAATAAAAAATAATTGTACAGTTGAAAAGGAATACTATAAAATACAAGTACCTTTTTTTTATTTCTAATTATTATTTGTTCAACTGTTGACTTCTTTCTTTGGATGGTGGCCGTTACTCCGCACCTTTAAAGGTGTTAGGAACTTTGTGTTTAAAGAAGTTGTTTGGTGTTGCTCATGATTTTCTTCCAACAACATTGGCGATATAGCTTGATTAGAATGACTCTCCCAAAAATTTGAATTATCCATGAGCTTCTCCATTCCCTCATCCACATATTTCATCAAAAAATTATATTTTTCAATAGATTCTACTCCAATTTCAGCAACTTTAGAAAAATGAGAGCATAATTTGTTGTATCGCACTTTTTGCTCGCTAGTTTGTGTGTCTTCATAATAATTCCTCATGTAAGTATGCCTCCGTTTAACATCGTTTCTCCATCGAGGTAAAATAATTGAGATGAAATCTCTTTCACATTTCTCTCAATGAGAACTTTGCATATGTGTCTGCAAATAATTCCTCTGAGCTCAAACAAACGGCAGGAGCATTTGATATCAAATTCAACCTCATTATAACAAACATTAAACACTACTTGCCTTCTGAATTTGCCTTCTTTTCCTTTGAAAATGTCTGACACCTGAAATGTATATATTGGCCCATCTAACTTGATGAGTACAAGATTGCAATATAACATTCCTCTTAACTCATCCTGAAACAACTTAAAATTTTCATTTGTGTAGGCTTCTTGTAGTTGCTTCTCAAAATAACAATCAGTTAGCAATGGAAAACTTGAGTTAAAAGAAGAAAAATCAGATTTGTTCTCCTTTTCCATTTTGCTTTTCAATGCATCATCATACTGCTCCACAAATTATTTTAGGGATGTTGTTGGGCCAACATAACCATAAAAAAAAGCATTTATACTTTCACTTCTTTGAGTGGTAGACATTCCAGCCCAAAAAATGCCTTTAACATATATAGGTGCCCAACATTGACGATGTGTATACAAGAAATTCAACCATTCATTTTTTTCAATATTATACTCCTTTATCATCTTCAACCAAGAGTCTTCAAATTCTTGTATATCCATTGCCTCATAAACAATACTCTTCAAAATCTTCTTTATTGCTTTATAGTGAGTTAATCCTCCAAACTTCTCAGGAACCTTCTTCATAATATGCCAAAGACAAAGGCGATGATGGGAATTTGGAAAAACTGCCCTAATTGCACCTTGAATAGCCATGCATTGGTCTGTAATTATAGCCTTTGGAGCCTTCCCTGACATGCACTCCAACCAAGTTTTAAACAACCAAATATAGGTTTCAGTATTTTCCATTGACAGTAAACCACATCCAAATAATATGGATTGCCCATGATGAATTACACCAACAAAAGGAGCAAAGGGCATATTATACTTATTCGTTAAGTATGTTGTATCAAAGGATATAACATCACCAAAAGCTTCATAAGCTGCTATACATCTTGCATCTGCCCAAAAAACATTTCTTAAACGGCCTTCCTCATCCATATCAGTCAAATGAAAAAATTGTGAATTTCTTTGTTGCATGCGAGAGAAATAATTGCCAAGTGCTTCAAAGATCTCCAACTCCAAGCACTGACCGCCTTTGCTTGTGCAATATAATTCTGACAATCTCTTTCAGTATATGTTAAATTTTCATATCCACCACTTTCCACAGCTAAAGAGTGAAAATTCTTATTTAAACTTATACCCGCTTGATCATTTAGTTCAAGCCTTCTCTTCACATATGCATCCATTCTTTTATTACACTTTTGAAAACGAGATTTTTGTGGACTTAGTACATGATTGTGCTCCAAATTGACACGAGATATAGTAAACTTCCCATCACTACTAGCAACAATATTAATTTTGCTTGACAATTTGTTTTGGTGGAAGGCCTTGGGTTGAAAGAATTTTTTGATGTAGAAATCCTTTTGCCGCCTCTTACACATGCAAGTGTATAATATTTTACTTTTCCATCATCTCCTGATTTTGTAGTTTTTCTAGTAATACCAAACCCTTTTTGTCGAACATACTCAACATAAAGATTGTAAACTTTTTCTTCTGAATTAAGCACCATTCCTGCCTTTGGAATAACTGTTTCACATACTGAATCTTCCAAGTGTACTAAATTTTCGTTCTCTTTAATCAATATTTCTAAACTAGAAGACTCTTCTACTTCTTTCCCATTTTTGCTCTGTTTAGAAGACCCAAGATCCAATTCTGCCATATTTAATCAAACACAACTCTGTGTTCTGTATGCAAGAAGGAACCATTGTGACAACAACAAAAGGAAGCATATAAAATGACAACAACAAAAGGTAAAAGACTTATACACATAAAAAAAAGCCATTCAAATATTTCAGTACATTTTTACTGATTTAATCAAATCTACTGATTTATCAAGATTAGTTCATGTTAATCACCAAAAAACAGGAAATTCATCACAACATCAATAATATTTGGACACTAAGAGCATAAATGAAAAGAAAAATTAAAATTTCATATGTGAGCAACCAAACATTTACACAAACATCTTGAATGCAAGCCATCATCCTTCCTTCACCAACCAAAAATTTCAACAAAAAAAAGGAACTATTCCAAAAGCCACAACACAAAGCAAGAAAAGAATTCAAGAAGAAAACAAAGCATAAGCTAATAAAAGAAGAAACAAGAGCCAAAGAGACGAACCAATGCGTGGGCCGGTGGGGCTCCTTGGCTCATGATTCTAGTTTCCTCGTAAGCGCCCGACTTTCTCGAGACACTTTTTCCAATAGCTCCTCGGAGTCCGGCTATAATTTTCCCAAAAACCCATCAAAGATTAGACATTTAATGCAAAACCCGGTATTTAAAACCCTAATAAAAAGAAGCTGGGATGTCTTACGGGTGAGGGTGAATCGAGGTAGCTAACGAGGAGAGGAGGAAATTTGAGTCCGGAGAGTGAAAGAAGTGGCCGAAGTGAAAGAAGGTGATGCTCACAGTAGCAGGGAAGAGATTGGGGACGAGGACGGCGATGGCGGCCAAGGAAAGGATTGGGGAAAGAGGAAAGAATCGGGGATGCTCAGCGAGGGGAAGAGCTTGGGGACGGGGGCGGCAGCAGAGAAAGAGAAAGAGGAGGAGCGGAATCCTGTTCGCAGCGGCCGCGAAAGAGAAAGAGGGGGAGCGGAATCAATTTTCAAACTGATCTTTTAATTCAACCAATTTTTTTTTTAAATGATTAGGAGAGAGAATCCCTCTACGTGGACATGCCATGTCAGTCGGGAAGGGAATTCGGGAAACTGAGTCGGTGTATGTATCAATACTCTATATGAACATATTATAGAAGTCTCACGCATCCCGAGACAGTGGAAAATTCTCAAGGAATGGCTTTGAGATATTTAGGAAATTTTCAATTTAGTCCCCGATTACAAGACTAATTACAAACCAGTTTTTGCAACCTCACATTCTGCTAATTATAATCTAATATTTCATTTTATTTCACTTTTTCATTCCATCCCCTGATTTAGTGTATAATCGTGATTGAGTCCCTGAAATATTAAACTTCTAACCCTCGTATTATCCAACAAAATATGGACTTCACATGCAAGCCCCTATTTTCCAAAAAAAATTCAAATAAGCCACGGGAATTCGATGTATCACTCTAACGTTAGTATTAATCTAACAGAGATACAAATTACTAAACTGAACAAAATAAAATGTGTGAAAATTTTAAAATTTTACAGAACAGTAGTGGTTATTACAGTCTGGTCCAAACCCAGTTGAAAGGCTGATTCATTTCAAACGAGTCAAGACCTCTTGAGAATCGGGGGACATATAAATAGAGGGACCTAGGGTTTGGAAATTATCTTTGGTTCTAGAGACACCCTTGGGGGCTCTCCCATTGATCGACTATCATCTTCCACATTTTAGGGCATCATCAGAGAGCTTGGAGGAGAGAGTGAACATACCCATCTACCTTCCCTACTTGGCTCGAGAGGCTTGGAGGGCAGTCAGCGGTCATGCGTCGCGGCATCAACAGTGGAGGGATCTTTAACTTTCATTATGAATATTTTTGATTCCTTTACTGTTGTCACGCCCCGACCGGATCTCGGGACCTTGGGTACGTGCACAGATCGGCCGTATCCAAGTAAAGACGAGCTCCACTCAGATACAAGGCCTATTGTATCATAAAACATGCAACACTGTAAATTCAGATTTCATAAATATCCAATATAATTACAACGGAATCCTTAAAAGAGGGGTTTAGTCACTCTATACATATAAGGGTTCTACAAATTTTCTCTCACAAAATCATATAAGGTTCTCGAACCTTGGTAAACTAGATCAATCTCTTGCGCAGCTCTTGGGATTACTCCAACCAATTCCCCAAACCTAAGAAAAGAAGAAATCCAGTGGAATGAGCTTTCGAAAGGAAAACTCAAGTAGTTACCCCTTGAGGGAAATACAAGGATGCCAACGTAAGGTTATCAAACAAAAAGTGATCCAAACATATACTTATTAGAACACAAGAAAAAAAACAAGGATCACTGCACAAGCGATAGTCAAGAATTCTTTCACGTCATCTCCCAGTGCTCATCTTAAATACATCCAGACCCTTGAGTCTGGTAGCGCTCTAACGTGCACGTACATGGTCAGCGTATTATCCCACTGACGGGTGGACATCCAGGGTTTCCTCCCCCTGGTAGGACTACAGGACGTTCACAGTGTCCTCCCCCTGAACGTCCGCAACTTATCTGCACTTAATGGAGAATCTTCAACACAAGATGTAACGAAACACCAACCCGGATGGAGCACAAGCTCACGTGTTTCCACGGCCATGTGTTGATCAACGGGAGTGGTATTTTCAGTTACCATAAACATGTCAACAAGCATACACTAACATAGAGGTCCAACAAATCAGTAAAGAATAAATTTGTGTATGCAATCAAGCAACAATACAACACATGGTGCCGAGCAAGGAAAAATCAACAATAACGATATCAACTACTTTCAAACAAGAAGTATGAACAATATTCAAAGCCAAAGAAAACCCAAAACTGGGTAGGAAACTAGGCAGGAGTAACTTACCGAAGTCACGAAGTCTGGTGTTCCAAGGAACCGACTCCCCTCGCATCCACGTCACTCCTAGTAATAAACCTAATATAAGAGACGGTAAATATGCGTAAGCCCTATATGCATATGAACTGTTCGCTAGTGGGCCACATTCAAGCCTAATGGGCCTCAGTCAGCCCCTTATTAAATAATCTGCACCCCTTCTTCATTAAAAATCATTGTACTCTAGTGGTTAGAGGTCTCTATTGGTAGTTGAGAGGTCATGGATTCAACTCCCACCTCTTACTACTTTATTTTCTATTTATGTTTTACACTAACCCAATGTCCAATCTGATTGGGTCTAACCATCTCATCCTGATTGAGTCTACCCAATTAAGTGAACCCAACCCTACCACTCAATTGGACCCAAACCATTTTAGTTCAAACCCAAACCCAAATGATTGGACTCAACACTTTATCTCTCTAAATTGATTTGAACTTAATCAATTAAACCAGACCCAAATCATTTCTAGACCCAATCAAACTGTGTCCGACTCAACCCACCTCTTACTTGACCCAACCTAGCCATACATAGCTTTAAAATTTGTTTAGATCAATTAAACCTAGTTTAATAGTTAATCCAACCGGTTTATTGATTAATCTAATTAATTAATTTTAAAAAAAAAACGAAAATCAACAGCTCGTCTTCTACCTCAGGACTGAGGCCACGACGTTCGCCGATGATGCGCAGGTACGAAGTTGCCATTGTTCGAGATCTCCACGGTCGTGATGGTCTGCAGACGCCGCAGTGAGCTCCTCCTAGGTAGAGTGTGCGTGTTTCTCGGGTTCTCGTTTCTCTTCTCACGGAGTGCCTTATCCCGGCGGCTGTCCTGCCGCATGGAGAGCCCCTAACTCCCCCAGTTCTCGTTCTCTCTCCCTCACCGTTTGCTATTAATCTATATGCATGCTAATGTTCGGAAAGATAGACAGAGATCGAAAGAAAGAGCTCACCGGCGTCCAACGAGCTCTCCGGGCACTGAGGCTCTGTTCCTCCTTTGTTCGCTTCTCCGGTGATAGTTCCAGCCTTTGTGATCGCCAACCTCGCCTCCTCCTTTCCTCTTTGTCTCTCTGTCTCTCTATTTCCCACTGACGAACTCGTGCTCCGTCGCCTCTCTCTCTCTCTCTCTCCGGTGATCTATAGGCTCCCGAGAGGTTCTCCTATTTATAGATCTCTCAGTGAGATCGTTTATTTGATCGAATTCGAGATCCAAGTTTATCTCCACTTAAATTTTCAGTTTATCCATAGTTTAAATCTTGTTTTCCACTGCTCAGGAGACGGATAGGGTTCTTGGCGCGCATGTGGCGGCAGCGGTGTGGAGGAGGCGGTGGTGGTGCCTCGCGATAGGTCTTCTCGGATGGGCGGCTGGATTAGATGCCCATCATCCAGCGGTCTTTGTTTCTTGATATGTCTCCATTATCCATCCCATCTCGATCAAGCGGCCATGATTAGCTCATCACTAAGCTGTTGGATTGAGTACATCAATGCCTCGAACTCATCCACTGATCGGATGAGCGGTCCTCCGACTCCCACATGGTGGAGCTATTTGCATCTTGATTTCACTAGATGGGGCACGCGGTAAGATCTCCCTCGCGATCAACACCAATTGATCTCTTTTAATCCTGTCCATTCATTTATTTTCCCTATGCTTATTTAAGGATTAATCGGCACCTTTTGCTATTAGGTCCTCCTCTTTTACACAATTTATGTATCGTTCTCTCTTGAGGAGGAAAATATCAAAATTCTCATTAAGTCCTTAAACTTTATGAAATCACATCTAGGTCCTTCATACAGAGAGGGATAAATTATCTTCTGGTCCCCCATATTTTCGTAATTACCTTCTAATCCTTGACAGCTCCAATTAATCCAAACTATGAGATTAACTTATTTAATCCTTCATTTTACTAATTCATATTATATTTCTTTATCTAACCATTATCCATAACTCAAATCGAGTTTAGATCTTTTTCTAATCAACTCATACCGATGGATATCTTAAACCACTAATTACCTTATCTAAAGATATATTCTCTTATCAAACTTCAATTATGTTTAAATTCTCAAATTTGACCTTTAATCAAATTCTTATTATCATCTACCTACAAGATATTCGTTTTTAAAATCCAAGATTGGGAACACGGTTAATAAATCGTAAATAATAACTAGAAGACTTTATAAATAAATTTCAATAACAACCCTTGGGAGAAATCTCCCTTATTTTTCTAATATTACGAAAATAATAAATTCAAACCTAATAATTAATAAAATAACTCCTAAAAATTATGGGCTTCACAACTGTCTTGTATTTGTCTTCTTCTCCAATGGAGAACTAACTTTCCTAGGTATTCGGGCATGCAGACCCCTTGGACTAATGTTTAATGTTTGATGTTGGATATTAATGTTAACTAGTTGCATCTTTTATTGAGATCTATTTTGAGTCATTCACTGCATTGTTGATCTACGTTACGACAGCCCGGATCATTCAATCCGATGCACCGGGGGAAGAAGCGAACGTCTCCTCGTGTGCGAACATACCCCAATATAGGGGATTGTGTATGCGTCGAGAGATCGGGCATTTAGGAGTTTGAATCCCTAGTTATTCTTTCCACAATCCTTCCAAGTTATCGATTCCCTAGAACATAGTGCGGGTGCTAGGTTAGTATTTCACCTCGAGAGAGAGAATGAAAGCAATTTAGGAATTTTTGGTCTATTTAGTTGCCACTACCGACATTAATTTCTTTCATCTATCTTTTGAAGAGTCAGAGGGGGAAAAATCGCCCGGATGCCCTTCTCTTGATTGATTGTCTTGCGACTATCCAAGTTCCACATCACTCTTGTTTTCTAAGTTTAGGTTTAGATTCACAAACAACATCAACTCTCATTTATCTAGTTCATAGACGATTAGTTAGTTTTAGTTTCTATTTCCCGAGGATCAATATCAGACTAATAGAGTGCATTGTATTCCTTGTTCGATCCGTGCACTTGTGAGCACGTATTAGGCATATCAGCCTCTATTATTAATTACCCCAGACAGAGACTTGGGAACCTCCGATTAAGGGCTCAAGTACAAGTAAGGGCAATAAACAACAACAACTAAGCCTTAATCCCATAGTAGATGGGGTCGGCTATATTAATTCTATGTCTCCATGTAGCTGTGTCAAAGACAAGATCTGGATCAACATCTAATAAACGTAGGTCCTTAGACACTATCTTTCTCCATGTAATCCTCGGTTTACCTCTACTCCTCTTTTTAACTTCTATTACCAAACTATCACATTTTCGAACTGGGGCACCTAGGGGTCTACGACACACGTGTCCAAACCATTTTAGACGCCCTTCTCTTATTTTATCTTCAATTGGTGCAACATGCATCTTCTGTCGAATGTGTTCATTTCCAATCTTATCCAATCTTGTACAACCACACATCCACCTTAACATCCTCATTTCTGCCACATTCATCTTTTGGATATGTTGAACTTTAGTTGCCCAACACTCGCTCCCGTATAATATGGCCGGTCTAATTGTCGTTCTATAAAACTTTCCCTTCACTTTGTTAGGCATCTTCTTATCACATAAGATACCCGTAGCACTTCTCCATTTCAGTCATCATGTTCTCATTCTATGTGATACATCTTCATCGATCAGAAAGAAAATAATAATAATTATAATAATAATTTATTTATTTGAAAATCATAAGTTTTAATTTTATATATATATATATATATATATATATATATATATATATATATATATATATATATATATATATGTATGTATATTATTTATTTATTTATTTATATATGTGTGACGCCACCTTGTATGCTTTGCCAGTTTGGGATTTGTTTTCATCGGCTGTCTCAAAATGCATGCTATATCGCCATTCTGAGATTTGCACCGCTTTAGGATTTGTATTTTTATCCACTATCCAGAGATGAATGCTTCATTACCGCCTCGAGAGTCATGTCTCTTTATCAGCTGCCTCGAGATGCATATTTCATCATTACTTCGAGATGCCGCTTCCGGGTTTATATTTTATCGACTGCATCGAGATGCACATTCCACTTTTATATCGAGATGCGTGTCACTTTGAGATTTTTATTTCATCACCCGCATCAAGATGCGTATTTCTTCCCCGCATGCGTACCACTTTGAGATTTTTATCATTTTAGAATTTGTATTTCATTGACCGCCTCAAGGTGAGTGTTCCACTATCGCATCGATATGCATGTCACTTTAAGAATTTGGATTTTTATCAACCGTCTCAAGATGCGTGTTTTTCATCGCCTTGAGATTCGTGTCTTTTTGATATTTGTATTTCATCGGCCTTGAGATGTGTGTTCTATCGCTTCTGCAAGAACTGTGTCGTTTCAAGATTTGTATTTTATCGATAGTCCTAAGATGAATGCTCCATCATCGTCTTGATATTTGTATTTTCATCAGCCGTATCAAGATGCGTGTTTCATTGGTGCATCGAGATGCGAGCTACTTTGATATTTGGATTTTATTAGTTGCATTGAGGTGAGTGTTCCACTGTCGCTTCGAGATGCTTGCCACTTTGAGATTTGTGTTTTATCGGCCGCTTCGAGATACGTACTCCATCGCCACCTCAAGATCTGTGTCGTTTCAAGATTTGTATTTCATTGACCTCTCGGGATGAGTGCTTCATTACCATCTCAAGACTCGTGTCATTTACAAAATTTGCATTTTTTTGTTTTATAATTTTCTTATTGAATAAAATGCATATAATTCAACATACATAAAACTCTCAACTTCAGCAAAACATATATATATATATATATATATATATATATATATATATATATATATATATATATATATATATATATATATATATATATATATATATATATTAATAGTTGCCTCGAGGTTTGTGTTTCGCATTATGTGTGTTTCAAGAATAAATACATAGCTTTTGGCATATTGGAGAAAAGAACAAATAAGATGCTAAATCCATAAAGGTGGTTTAATGGAGGTAAGATCATATCTCTTGTACAAAGTCCTAGACATGTGTTTTATTTCTGTCTGCATGCTCTAATGAGCATCTTGATTTATTAGCATCTCTCATACCTTATTGTGTATGATAAGATGGTTGGAATATGCCTTGACAATTTAGTATTGCAAATAATTTCAACATAAACACCAGCAGGAAATATTTCCAGGTCTCTTTTCTTCAATTTCATTTTTTTCTCTCTTTTCTCTGTTTCTCTTTTTATTTCATGTCTTTTCTTTTTTATTTTTTAATTTCATCTCTCTCTCTCTCTTTTTCTTTTCTCCTTTTTTTTTGGTCTCCTAGTCTTCTCCTGCAAAGAACAGGAACAAGAGGTTTCTCTCCGGTGGTGGAGTTCCTCCTCCGACGGTGACAGTGGCGGCATTAGTAGCACTGCCACGCTTTGGGGCGGTGCTCATGCTCCGGTAGCGGCATCTCTCCATCAATAGCACCGCCACGCCTTGGGGCGGTGCTCGTCCTCCGGTGGCGATAACAACGGTTTCAACATCACCGTCACACCTTGGAGTGGTACTCCTCCTCCGACGGCTTCTTCTGCGGTATTATGGTCTATAAACGGACCCGAGTCTGTATCCTTCGGCAAAGCCATTAGAGACAGGGTCGTGTCAACTTGTTCGACCGAGATTAACCGCACAACTTCATCTCCGATGGTGATAGCAGCATCAGCACCGCCACTCCTCGGGCGGTGCTCCTCCTCCGGCGATGATGATGGTGGGATATGGTATTTATTTGCTGGTGGAGTAGAATAGTATTTCATGTGAAGAGGAAAATGGGAGAGGGAGCTTCATGATGGATCCCCTTTTCTTTGATTCTCCCCTCCTCTATTTATATAATCTCACAATCATGATGATAAGATTAAAATTTTAGTTTTAATTTTAATCATTTGAGATAGTAATGTGTATAGAATTTGAATTTGAATTTTTATTTTAATCATCTGAGATTGTAATCTAGAGTAGATTTTGAATTTGAATTTTGATTACTTGATGATAAGATTAAAAATTTTAATTTTAATTTTAATTTTAAGATCATAATCTAGATGTTATAATCTCGTAATCATGATGATAAGATCGAAAATTTGAATTTGAATTTCTACCATCACGAGATCATATTCTTATAACTTAATAAGATTAAAATTTTGAATTTAAATTTAAATTTGGATTTAATTTTAATTTTAAAAAATATATATTTTCTCGAGATTTATGTTCTAGGGTTAAAATTTGAGATTGCCTCGAGATTTGTGTTCTCGAGCTATATTGAAATTTGAGATTGCCTCGAGATTTGCATTCTCAGGCTATCTTGAGATTTGAGATTGGCTCGAGATTTGCATTTTCAGACTATCTTTGGATTTGAGATTCCCTCGAGATTTGTTCGCAGGCTATCTTGAAATTTGTATATATATTTTTTTAGATTGCCTCGAGATTTGTCCTCTCAGGCTATCTTGGGATTTGTGTCCTTGGTCTACCTTGGGATTTGTATCCTTGGCCCGCCTTGGAATATGTGTCCTTAGCTCACCTCGAGATCTGTGTCCTTAGCTTGCCTCAAAATACCAATGGATATATATATATATATATATATATATATATATATATATATATATATATATATAAATATATATAAATTAAAATATTTTAATTTAGGATATTTCAAGATATATATTTTATTTAAATTTAAAACCATAATTTATATAAAATATTTTATCATCCTTCTGTTAGGATGGTAGTTGGTGGTAGGGTCGAGTTGTCTTTTGAGGGGCCCTCTTCCTGGGAATCGCGCTTGATGAATTGATTTAGTTGGCCTCTTCGGATCTGATGTTCAATTTTGTCTTTAAGGTTCCGACATTCCTTCGTATCATGGTCGTGGTCTTGGTGGAAGAAACAATATGTGTCTTTTCAGTGGGATCAAGTTTCTCATCTTGGCAAGTACCTTCAAGATTTTTTGACTCTGTATTGTCATCATGACGTTTGCTCTGGTGTCATTGAGGGTTGTTTAGGGAGCTCTATTAGTGCTCTTGTGTCCAGTGGGGTGATCTACGTTTCTGGGGGCGTTATCCTCTTCTTCCCTTTCCATCTGAGATGTATTTCTTCGTCGTTGATGTATTTTTCAGCTCGAGCGAGGAGTTCGGAGAAATCCTCGATTTGGTCTAGTGATAGTTCATGCTTAAAGGGCGAATCAAGGAGGCCCTCCATCAGTACCACCCCGGTTATGGACTAGTTAAGTCGGGGGATGGTGGGTGTTTCCTCGATGAAGCGGTTTACATAGGCGCGGAGGGTCTCCCCCTCCTGTTGTTGTACACTCATAAGCGTGTCCGCCGTCTTTTTTTGCCTTTTTCTACCCACGAAATGACCGAGGAAGAGGGCGGAGAGCGCTTCAAATGAGGGGAACTAATTGGGGGGAAGGCTCTTGAACCAAACCAATGCCTCTCCCCGTAGCGTCGCTAGGAAAAGTCTACACATTATGATGTCGGAGGACACGTCGATGAGTATGAGTTTCGTATGCCCCTACATAGTCGTTTGGGTTCGTTGAGCTATTAAATGTTTCCATGGCTGGAGGTCTGAGTCTTAGTGGGAGGTAGGCGTCCATGATTCTTCGGGTAAAGGGGGACGGTGGACGGCAGGTATTGTGGGTATCTTCTCTGGGCAGGCTCGATTCCCTATGCTCTTCCCGCCTTCTATGAGAGGAATCGCGTTGTGATATATGCACCGTCTTGGAGGGTTGTCTGGGGGTGGGGTTGGAGAACTAGAACTGCTTGCTTCCGGGTCCGCTTTGTCTTTGCCTCTATCTGTCCACCGACCGAATCTTTCTGTGTAAAGATCTGACCTGGGTCTTCCCCCGGAAATCCCCAGAGAGAAGGGTCGTGGTGCGGATCTTTAGGAAACATGTCTTTCTAGTATGTAGAGAGCTTGTGTCATAACTTCCATTTGTGTCGCCATTCTCTCCTCCATCCTTGCTTCAAAAGCGAGGTAATGTGCCTCTTGGGGAGTCAGCCTCTTGCTAGTGGTCCCGAAGGTTTGGGTCTTCGAGTCTTCCTTCTGGTAATGTTGGTGCATCACCTCTCTCTTATCCCTAGACCTGACTGCGGGTCATCCTCCTCATGGTACGTAGCTACCTGTTTCAATTCCCCACGGACGGCGCCAATCTGTTAGCCGGTGATATGGTTATGCTACGTGGACCGCCTGGATCTCCTGCTAACTGATTATGACTTCTTAATAGAAGCCTTACAGGTGGGTGTTCTCTTCTTAAGTTCACCTCAAATGGGGATGAATAGAAAGGAGAAATCGGTGAGAAGGGTGATACTCTGTTGCCCATGCCTGCTCTGACGATCAAGTCACTCGGAGAAGGTAGAGGAGAAGTAGAGTTTTAGGGTTTCTTTTGTTACTTACCTTCCCTGCTGACCCTTCTTCTCTATATATGGAGCTTTGGTTCTTGGGACTCGGGTCCCTGTCTAATCAGCCATCATGAGAGCATGGTGTGCCTCCCTGCTACTTTTCCCCTTAAACGGGTTTGTCTTACCTTATCGGGGTAGGTTGGCGGCTCAGGGTAGGTGCCACATCAATCCAGAGGGGGAGTTAATACTTTGGCAAATGATGCTTTAGTTCCCAGGTATATCACTATTAATGTATATATTAAATTAAATTTTAATATAATGATTTAACTTAATTTATTTAATTCGTATGAGATTTAAAAGTAATTATTAATTTATTTAATTTCAAAATATTTAAAATTATCTATTTATTTATCGTTAGTTTATGGGGATCTATAAGTCCCTGGCACTGTTTCCAAGGACCTTAAAGTCAAACACACACACACCAAAAAATAATAAACAACCCACCCCAAGGACCCCAATGCAATTAAGCTACTATTCCAGACCAATAATTAAAAATCTTTTAGTTTTTTAAAAATTATTTAAACCATTATTTATTTATTTAATAAACTTAATATATCTTTATAAGTTGTTACCTTATTTATTTATTTCTCATAGAATTTCAAATTATCAATTTATTTACCATTACTTAATTTTTAAATATTTTCAAATTTAATATATCTTTATTTATTTAATTTACTCTTATCAGTGGGTATATATTATAATACAATTAGGCCGTTTGGATTATTATTTCAGATTAGATGGGAGATGATATGATGGGATAATATAATACTATCTTGTGTTTGGTAGCACTATATTAGAAATCCTGCATTTTGTGGACTTTAGATAGGACCATTTTTTGTTTCTATTTTAATATTTATTTTTAAGTTATTATTTATACCATATATTTCAAATTAGTTTATAAAAAATTTATATTTTAATATTTAAATTTTTTAAGTTATTATTTATGTCATGTGTCAAAAATTAATTTATAAAAACTCTGTGTAAATACATATTAAAAATTATTCACACAAAATTTTTATAAATATTACCACTTTTTCACATCCAAACACTATTTATTATGTTGATGCTGAAATCGGATTCACCTCGAGATCGAATCCAATTTCAAACCAATGGTTGAATTTATTTTGATGTTGGGGCTTAGAACAGTGAGAAAATCAAGAAGAAATCAATCAAACAGGAAGAGAGGCACTGATTTAACGTGTAAAACCCTCAATCAGGGAAAAACCATGAAATCAGAAGATCAAATCCATTATCATCAAAATATTCATGGGCATTTTTACAGGTTGAGAAAAGATCAATTGGAGAAGAATGGAAGAGAAGCTCAAATGAGGTTCAGTCCCCAAAGAGACAGAGCTTCACTATCTTATGTTTCTTGATGCCCCAAATGAGCTGGAGCCGTTGTCTTTTATAGGCTTGGGTAGCTTGGGGAGGAAGCCAGGTTTTTCAACACATGCTTTGAGGAATTTTGACATGTGCTTTGCCACCTAAGCATCCACCTGGGATCCAGCTAAGCAGCCAACTAGTTCTGAGCTGTCGACAGTTGTAATTCTTCTAGAAGGCCAGCCTATCAACAGTTGTACTTTTTCTAGAAGGTTATAGCAGATGAATGGTGCCATTCTGAAGAGCTGAAGATGTATCTTAAGACGATGAGATGGTGATCAATTCTGAACCGATGAGTTGGTATAGTATATCGGATAGATATGGTGTTCTGATCCGACATATCGGTTATTAAGTATCCGAAAATTCCCAACCGATGAGACGTGTAAGCTACTATAATTAAAGAAGCTAGTTGAGTCTGTCCTGGTTAAATGAGGGGCCTTTCGATGTGGACACGTGGTTGATTCCGATAGGCACCTTGTGTCCTACTATTTTTCCTCCCATCACAAGTCCCCCCCCCCCTTCCCCCCAAGTATGCTTGCGATGAGCTAAGCATATGATCAGTCCAATAAGTCATTTTTCTTCCGATATTCATTTACAGGCTATTCTTTTTGTCATATCTCTAATGATATCACATTCATCGAGATGTGATGGGATATAATAATTCTTAGGTTTTGGCTAGATAGCTTTGTGTCTTTGAGGTTTGGTGGATTCTTGAGCCGCAAGATACACGTGGATAAAACAGTCTTCCGTCTTGATCATTTATTACTTGTCGTTTCATGTTTGGGCGCGGTTTTCGAGTAGGGGTCGCGGAGTATATTGGGGGCATGGCGACGGTTTCATAATGATGGG
This sequence comes from Dioscorea zingiberensis, assembly GCA_026586065.1. Classification (NCBI taxonomy): domain Eukaryota; kingdom Viridiplantae; phylum Streptophyta; class Magnoliopsida; order Dioscoreales; family Dioscoreaceae; genus Dioscorea; species Dioscorea zingiberensis. Next base: position 52,361,906 of record CM048819.1, read on the forward strand.
TTCGCTGATCCACAGTCCACGTGTCGAAGATCTTGACAGTCAAAGTTAATTTAACCCTGTAGATGACTCACGCTTGAGGGATTTTCAAAATCATATTGTGGCGGCGTCTTCTTCTTCATTCCATACTTTTGTCTTGTGTGCGAGCTTCTTTACAGCTCCCTGTAACTGGTCCAGTAAGTCATCAATTCTGGGTAGAGGATATTTATTCTTTACAGTCACCTTGTTCAACTCTCGATAATCAATGCACAACCTTAGTGACCCGTCTTTCTTTTTGACGAAAAGAACAGGTGCACCCCAAGGTGACATGCTAGGTCTGATGAAACCTTTGTCCAACAATTCCTCTAGTTGGGTCTTCAGTTCCTTAAGCTCCGCAGTGCCATCCCGTCCGATAAGGAGCCTTAGACACGGGGAGTCATTCGGTACCAAATCAATAGAAAACTCCAATTCCCTTTCCGGGGGTAATCCCGGTAACTCTTCCGGAAACACGTCAGGGTACTCCCTTACTACTGGTACGTCTGAGATTACAATCTCCTTATCCTTCTTCACCTCGGAAATAGAAGTCAAATAGCCTATACATCCACCCCTAAGGAGCTTCCGAACCTGGAGAGCTGAGATTTCCTGTACTAAGGAACAAGTTTGGCTGCCTTTAAAAGTAAATTCCTCTTCTCCCGGCATCTTAAACACAACCCTCTTCCCACGATAGTCTACCACTGCGTAAACTGAAGAGAGCCAGTCCATCCCGAGGATCACATCGTAATCCTTCAGGTCCATTACATGCAAGTTTGCAAGTAATCCCCTCCCCTCAATCATTATAGGGCATGCCTGTATCATTCTCCTTACAATCATGGCAGCTCCTACCGGGGTGTCTACACACAAATCCTGGGGTAGATCTATTGTAGGCAATGTGTGCTTTCGTGCAAACCGTGCAGATACGAAAGAGTGTGTGGCTCCAGGATCAAATAAAGTGCAGGCATAGAAAGAACTAACTGAAATGGTACCTGCCACGACATCTGCTGATGCCTGTGCTTCCTCGGTTGTCAAATGGTAGACCCGTCCATGGGTCATTGGCTTCTGCTGCTGTTGGGGTTGGTTTGGAGTAAAAGGCTGTCCTGAGGTAGCCTTCCCTTTCTTATCCCCACCTTGAGGTCTTGGTGGTGGTCCAACAGATTGACGGGAAGCTTATTGAGATCCCTGGTTTCCACCCACCACACTCTGTCCATGTTGACGCTGGGGACATTGGGCCTTTTGGGGATCCAAGGCCAAGCAGAAATAGCACCCTCCAGTTATCCTTGGGCATTGGGACCTCTTATGCGGTCCCTTGCATTCATAGCACTTAATGTTCTGGGTCACACTGGCTGATGACCCTTTACCTCCAGATGAAATTTGTGGACACGGTCCGGCTTCCCATAAGGCCGATACTTGTTGTCAGGCCTACGCTTTCCAGAGCTCTTTCCAGATGATTGGCCCTGGCTATTTGCCCCTTTATCCTTTTTCTCTTTCTGGGACGACCCCTGGGCATCCCCTTGGTATGAAGCCTCAGTGTATTTGGCCCTAGCCACAACCTCAGTATAGGTCTTGCACATGTGGCTGGTCACAATCTTTTTCAGCGATGGCCGTAGTCCGGCCTCAAATTTCATCACTCGGCTCTCTTCCGTGGGAACCATATCAGGCTAGAAGCGAGCTAACCGATCAAATTCAGTTTCATATTGCTCCACCGTGGAGCCTCCCTGAACAAGCTGGGAGAATTATTGTCCCAGCTGTACCAGATGTCCTCTCGAGAAATACTTGGCGAAGAATGCAGTCCTGAATTCTTCCCAAGTCTGGAAGGCCTCACCCTTCCTCAGCCTGATTTCCCCAAAGTACCAATCTTCTGCGGGTCCTTGGAGCATATACACGGCGGTCCTAATCTTCGCCGCCTCAGTAGTCTGGAAGACCTCGAAGTTCTTCTCCATCTCCCGTATCCATTGTTACCCAAGCTGCGTGGGGATCCAAGCCAAAGGTCGGGGAGAAGGTCTCTTGATCTCCCCTAGTAATCCTCTACTTGGCGTGGGGGTGGTTGGTGGTGCCTTATTTGTTGTGCCGGGTCTCTTGAATTAGTCCCAACATTTCCCTCATTAGTTCCATCATGCTCATGGGGGGTACCTCCCCTTGGGTTTTGGCCCTCACTCGAGGCACTGAGCATTGGATTGGCGAAAGCGGCACCTCTGCTTTCGACTTCCATCTAGATCAGCAGGGGTACCTCCCCACCCTGCGATTGAGGAACTTCTTCCACAGGAGGCTGTGGCATCTCGGTACGACGAGGTCGCCCTCGCCTACCCCTTCCTCTTCCCCTACCACCTCGACCTCCATGCAAGTGATCCATAGTCTAACTGTATAAGGATTACAAGGTTACTTTTATTTCCAGCAAGACAAATGATGATAAAACATACTTTTATTCATTTCAAAAGCAACAACTAGAGTCAACATGCTAAATCAAAAGACACTAAAAGACATAATAAAAGTAGTTCATACAACACATAAGTTTGTAAGACTACGGTTATTCTAGCAATTAGAACTAGAACTCAGTCCAGGTGATGCTCGTCGGTCAAAGCGGTGCCGGTGAAGTATGTGTGAGTGGGCAGGTCGATGCCCTCCAGGTCCCCTCGTGGTCCCCTGCAAGTAGGGTCCCTCGTGCTCCCGATGGGCTGGTAGAAAGCGAGTGCTCCGGCGCCACAGCCTCTACGGCACTGTGAGGAAGCGAGCGCCTACACTCCGTCATACGGTGCCCGTATACTCCACATCGTCGGCACCATGAGATCCTGAGAACAGCAGGAGATGGACCTGCAGCCCTCTCTCGAAACTGAACCCCCAATCCTCGGCGGTAATCACGGGCTCTGCACACGCGCCGCGGAGGAATACTAGGGCTCACTATCTCCTGTGCTAACGGAACCCTGGGTCCTACTGGCCTCTGCATAGCAATGTGGTCCCTGAGTCCTTGGACCAACATGGTGACTGTAGTCTGAAGCCTGTCAACCTTCCGGTTGGTGGCTTCCAGCGTCCTCCTCATCTCGGCGAGGACCTCAGCGGGCTCGGATGAGTCATTTCACGGGTGATGGAGTGTTCTCCGGACGGACTCCACCTCATCATCATCAGAACGAATCATCAGATGATGGTCAGACATCCCGCAAGTAAACCGGGCGCCAATCTAACGTACCACTATCTACACTACCCCAGCCCGCACTCGGTCTATGCAACCGGCTAAGGGTATCTAGGGTGCGCTATCCGCCTATCAAGAGAACTCTCTCTCGATACCACTTTAATCAGAACGCCAGAGCTTCGGATCCGGGACCTCGAAAGCACGTCGCACCTGACCAGATTAAAGAAGAGATAAACTCAACTTCGAATACAAGGCCTAATAATGTGATAAGCGTATAACAATTCATAAATAAACATAAACTTCGAGTTCATAAGAACATAGAGTCATTAGGGTCCCAGTAGGCCCTATAGAAGTCTGGGTCCCTATACCGGGTCCTACAATAACCAAGCTCACAAAGACAAAGATAAAGAAGACTCCTACAACCTCTCGGTCCTCCACGAGTCCTCTCCCCTGTGCTCCTCTCCCTCCTATACCTCGGAATGCAGAAGAGGAAAAGAGAAAACACATGAGCTTTCGAATGGAAAGCTCAGTAAGTACCCCTGCAGGTCACAATGTTATCAATAGGAAATACGACAGTTAACAGGATCATAGTATCATTAATAAAGTCCTAGGAGTCTACCACAAACAAGTCATAGGTACGACCCCTGATACAGAAGCCCTCGGGCCCTGTTGTGAGTTCTAAGAGAACTCAAAGTTTACTCCCGGCCAGTATGTCCAGCTTTTGGATGTAAATACGACCTAGTTGGTCGTTTGACCCTCCAGTCAACAGGTCGGTAGGACTACCTCTCCTACGTGTTAACACGGTCAGTGTACCATGCCCACTGACAGGTAAGACCACCAAAGATTTGCTTCTCTGGTGAGGCTGTCAGGAAGGTCAGGGGGTTCTAACCCTGAAACATTCCTAAATTGGAGCTTCCCTAGCTCCACTGAGTCCGGGCAGTAGGACATAGCAAACAGGGACACCAACGTCCCGAAAACAAACACACATGCTCAACTGGATTCAAAAACAGATATGAACAGCATGTATGGCTTCAGCAGTTCATGTAACATGAATACATAGCAAGTCCAAGAAAAACCCGAAACCGGGTGGAAACCAGGCAAGTGTACTTACAAGAACAGACATAACAAAAGTCAAGAACACTCCGTAGAGTGGGGTAGTAGGCAAAAGTACTTACCTCTTGTTGGTACTAGATGTCCTTCTAGTCTTCCTTAGTATGCCAACAACTCCCCGAGAGTATCTGGCATGCAGAGGTCCTATTAGAAATAGTGTTCCAATAATATTTCTATGTCCTTAGGTGTACATGCATGCCTTACATTCTTATTGGGCTTAGGCCCACTAACGGGTCCTAGGGACCTTCTCTCGATTACCGCCCTTATTTCCGTTTCAGTGTCCCTTAGTTGACTTGTAGATTTATTTTGGTCTAACCTAGTCAACTCTAGTTGAGTTGGGCCCATTTCAAGCCCATTGCACCATTTATGTTGACCTTAGTCCCTTGAAGGGCTTTTTGGTCATTTGATAGTTTATGACCCTAAGGTCTATCTCGTTTAGGGCTTAATAGTCCTTTTTGAATTTATTTAGCTTCCTTACTAAATATTTTCCATCACATAGCCAATTTATCAGAATTTAAGAAATTAATTAATTAATTAATTTCTATTTATCCTATTTCAATATTTCATAATAATTATTAATTAATTATTATGTCACATATTCACAGTTCCATATAGTTGTCTAATTGTTCAACTATTTGATTAATAGTTTCAATACTATTAATAGAGACAATACTAATTTAATTGCTTAGAACTGTGTTTTAATCTCTTATCAAAACCTTATGTTTCCTAATTATTAAATTATGAATAAAAATTTCATAACCTAATAATCATCACGAAACCTAAGTTTTATTATCAATGGAACTAAACACTTTATTCAATTAATTGAGCATGTGTCAAACTTTCCAAACTTTAATCAATTTCATTAACCGATTAACTTTTCAACTATGTCACACTATAGTTTTCAAATTATTAATCATGCTAATAATTTGTCACACTCTATAGTTTCAAAATCATTTGAAACTATACCCATAGTTAAATAATTATGGATGTGTCACACTATCTAAATTTCATAACTAATTTATCACTAATTAAATCAATTATATGTCACATACCATAGTTTTCAAATAGATATTTCATTTATCTAATTATCACTTGTCACTCTAAGTTAATTTTTCATTAACTTTAATCTATGGTCACAAGTCCATAGTTTCTCATTTTAATACCATGTCTAGCTAATTATTACTTATAATAATTAACTAATGTTATAAATTAAAATGAGAGGAAAATAATTATTAACAATATTTCTGTCACATCCCTAAGTTACTAACTAAAATAACTAAATTAACATTTTTTTTAATTTTTTTTTTATTTACTTCTTCTTCTTCTTCTCTCTTTTCAAGGCTGACCGAAAGTGCCACCGGTGTTCGGATCCTTCTCCGCCATCAGCGTGCCTCGGGCTCGGAAAGCTCGTCACCCAGCCTTTGCGACTCACGGTGACTTCTCAGGTGGCCACCGGCCTTCACCTCTCTCACGGAAGTCCGACGAAGCTCTACCGTGAGAGCTATACTCTCCGACGAGCTCCATTATCGAATCGAGAATGCACGAGAATGACTCTAAAAATACTCTACCGGGTTTTTAGATGCTTACCGAGGAGTTTGTTGGCGACGGGTGCCGGAGTCGCCCGCAGAACGGCTCCTCGCCTCTACTCCGACGAAGCTCGGCCGGCAACGGCTCCTTCTCCTCTTCAAGGCGTCGTCCACCGGCTACGCTCCCCTTCTCCGCCCTTCTCCGAGCTCCCGAGATCACGCAAGCTCAAAAGCCCAAGCAAGCTCGCAAGAGCTTCTCTCCCCGTTCCTCTGCCACCTCACCGGAGCTGGGGCCTCAACGTAGAACGGTGCTCCTTCCGAGCCCCCTTATAGGGCGCCGAGTCAGGGCACGAAGGGGCGCCCTGTGAACGAGCAGCCTTGCCTTCAAGTGGCGGCGCCAGCGTTCAGAATCGGCCGGGAATGGAGCGAGCCTCGCGCTGGCTTTCCGGGCGATGGGGAGGAAGGCGACCCTTTGCACCGGGATCAGCGTCCCACGATGGAGGGTTGGGATCATAGGATCACATCAACGTCCAGGATGTGAATCCACAATCTCGTATCCGGCATTATTTTAGATCAACCGTCGAGATAATTTTGAGATCGACGGTCAGATCTCAACCCCTTATCTCGCGATGATGTTATCCACAAGATGAACGGTTCACAATAGCCCGCACCATGGGTCCTTCTCCTCCTTGTCCTTCTTTTCATGCCTCGTATCCAGCTATGATCAGATGGATTAACCCCGAGAGCGCCACGTGGCTTCTCCACACCCGCTTATAATGTCACCGAGATTTATCACGGCATGAGATGATTTAATCCCATCCGTTCATTTCCTCTCTATAGAGTTGTTCTCAACGAAAATTATCTAAAGGTCCTTCTCCCTTTTTATATTATAGTTTAGTCCAAGACTGAGAGAGGGAACAATTTTCTTTTAATTCCCCAAACTTTTCAAAATTACCAGATAGTCCTTCTGGTCACCATAAACCCTAGTTAGGGTTTTAAGTCCCCTTTTTTTTCTCAATTAAATCCCTCACTTAGACTCTAAGAAGTTAACAAATAATTTTAAGAGAAACTTTTATCTCCTTTATTTTCTTAAAATTTCTCGGATTTTACAGGAGAACATGATAAGGGGGCTCCAGTTATATGATGATATTTATACGTAATGGAAATTATGATTTACAAATAAATGAAATTATTTTTGTTCATTGCCTTTACTTGTACTTATGCCCTTAATCGGAGGTTCCCAAGACTCTGTCTAGGGTAATTAATAATAGAGGCTTGCCTCTATTAGGAATGGAAGAACCCACAATATTAAAAAATAAATAAATAAACGACATTTGTGATTCGATGTGTCGCCTGGTGTCTCTTCACAGACTCGATGCTAGGCGGGTATTTTCGATCCCACATCAACATGAACAATTTTGAGATAAAGGCTAGCACAATCGATATGATACAAAATTCAGCTCAGTTTGATGGAAAGCCAAATGAGGACCCCCATGCCCATATAGTAAAGTTTGTTCAGATTTGCAATATGTTCAAGATCAACAGGGCCTCCGATGATGCTATTAGGTTGCGGCTCTTTCCATTCAGTTTGAGAGAGGGAACCTATCGATGGCTCACTTCACTTCCCGCGGGATCCATTCGCACTTGGGCTGAAATGCTAGATAAGTTCCTTGGCCGTTACTTTCCACCTAGTAAGGCCGCGAAGCTTCGAGTGGATATTTCAGCCTTCAAGCAAGATGCAACGGAAACCTTCTTTGAAGCATATGAGCGATACAAAGATTTACTTCGGTATCGCCCTCAGCATGGTCTAGACCCGTGTACCAAAGTTAGCACTTTCTACAATGGGTTAGATACACCACAAGCCAACTAGTTGATTCCGCCGTCAGTGGGTCATTGGGAAATAAATACCCGGAAGATGTCGAGCGGATATTTGAGGACATGGATAGTAATGAAGGTCATTGGTATACAAGGGGAAAACATGTTAAAACAGTTGGGTCATTGGATGAACCACAGTCACTGATGTCGCTCTTTCCGAGAAGTTAGAAGTGCTGACAAGAAAGATTGAATTACTTACATCCGGTAATATCTCAAGGCCAGCCACAGTCATATTTTGCAACACATGTGGAGGAGGACATGAGGCATCAAATTGTCCCATTGCAAGTGCCGAAGTTGTACCCATGGAGCAAGGCCAATATATGGGAAATGCACCAAGATAGGCGGATGGTCAATATAGACCATACATCCCAAAATGGAACCACCCGGCACTATCTTATGGGAATCCACAAGCGGGACAATACCTTCCAGGCCTCCAACCTACTACAAAACCACCTCAAGAAAGAAAGCCTACCATAGAGGAACTCTTGTTGAAGTATATGCAAAACAATGACAAAACAATCAGAAATTTACAATCGACTGTCCAGAGTTTAGAGAATCAAGTTGGGCAGATGGCCATGGCTTTATCAGAGAGGCCTCAAGGAAGCCTCCCGAGGAACACAGAAGAAACCCCCGGGAGCAGCTCAAGGCTATTACTTTAAGAAATGGGAAAGAGGTAGAGTTGCCCGTTGTGAAACCCCAAGTTGAGAGCACCATTGAAGTGGAAGAAACTAAACCAGTGGGTAGTTCTGAGGGGAAGCAACAAGAAAAAGAGAAGGAGTTGGCGCAACCACCCATTCCCACCTATCAACCTCAAATTCTATATCCTGCGAGGTTAAAGAAGGACAAGGAGGATGCTCAATTTGCGAAATTCACGAGTATGATAAAGCAGCTGCACATCAACTTACCATTGGTGGAGGTTCTATCCCAAATGCCGAAATATGCAAAATTCATGAAGGAACTTCTATCCAATAAGAAGAAAATGGAAGCTGTTGTTGCTGTAACATTGAATGCCCCATCCTCAGCTGGGCTTGCGTTAGAACCTCCATCTTCGGCTCCAGGGCGAGATAGCGTGCCTCTTGGAGTTATCTTCTGGGTGACGGTCTTGTTTGGGGTTGCCTGTCTCCCAGACGTTGAGATCCTCAACTGGTGTCTGTGCTCCGTCGGTCCCTTGGACTTGACTGTGTGTTGTCCTCCTCATGTTGTACACAACTTTTTGTTCAGTGTCCCCACAGACGATGCCAATCATTGCTTGAGAAAACCGGTTATGCTTCGAGGTTGACTCGGTTAAGGCCAATCTGATGAAGTTTTCTACTGGCCAAGAACCGGGTCGAATGTGTCTTTTGTTGAAGTCACCTGAAAATAGGACACGAACATGACAGTAAGAAAGGGGAGGGCCTGGATGTCCAATCTTGCTCTGATGATCAAGTCAGTGCGGAGATTGTCGAAGAAGAGGCGAAGAGGAATATGAGAGTGTGGGAGGAGTTTATAGTTCAAAGTGAGCTTACCTCCCTCGTCTCTGAGGTCTTCCTCCTTTTGTGCTATTGGAACTTTTGGGATCATGGCGGCCCCATCACTTGTTGTTATGCTTGTTGATCATCATGAGAGAGGTGTCACGGACAACCCTTTGGCCGGGCCTTGAGGTGATGCCGACCTTACTCTGCCATGTGGAGGTATGGCTGCAGTTGAGGAACCGCGCCACATTTATGGGGTGCGTGAGAATGCCAACATGTGTAGAGTGAGATTCATGGTGCATCAGAAAACATTCATTAAGAAAAGTCCAGTCTGAGATAAATTTTTAAAAATTAGAAGAAAAAAAAATCAAAGAAGTTTTATAATTGACAAATACATGATTGTAACCACCAATCAATTACACGTCGCTGGCTCCACCATATATGTCTGGTCTTTGAAGACCATGCGAGCTGGCTCTTTGAACTTTCACATTTATAGCTACTTAGACAGGGACCAGCTCAATCCTTTGATACGCCTCTTCAATTGTATCAATATTCTAATTAACATTTGAGTTAATTACTTTAGAGAGGAAAATGTATAGTTAATTGAACTGTGATTTCATGGGAGGTCAAATCATCCACTTTTGATAAATAATCCAACAAGACATGATATTTAGCTTGACTAAGTGAAATAAATAAATAAATAATATCCCTTATCAAAGTCTATATTTCTAAATGGGTTCATTAAAATAAAATAAAAAATACATTTCAAAACAAGACTTCTTCAAATAACTTTTTCATTCTCATAGGTCATAATCGCCGAGGAAACAGAAGTCTTTTTCATGAAATGCCTGAACCATATGCAATGTCTAACCCGTTGGTTGGGTTGAAGCTACTCTGCCCCTTCAAAATCAAGACTTTTGTTTGGCTCGCTCTGGATAATAAAATCTTTACCTTAGATAATCTAAGGGCACAAGGATGGAACGGGATTTGTACAATGTGCTACCTATGTGAAGACAGAGAGGAAACGGTACAACACCTCATTCTCAGATTCTATCTTCCAAAGATTCCCAAAAGCGTTACTTCACACAATTATTCCGTTAGGAGCAGTTCACTGTGAGATAAAATATTTGTGGGGAAGAACTGCAATTGCAAATTCCTTATCCAAAGATTATCACATGGGTTGGAACCTGCTAACTATGGCCATCTTATGGACTGTATGGATGGAATACAATATGAGATGTTATCACGACAAACGTCGCGTTTTCATGAAAATAATCCGCGATATTGATTTCCTAACACTGTCCTAATTTGATGCAGCTCACACGTCAAAGGGACCAAAACTAGTCGCGATGGAATCAATAGTGAAAAGGAGCCTCGTGTTCACGGAGGAGGAACAACAACATACATCGGGGGGCGATTTCAAGGACATCCAAGCATCTTGAAGGGCACAACCTGGGAGGAGACTCAAAATGGGTTCAAAGAATATAGGGTGAGGGACTTCATATGTATTTGAGAATACATCACGCATCATGTATCGAACCCAATTATGGGCCATCTATGTAACCGCTTTATCAATTAAATAAATTGTAAAATCCATGATTTTAGTTTTAAATAAAGGGATTAATATTTTTCCTAAATTTAATAGTAATTTTCGAATTTTGCCAACAAGGGCATTTTGGGAATTTATAATTAAAACCCGAGGGCATTTTGGTAAAATGGACCCAAGGGAGATTCGAAAATATAAATAAAATTATTTTATAATTTTATTTGTTCTGATTGATGAAAGATTTAATTAAATTTGGAAATACTTAATTTAATTAAATTGGAAAGCTCATTGGTAATCATGTTAAAAACTTAGAAGGAAAGGGGGAATATTTGATTAAATCTATTAAAGGGAAAGCCCTAAGTTTAGTAAGGGTAGGATTTAATCAAAAGAAATTAGATCAAATTTAAATTCAAATGAATTTAAATTATAGAAATTATTAATTAATAATTTTGAGTTTTATTTGGCTGCCAAGGACCTATTAGAAATTTTATAGAGTTGCAAGGACTGCAAAGAAAAGGTTTTTGTCTCTGAAGAAGGACCTTGTAGTGATTTAAAAAGAATAGGAGGACTGGAGAGGAATATCACATCTCTCAGAGCAAGGACCTGGGAGGGAATTAGAAGAGTCCAAGGGTCTCGCAAGAAATGGTCAAATAACTTTCTACGCCAAGGGGATGGATCTACCGCGATGGCGCTGATCCGGCAGGTGTCTGATCACAAGACACCATCCAACCGCTCAATTTGTTGAGCAGAAATAAAGATGCGCACATCTCTACCGTGCGCACGAGATCTGAACCATTGGATCCAAAGACGAAACCGATCCCGAAGCGCAACAGTGCTTCTTCTCCAGCCATCAACGCGCGCCATAACCTCGCCAAAGCTGGCGAGAGAATCTGCCAAGAATGGAAAATGCAAATATGGCAGGTTGTTTTCTCAATCAACAGGCGACGAGAATGGAATGAACTCAATGGTGATTCCTCAATCACCAAGGCAGGCTCTCGTCTGGCTTCTCCGCGAGTCTTATAAGAGGGAGGAGGCCTGGAGGAGTTGAATCATCAAGTGACATTCTTGAACGGAGAAGGAAGAGGAGTAGAGGATTTCACTGGACCTTCAAGGGGCCAGCGGTCGGGGAGGCAGAGCGGTGAAGGCGGGGAGCACGCCTGGACCCCCAGGGCAACAGGGGAGCAGCGCCGTGGTAAGGTCTCTTCCTCCTCTCGCTTTCCTTGTGCTTTGCACGAGCATTGCATGCATGAGTGATGTTAAGCCGTGAGAGGGGAGGAGACGACGCCGGACTCGATCGCCGGCGAAGGGCCCGAAACCGGAGGCGTGGTCGCTTTGCGGACAGAGGCTACTGCTCATGCGGCGGGACGCCACCTACCGGGTCGACGCAGGACACGATTTAAGAGGACTTCGGTCCTTGTGCATCACCGGCGGCCGACGTGCAGACGCAAGAGCTCCCGGTCGCTCTGGTAACCTACAGTGAAGAAGGAGGAGAACACAAGAGTGAGATCAAGAGAGGGGGAGTTAGTTAGAGGTTAATTAGGTTTTAATCAATTTAATTAATCATGGTAGATTAATTGAAAATCAGGAAATTTTGGATTAGTAGCTTCGTAAATCAGAGGATTTATTTGAATTAGGATAATTAAATTATTTGGTATATTGCTAATTAAATAATTGATTCCCATAACTGATTATTGTAACTTGGTCAGTTAGGTAATAGTTTTAATCTAAATATAATTACAATGGATAATGAGAAGGATTAGTTAATAATCAGGTAAGGCTTTGATTATTTGGCTTGGTTCATAGATTTAATCGAGATTAAATGTTGTTGTCATGTATGGTGGAGATAAAGTCAAAATGAAATAGATTTATATTTCCTTTGATCTACCAGGTTAGTTAATAAACTAAATTAACTAACAGCTACTTAGTTAGAGTACTAACTAATAACTAATCAATTAATTAGGTAAATATTAATTGATGATTGAGCCAACTAGCTAGAGAAGTTTGAGTCCAACCAACCTACAGTTGGGCCCAGATCTTTAATTAATTAAATGGTTAGTTGAATTAATTGAGGTGATGAAATTAATTAATAAATCTATAAATTGAGTTGGCTAAAAGATGAGCACAAGGATGGTTCGAATAAATTCTAAAAGGGATGGAACCAAGATGAAATGACAAGCGAACGAGGAAGGCCCACAAGTCGGACTTGGGCCCATTAGAGCATGCATAGTAGATGCAATATTCATAGACGAGTATCTTATTGAGATAAGATTTTTATTTATCAGATTTTGACTTGGATGCGCCGAGAAGTCCCGTGGAGCACGAGGCTTTGCGATTTTAGGTAAGTACTTCGGCCTAGTACCTTTACTCTTTGATGAGTATTCTTGACCTTGTTATTGCATGTTGATCATGCCTTGTTCCTCCCTTCTGGGATTGCATTTTTATGTCTTTGTTGCGACATATTGTTTTCATACATGCTTCCATGAATTTTGTTGAAATCCATATATAGCATGTTTGATTGTTTTGGGGATGTTGGGATCCCTACTTGATCGCATTCTTCGACCGGGATTGATGGGCGGAGTGAGCTCCAGATTTTGCGAGAGCGCTAGGGGACGGGACACCACGGCGCTCCGGCACTCCTAGCCGAGAGGGAGAGTGTTACGGATGTCCTTTCCGATCAAATGGGGTCGATCACCCACCATGTCGACACGAGACAAAGCGGCGCTACCGACATACCTAATCTCGAGGGGCCGTAGCGGCTTAATCGGATGGTCGCTTTTCTCAAAGGTTCAATGGTACCGACCGGGGAGACGTATTGAGAAGCTTCCATTGGAACTCTTAGCTAGAGTCACGATCTTGTTATTTTATTGTGATAGACTCCCTAGGGCTTGTTTTGAGGGGCGCGGCCCCGAGTTTGCTTTTTGATATTCATGTCTTTTGATATCATATTTTCTTGAACTCGTAGGGTACTACTCGAAGCTTTCCATTCAAAAGCTCATGCACCGTTTTCTCTGTTCTGATGCATCACGGCGTAGGACACTAGTCTGCGCAGGAGCCGAGCCGATCGTGGGTCGAGGTGATTTCTGAGAGGTCCGAGGACCTTGTCTATCTTTTGTTTTGAAAGTGAGATGTTATGTTTTGTAGGTCCCCTTAGGGCTCGGATATTTGTAGGGTACACAACCCTTGTTATTTATTTCCGCTAAACTCGCTTATTTTGAATAAATTAAGTTGTTATTTTGCATTATCTCAAGCATACACTTAGGCCTTGTATCCGGTGGGGCCCGCCTCTACTTCGGCTACGGCCGGTTCAAGACATCGCGATCGAGGTCCCTGGGAATCGGCCTGTGGGCGTTACATAAAGGAATGTAGTTTATCCACTTTTATCAAAAAAAAAGACAGAACATCAAGAAAGACATACTTAAAAATCTAGAAAACAAAAAATTAAAGATTAATTGGTTTATAGGTTATCTGAGATAAATTTTTACCTATCAAGAGGGGAAAAAAGGTTCTCTGGAGCGGGGAAAATCCAAACTCAAAATCCTACTGGTTGGTGAGATGTGATAGGCTCTGTAGGCCTAAAGACCTCAGAGGATGGGGTATTATCAACTTGAAGGCTTTTAATGAGGCGTTGTTGGGCAAGTGGTGGTGGAGATTGTTAAGGGGAGAGACTGGAGTATGCGGAAAGCTCATATTACAGTCTTACTTCAGAAACACATAGATCAACCCCTTCAAGAAAGTGTCGAGTAGAGCCTTATGGAAGAGGATATCAGCTCAACGAGACTTAGTTTTGGCTAACATCACAACCACACCGGGAACAGGAGAAACTACACATATTTGGTATGAGAACTGGATTAATGGACAAAGTCCATGTACAACATTTCCCGAGCTCCAGACGCTAATGGGAAAGAAGAGCATCATAATTCAAGAAGCCCAACGACGCTACCAAAGAGGTACCCCGCTGCTCCGACTAGGACCACTAACAAGCGACACATGGGAGATGATACGAGGGATCCAGGAGTATCTAGCTAAAGACACTACTGAAGGCGAGGATTGTAGATATTAGAGACTAACTCCGAAACAAATGTTCACAGTCAAATCGCTATACTGTTTCCGGCTGGACAGAGGAGTGAGAAGCACACTTCCGTCCTCCTTCTAGAAGTAATCATGCCCTGTAAAAGTCAAACTTTTGCATGGTTGGTGTGGGATGACAAGCTTCTCACGCTCCAAAACTTGACATAGAAGGAATTGGATGGGGACCGAACATTATGTTACTTATGCGGTCGAGAAGAAGAAACTGCGGAACATCTACTCACCCGTTGTACTTACTCGGTAAGAATTTGGGCAAACTACGGAAGTCTCCACGAACGCATGCCAACCCCTGATAAGATACTAGATCTGTGGGGGGAGACCGCATCCTCCAAATCAATAGCGAGGGAACTACGCACAGGGTTGAACCTGATGGCCATGGCCATCACCTGGAGTATATGGTTGGAGAGGAATAGGAGATGTTTTCACGACAAACACTGTGTTTTCAAGGAATTGATCCGTTAGGCTGACTTCTTTTTTCTATTATGGTTTGAAGCGACACACGTGGCCAAGAAGCCCTTACTACAGGAGATGCACATCATCGTCATGAGAAGCCATGCCCTAACTAGAGAGGAGGCGTTGAGTTTAAATATGAGCCAT
Source organism: Dioscorea zingiberensis (assembly GCA_026586065.1). Lineage (NCBI taxonomy): Eukaryota > Viridiplantae > Streptophyta > Magnoliopsida > Dioscoreales > Dioscoreaceae > Dioscorea > Dioscorea zingiberensis. Next base: position 52,377,233 of record CM048819.1, read on the forward strand.
ACTTCAACATGGAGCCTAGAGGTGCAAATCAGAGAGCTTCCTTGCCATTCAGCTGCTGCAAGTCTATATTTTTCTGAATTTTGTGCATGTTTTTTTTGTCATAGTTATCTCTTGTTTTATAAATTTGTAATATATTATTTTCATATGACAAAAACTTTTGATGCATTTGTGTTTCATTATATTTTTTTTATATTTAATATTAATTTGCCCCACTGAAGAAAAATCCTAGATCCGTCAAAACCTGACAGTTGGGAACAAACTTTGAAGATGAGCACATTGATAACTACCCCTTAGTGGGAAATACACCCTCCTTGTACTGCGAGAGCCAACTATGACTCTCGTGATCCCTGGAAACTCACCCCACCTTGTACCCCGAGAGCCACCTATGTCTCTCGCAACCCATGGAAATGATCCATCTATGTAACTTTGGTTCAATTAGGAACCACTTACAACATCTATAAATAAATGTGGTTTATCCAACTTATAAAAAAATAATATAAAGATCCATTACAATAATATTCAGCCTGGGAATGCCAATTAAATACATGATATATAGCTTAGATTGTGATGTTTTTATCATTGCCATGGAGGCCAAGATAATGCTATAGCTTAGATTGTGATGTTTGTGGACATGAATCTGACATAGTCCATAGAGATAAAAGATTCATTTGGAAACCAATCTCTTTTAGAAATGACACTAGAAAGAAGACATTGGATTGATGAAAACTGAAAGGGGTTTTGTTTTCAAAAAGCTAAAAGCAATAATTTTCTCATATTTTCCTCAATTTCTATCTCAATCCAATAACGAAGAAAACCAACGTCTCATTCACTCTCTTAATCATGGAAAATATTATTAAGAAAATGTGCTTCTCTTATTGTTCATCCAATTGGGATTAATTATCATTAATCCATAAGTTAGTAGATATGGAACAATAATTCCCTTAGAATTCCATATTAGCAACTTAAGATTATTAGGTCCTAAAAATATATTGAGAGCACCCACTTGTATACTTGTCCTTGAATTTTAATTGCTTTTAGATTCTCCAACAAATTAAAAAGGAGTTACTACTCCCAAATTGTATATATTTCTCTATCATAAAATCTTGTGCACAAGGATCATTAGCAAGCTAATATTCCATTTTTTTTTTGGGTTTTTAGACATAAATAATCATGTTAATTATATATATAAACTAAATTAATATACATTTATACCATTCAAAGCAAAAGTTAAACAAACTCACAACTTGTTTCGAGAGTAGGACCCAACGAATTAATTGGGAGGCTTGGTTGACTATGAAACTTTTATTCATAATACAGTGACGAAGCAAGGTATAAATTTTCAATAAATTAACAACATAAAACATTTTCACAAAATATTAAACTTAATAAAAAAACTATTGGTTTCCACGACGAGTTTTCATGTTATGAAAAAAGTCGCATAATAATTTCATTATAAATATTATCAAAACTTTATTTCTCAATGTAAATCATTTAAGCATCGTTCATTAATTTGAAGCACCATCTGAGTGCACAGCGAGCAGTGCTTGTAAAATGCATTCTGAGAAAACTCTTTGATAGTAGTGCATTGTAGTAGTAATTCTTTCATACAACTTATATTTGGTTTAGTAACTTAATTAAGAATTGGAGCCTGGGAGGGGTGAAATTGTAACGGACACTTGGAGCCGCAACCTAAAACTATATCACATCTACGTGGATGGATCATGGAGGGAGGAGGTAAGGAAGGCAACAATAGGTTATCTGATCTTATCTAATACAGGGAATTTTATAACTGCAGGGAATAGGCTGAGCTGTGCACAATCTGCGCTGGAAGCTGAGATCGATGCAATACTGGGAGGCATAGAAGCACTGCAGCAGGCTGGGGGATCAGAAGCCCACATATACACTGATTGCCAAGAGGCTGTATGGTTACTACAAGGCCAGAGGAATGATGAACAATATGGTAGAGAAGATCTGATTATTCAATGCAAAAGAAGAATAAATACACTGGACCGATGCACCCTGGAGAAAGCTGATAGAGAAGTAACTGGAGTGCCAGACATGCTAGCCAAGCAATGTGAACAGGGATGGAACCTAAATGAGGAACAAGACCTCCTGGAGGCCAGAAAGCGATTAGAGAGTCTAAGAACGACTATGTATTAACTGCAGGAGCAGTTCTTAACACCAAAAAAAAAAAACTTAATTCTCTCATATGTATTTTATCAAACACTAAGTAGTAGGCATGTATTTGCAATCAAAACTTATATACTAATTATAAATAAATTCAACAAAAAATCTAAAATCCACATATCATACCAAAATATAATTATTTTCATCAACAATTATCAAGATACGAAGCTCAAAATCATATATCTATTTAAATTTATTATATTTAAAGTAATAATTTTAACTAAATAAAATAAAATAAAATATATATAAAGATGAATGACATATTTTTTATTCCTCTTGGCTCTTGGAAAGCTCTGATTTTGAAAGATTGAGGGGTTATGATTACATGGTATGGGAGGAAAGACATATAATTAAAGAAAAAAATTCAACTTGGGAATTAAAAATAGTTTGACTTGTAAGTCAAAATCTTAGTATACCTCAAGACATCTACAAAACAATTAAACTAATTTCCCTGGAAGGATAAATGTAATGTTTAATTAAGCAAGCAGAGCTGCAACTTTGGTCGCCTGAAGCTCGGTGAATTCTAGGATACTATGGGCACTATTCCCATGATATTTATATCATTAGGTTCTAGAGTAGTGTTTTTGGATTCTAGTATATGTGTTTTGGGTTCTGTGTTGGATCTAACAGCCGCCATTTTACTACAGTGCTATAATACTATTTGGATCTAAAAAACAAAAACTAGGACCCAAAAAAGAAAAGTTTGGATCCAAAATTATTATACCGTGGATACAAAACTCACGGTATTGTAAAACACACCCCGAAGCTCACGATCCCCATCACCACATAAATAGAAGGTGAGGCTCACTCTTTCAAATAATAACACCCAACTAAACCAATAATGACCGGGGAAGAATGGAAGGGTGGTTATGGAATTTCGCTGCGCTCTCCTTCCCGCGTGTTGGGTAAAATAACCCCAGAGTTCAACCGATGCCTTGTAGTTGCCTCCACTTGTGTGTGAGAGAGTGAGAGAGAGAGAGAGAGAGAGAGAGAGAGAGAGCCTTGAGTTCGTCTCTTGGTTTTGAGCAGGTTATGGATCTCGACTTCTCTTGTTTGGCTTACTGTTTCTTGGATTTTATTTGGTTTTTATTTTGGCTTGATTTCTAAGATTTTTCTAGGGTTTTCTTAGTTTCTATAGTTTGTAGATTGGTAAATGGGTTCATATAGGACGTGCTTTGTGATTGCTTGATTTTGAGTTATTGAATTGTTGATGGATTTGTGGTCTTAATTTTTGATGGAAAGTGGAAGTTTTGAGCTTTCGGATTGATTTCCGGGGTGCTTTGGGAGGTTGTAATTTAGTTGTGCTCCAATTTTGGTTATTGAATTGTTGATGGATTTTATGATCTTATTTTTGGCAATGGACTTTCTATTAAGGGTGTGTTTGATTGTAAGATGGGAAACAGGTGGAAATTAAAATATTTCTATGGAATAATTTTTTAAAAATTTTATGTTTTTAAATTAGGTGACCAATGAGGATTGAAGAAGGGCGCTATTTGCGGGCGAAAGCGTCTTTGCGTGTAAAGCTTGAGTAGTGGTATTGCTAGGCCAAGAGGCCTTTGGTTTCTAAAAATTTTATGTGGAAATTAAGATTGTGACAATTTAATTGCAATTATTTTCTTGCTAGAAAATCTTACATTTTTCATGAAAAATTCTTATTTTACTATTTGATTTTTCATGAAAAATTAAGGAATAATTTCCTTTTTAGTTCCTCTACTTTTCAGAAAGTCTTGGCTTTTAGTCCCATCTATTTTTCATTTTTTAATTATACATTTTATAAAGTGGGGAAACTTGGTCAGGTAAGGCAGCGGCATTTCTACAATTTGTTTGAGATGATTGGCGACGCCGGTACGTGGCATTATGTTTATATGGCATGGCCAGTGAGCAATACATGGTAAGGATTAAGGGAAAGAGGGGTTAGAATTGGATCCTGTCGGTTATGATCCAAATTGAGTATTTGTTTAATATTTTTCCTTTTTAATGCTTTTACGATGGTTTAATGTTTTAAAAGTAGCGTGACGTTGATTAGTACGTGGGCATCAATACTAACGCCAAGTATGGCGAGCAATGTCTCGATCATCAAAGCAGGTGTAAGTGAATTTCGCCTGCCAGGACTAATAAGTTCCACTTTATAAAGTAGAGGGGCCAAAAGTCAAAAAAAAAAATAGATAAAAGGACTAAAAGTTACTTTACACGAAAAGTAGAGGAATTTAAAAAGAAATTATTAGAAAAATTAAACATTTTCCAAGAAAAATAACAATCAGGTATTATCCTCAAAGTACCAGATGATATTCGAGAAAAGAGTTTATCTTGTTTTTTTTTCAATATAACCCCTCCAATTTTCTTTTCTCATTATTTTGTTGTATTTTTTCATATAACCCCTCCAATTTTTCATAGAAAAGTTTTCTTGGGTTGGGTGGAGCAATCAATTTCCAAGGGAAAAAAGGTCACATGATATGTTTTTTGGAAAATATATCTATGAAAATTTTGGGCAATTAAATAGTCCAAAGTAATGGAAAATTTAGTTATGTAAATATTTTTCACGAAAAAAGAAGACGATCAAACACACCCTAAATTCATGATGGAAAGTGGTGATTTTGAGCGTTTCAATTGATTTCTAGGATGCTTTGAGTTTCTTCTGGGAATTTTAGTAGCAATTGTGTTTGCTCAAGAATAAAGTATTTTTTTTTTGAATTATTTGAAATTTTTTTCAATTGGTTTCTATGATTTTGCTCATCCATGTTAAGATAGAGAAGAAGAAGGGCGGCGGCACATGCACAGGCGCACAGCAGAGGGATGAGAGAGCAGCCAAACAGAGAGAGCCCAAAACCCTAGAGAGATAAAGTATATACAGAGAGACACCACACACACACACACACACACACACACACACATATTATATATACGGGCGTCTACCTCTGCCTCACAGTGGCCTTATCCACACTGTCTGACAGTCGCGATCAGCGCCATAATTTGATCCAAACTTACTTGGCGATGTTTTCGAAATCTAGCTGTATGGATGGAAAGAAACGTGAAAAATAAAATTTAGCATTTGATTTTAAATTACGATTTGGGAACTTTGTAGGAGTGCCCCTTGCATCTTGCGGGTGAAATTACGATGATAGGATTTTTATAAATTTTTACCTGTTAAGATGAAGACCCTGAGTTTCCAAATTGTATTTAAAATTGGCATACGCTAGCTTTATTTTCGATATTCTTTCCATCCATAAGGCTAAATCCTTAAACATGCTCTTCTAGGCCAAAATGGGGAGGTGACCTTAAAGTTAAGCAGTGTTAGACGGCGCTTTTATTGTAGCATGCCATATATATATATCTGATATATAAATATATAGATATACATAACACCCCCGTCTCAAACTCAATACGGATCAACAGTCTTGAGTTTGGATAATAGAAAAGAATGGTGATCACGGGTCTGAGCTTTGATGAAGAAGTCGGCAACCTGAACCTCAGAGGGAAGATAGTGGAGGGAGACCGTCTGAGCAAGAGTAGAGCACCTTGTAAAGTGAGCATCCACGCCGATGTGCTTAGTCAACTCATGCTTGACCGGATCGGCGACAATATGAAGGGCACTAGTACTGTCACAGTAAAGAGGAGTGGGGGAGGTAATAGGAACACTAAGGTCCTGAAGCAACCATCGGAGCCAAATAATCTCCTGAACAGTAGAAGCCAAAGCACGTAGCTCCGCCTCGACACTGGAGCGGCAACAGTGGTCTGTTTTTTCGTCTTCCATACAATAAGGGAAGAACCAAGAAATAAGCAGTAGCCAGTGACAGAGTGGCGATCATCAGGATCACTCGCCCAAGTAGCATCAGAGCAAGCCTGCAGCTGAAGTGAAGACTGACGGGAGTAAAAGAGACTACGAGAGATAGTACACTACAGAGGAGATAAGCATAAGAACCCACTTAAAGAGATGTGCATAGTGAGCTAAAGTAGGAGCACCCACGAACTAACTGAGAACATGTACAACATGAGAGATATCGGGACGAGTGACTGCAAGATAGACGAGGCTATCCACTAAATGACGATAGCGGGAAGGGTCTGGTAGAGGTATCCCATCGGAGGCACGAAGCTGTAGGTGAAGCTTTATCAGTGTGGCAGCAGTACGGGTATCAGTAAGACTAGAACGAGCAAGTAGGTCGAGAAGGTAGCACTGCTAAGACAGACGAAAACTATCAGGATGGGAAGTAACCTCAATGCCTAAGAAGTAGCAGAATGGGCCAAGATCTGACATCAGAAAAGTCTCACACAACTTTTGCTTCACAAAGGCAATGTGAGCAGAATCATCGCCGATGAGGATCATATCATCACCATAGAGAAGGAGAGATGTCCGACCTCAAGAAGAAGAGTGAGTGAACAAGGCTGGGTCATGAATGCTCGCTGTGAAACCTGCGGCCTCAACAATGAATGCTTGAAACGCTCAAACCAAACACGAGGTGCTTGTTTGAGGAAATATAAAGAAACATCTTTGAAGACAACAAAACATCCACGGAAGAGTGGGAGAAGACCAGGAGGAGGTTCATGTAAACCTCTTCCTGTAAGTCACCGTGAAGAAAGGCATTCTTCACATCTAGCTGACTGAGATCCCATCCACGAACAACAGCCACAACAATCAGGGTGCGAACTGTGTGCATATAGGCAACAAGAGCAAAAGTCTCCTCATAGTCCCGTCCATACTCTTGCTGAAATCCACGAGCCACCAAACATACTTTATAGCGCACAATAGACCTGTATAAGCGAGTCTTCACCTTGTAGATCCATCTACAAGTGATAGGGACAGCATGAGCGGGGAGAGGAACAAGATCCCAAGTCTGAGTATGTGCCAAGACATCAAGCTCCTCTGTTATGGCAAGGCGCCATTCAGGTGATTGAACTGCCTCCTTGTAAGTAGCTGGCTCATGAACTCCAGAGATACTGGTTCTAGCTGCAGCAAAACGGGTAGGAGGAACCAAAGTAGAGCTGTCATGAAGAGAGTAGGTGTGAGAAGGTACCTCAGTAGATGGATCATCAGCAAGAAGAGAGACAGGAGAAATGCATTATTAAGAAATTAGGGTCGCGGGAGCTCACGAGGTAAAGCTATAGGTCTGTCGGATAGGAGGATGAGCTAGAGGAAAAGGAGGAGGATCGAGAAGGAGGAGTGGACTCCAGCAGGTCTCGGGAAACAATCGATGTAGGATAAATAGGAGGAAGAGGAGTGGGCTCGATAGACTTCGGGAGAGATAGGGAAGCTTGGCCGGTGTAGGTGCAAGAGAAGACGACAGCGGAGCAAACTCCTCAAAAGAAGAAGCTGGAAAAAGGAAAGATAAGGAGACAGAGAGAGAGAGGAAGATACAGTAGAGGAAGGGGAAACATAGAAAGGGGTGGACTCATTGAATGTGACATCCAGAGAGATACGCATCCTTCGAGCAATCGGATCATAACAACGATATCCCTTATGCTATAGAATGTAACCAAGAAAGACACAGGGCTAGCAGGCGGTCAGCTTTGTCCGCTCCCGTGGAGGGAGCAAAACAAAATGACTTCCAAAGACACGAAGATGATCATAGCGAGGTGGAGTACAGTGAAGACACTCACCCGGGCTACGACCATGATGAAGAGAGGAGGGTTGCTAGTTAATAAGATAAACTGCAGTACTAACGGCATCAGCCCAAAAGTGAGGAGGAATAGAGATCCCTAAAAGAAGAGCACGAGTGTTCTCCAAGATATGGCGATGCTTGCGCTTAGCGACCCGTTCTGAGCATGAGCCCCGGGATAGGATAGCTGAGGCAAGGTGCCCTTAGAGGTTGAGCGGAAAGCATGGGAAGTGTATTCCCCGCCTGAATCAAACCGAAAGGTCTTGATAGAGGCAGAGAATTGAGTGTGAACCATAGCAACAAAGGTACGATATATGTAAACTAGCGTGTGATGATGCATAAAATAGACCTAAGTAAAGCGAGTGCAATCATCCACAAACAAAACATAATATATATTGCCACCTTTAGAAATAAGCGGAGTAAGGCCCGGAACATCAAAGTGAATGAGATCAAAGGGAAGCGGATGGCAAAGAGGCCATTTCGGCGGGTAGGGTAGCTAAATTGTTTACCAAGTTTACAACCACAACATATAATATCGGACCTAGGAGAGCGGCTCCTAAGGAACCACTCTGCCGACTAATGAAGACAAGCGAGAAGGACAAAGATGACCTAAGCGATGATGCTCTTGATGAAAGTCTAAAACAACGGTGATGGCGGTGGGAAGCGGTGCGAGAAGAGAAGGCGAAGAGACTCAGGCGTACACCCTACTATAAGCGTCGGCCAATTCCAATCGCTTTGCTCGGCTGCGATCACGCACCACGACAAAAGTACGATTAAATACAACATGATAATCAAAGTCAGTGAGTTGGCTAACAGACATAAGATTCATGGAAAGACGGTGAACATGGGAAATAGAGCGAACAAAGAAGGAACTAGTAGTAAGGTGACCAATGGAGGATACAGGTAGTGAAGTGCCATCAGCAATACGAACATGGGTGATATGTGGAGCGGGGTGGCAATGGGTGAGATGAGTGGCATCAGAAGTCATATGAAACGACGCACAAGAATCCAGGAGCCATAGAGGACAGGGAGTACCTGTGATAGAAGCAGAAAGAGTAACCTGAGCCGAGCTACCTTGACCTATAGAAGAGGTTTCTATCAACTAAAACTACCGAAACTGCCTAAAGCTAAGCTAAACCCAGCCGAAATAAAAGCAAAAGCATGTTGATCAATGCAGTGTCGGCTAAATGGAAGAAAGCAACAGAGAAACAAGGGGCTGTAGTGACTGTGCCTGATGTACTAAAATCTATGGAAGTAAAAACCGCCGTAGAATAGGTTGCGAACGTGTGGGAGAGTTCAGGAGAAGAAGACTGTCTTTATTCTTTCTTTTCTTTTCGTCCCCTTTTTCTTGTTTTTGTTTTCATTTTTTTTGTTTTTTTTTTTAAATTTATAAATAATTCAATTCACAGAATCACAAGCCCCTCCACTGTCACAATCATAAGCATTACCATCATAAAATCCTGGAAAAACCTCTTGATACTAGCTCCGGCCAAGAGAATTTGATAACCCTCATTGATTCTTTGCTATCAAAGGTAATTAAAGAAAGTGAGCATGCGATTAGGGAAGCAAATTCAGATCTTGAACTCCATCCAAGGCACATTGCGAAGCCAAAAGAGTTTGGTAGCGCCCCATTGGCGTGAGTCTTTGGAGAGGTGCGCTTTCGGTGGCGCGAAGTGTCAGGAGATAAGCGCAATAGATGGAGAGATGCTCAACCCTAGGCTCGTCACCTGCGCCGCGGGGAGAAGCGGCAGCGGGATCATGCGCCGTCAGGGGGAAGAATAGAACAAGAAATTGGAGGAGAGGTCTGGATCGCCGGAGAGGGAGGACGCGGCAGGGAGATCGCCAGCTTTGATACCATGTTAAGATAGAGAAGAAAGGCGGCGGCACATGCGCAGGCGCACACCAGAGGGAAGAGAGAGCAGCGAGAGAGCCCAAAACCCTAGAAAGAAAAGGTATATACAGAGAGAGACCACAGCTATATATATATATATATATATATATATATATATATATATATATATATATAAAGTTTGATAGTATCTGGCCGGCATTGGGGGGTGTTTTGTTTGGGTTTTAATTGGTTTTTGGTTTGGTGCTAGTATGGGCCAGCTGCAAGTGCGGCCGGCCGCATACTAACAGGCCTCCATATATATCTCTGATATATAAATATATAGATATACATAACAATCCAGTGGGGGGGGTTAAACAACCAACTTTGACTTTTCAAATGTGATTTGGGTGGAAACACAGAGTTGGCTTTGAGTGTTTGAGGTTACTCCTCAATTTACTCCTCAAAGAATTGAAGCCTAATTAATAGATGAATTTTTGCATTATGTGGTTGGATGCAGCTTATCAACAATAAGTCTACTTTTGAGAATTCTACGTGCGTGTTTCATCCACTTATAGGATGAAGTGACCTTATTTTTGCCATTCTTGTGAAGTTTTGAACTTTTATAGTTTTTCATTTGAAGAAAAAAAGGCTTCAGATTGGTGGATGGATTTTCATTTCTAGTTAAATTGTGGCTTCAGATTCTGACAGCTGTTCCAGATTTTGGCATCAATATGCTTGGAGCAAAACCTCTACTATTTGTGGTTGGTTTGGCTATTTCATGTTCTTACATTGTTCAGTTTGCTACGGCGCATTCTACAGATCCATCAGAAGGTTAGTTGCTGACAATACTCACCAATTTTGCAGTATCTATGTAGCTTAGTTCAACTGGATTTTGAATAGTTTCTTAGAGGGTTGCAAGTCTTCCAAAATGTGTTAACTGATATGTGATAGATGAAATGAAGTTTGTTTGCATTCAAATGCTTCTTGAAGCATTTAGAGGGAAAATTTAGAAGATAGGCTTTTAATAGAATTAGCTACATTTTAGGGATGCAAAATTGCTTACTATTTTTCTTGAATTAACAGTACTACACACATAAGAATTTATATTGATTTTTGAAATTATATTAATGTTTATATGTATATAGAATATAGTCTTATGATACGTCTTGCATCCTAGGTCTATGATAATATATAGAAACACACCAACGGCCTCTTGGCCTATTGGTACCCGGTCCCTTGTGTAGGGTGTAGATGGTTGGGAAGAACCCACGATCGAATTCTCATGACCCATGAAAGGTGAGGGAGCACTTGTAGCGGAGTGCCCGTTGCCGCCCTTGACTTCAGGAGGTGTTTGTCGCCTTTAACAAAAAAAAAAAAAAATATATATATATATATATATATAGAAACACTAATTAAGATTTACAAACCATAATTTTGCTGACTGAGAAAGCAGTTAGCATGTCTTGTTATTGTACATATGCTGTTTCTCTTAAATTGAGAAAGATCAGTTTATCTTGATCTGCAGTTAATGCATTAAGGGCTATCAGACTCAATCTCATTGATCCTTTCGGCAATCTTAATAGTTGGAGAAGTGGCGATCCATGTACATCAAATTGGACAGGGATAATCTGCGAATCTACCACAAATGATACATATCTTCATGTTCATGAATTGTATGATTTATATATTAATTTCTGCTTTTTCAAATTTTTGCACTTCATGTGGTTATCTTATAGTTGAGCATCGATAAAAGGTAAAATGCAAGACTTCAGGCTTTATTTATTTAATTTTTTTAGGAAAATGATGCCAGAAATTCGGAGAACTCTTTTACTATTTCATGTATATGGGTAGTGCTTTGCTAAGGTTTTTTGCTTAAGGGTTCAAGATGTTAAGTTTTCATCTTAAACAACAAGGGTTCAGAGGCTATTTTAGGTAATAACCCATGAAATTAGATATGTCTTAAGTGATGTGAAAGTATGAGGTTCATTCCTCCAGCTAAAAGTGCATCACTTGTGGATATATATATGTGGAGCTTAATCTCCTATTGTTAGAGTTTGATTCAAATCCTGCCTGAGCTACCTGAAAGCTTTTTTGACTAAAAATATTCAAACAATTCATCTAATCTAATATATGGTCTCAAAAAATGTATAGAAATAAGATCTAAACTTTCGTAGTTGAGGGAAATAGATAGTTCAAGTATAATTGTGAAATGGAGAGGAGACAAAATAAATAAATAAATAAATAAAAGCAATTGACCACTGAGAAGAAAAATTGTCTCATGTAGGGAAAGTGTGCTGTATGGGGTAGGAATAACTGAGATGGAGAATGGAGCTGGAATTTAAAAATGAACAAGTGTATACACAGCTTGTTTACATATTATATGTTGTTTGATTATGGGCTGCCACTCTCCTACAAATTTTTATCCGTGAATAAATGGGCTGCAAAACTCTTTATTAGAACCTTAGGTAAAACTATAAAGTGTTTAGCAATTTTGAGTTTTAACCATAGTTTGCTCCTATGAAAGACATGATCGCCTGCTAGTGGAATTGTTTTTTTTCGAAAAACATAGTTTGCACCTTATAACTGGTGATAGTATGAAAATGTAATTTCTCCTAGTAATTGGACAGAAATTTGTATTTTTCCAAACATTCATTGTGTAAATTGTGGTCAAGCACAAATCTATGGACAAAAGTAATTTCCTTTATGCATACCACTTGATGTAAACTGAATGATTATAAATGTTTTGGACAGATCTCTATTGTTTTCTTCTTTAAACTTAACGTAACACTAGGCATATATCATAGGAAAACCAGCAAAAATGTAATTGCAAATCCCTTAGTTAACCTTAATCGAAAGAGTTGTAGTGTATGAGAAACAGTGTCTTTTGTTATTTCTTTTATTTTTCATTTCCTTTATCATTGTGCTTGCTGTGTTACCATCCTTAAAACTTAAAAGAACACTACCTATGTTGTATTTTTGAAGTGATGGGCCAAATTTTTTTTTAAAATACTATGAAGACAGCCATAAGACTTGGGCATAAAGTGTCAATTTTGTTAATTCCTGTATTAGCTGTGTAATGTGGTTAAGATTACCAAGCCAGCTTATGTCTTAATTCTTAACGTGTATGAAGTATCTTGCTCCATTACTTTGTCCTGGAAATTCATGACATTTTCCACTAATATCATTGCTTTACATTTGAAGGTTGCTGCTTAACTATAATCTCTCTGGAGCTTTGGCTCCTGAGCTTGGTCTCCTTTCTCGTCTGAAAATATTGTGAGTGATGACTTTTTTCTGATTTCACATTTTACAAGGCATTAACTAGTCAGGCCTTTTATTTTGCTATGTTCTTGTGACCAACTCATTGATGAAGCGATTTTTTAACTTATCTTAGAAATCCATCATTTTCAATGTACCATCTTGCAGCCAATGACTAATCTTATTTTTTCTATAGGGATTTTATGTGGAACAACATAAGTGGAAGCATTCCAAAAGAGATTGGGAGTATTAAATCCTTGAAACTTATGTGAGTAGAACATGTAGCATTTTGCCCTTAAAAAAATTTCTTTTACATCACAACTGTCTTGAAATGTTATGCATAACTTCTTTCTCAAATGATTTTCTTTGGTATTCTGTTTTAGAAGCTAAATCCCCATTTTCTATGTGTTTTTTTCCATCTGTTTCATATCGATTGCTATGCCAGCCCATCTCTATTTTTAAGCCATTGGCTTTTTCCGTTCAATTCAATAACTTTCACTTAGATTATTTGTAGTGCATATGGGCTGAAATTCAATATGAATGAGATTTCTCTTTTGTAATCTAACCAATTAGGAAGTTTCTTCAAGATCCTTTATTGTGAATTATCAACCAATGTGTTTTGTCATAAGACACAAAGCTTTTGTAGTTGTTGGCCATTTGAATCTATTTACATATTCTCTCAAGTAATTTGCTCAATATGCTTTAGTTTCCTTAATACATGTGAATTTTCTCTTGGTTATGTAGCGAAAGTTATGATCTGAGTTGCTTTCTGCCATAGTTATTGCAAGTCTTTGGAGAATGTCGGAGGACTACACTAATTAAGAAGGAATATAATATTTTACCAATAGAGCTGAGGTGTATAGTGTTAAATCTTTACGAGTTTGGACCCTCTTTGGTCGGCGAGAACCTATATTAGAACTTAGTTCACATCTCTGTTAGAAATCAAACAATAGTCCCACATCGACTGTTGAAGAAAAAAGTGTAGGGCTTAAGTAATAAAGCATATCTCTTAGTAGTGAGGCCTTTTGGGTTAAGCCCAAGAACAAAACCGTCTTGAGGCTTTCGAGGTACAAAGCTGAGACGATATCATTCTTAGTGTGGAGATGTGAACTAAGCAGATAGTTGTTAAATTTTGGACCCGGTGGGATCCGACCAGGAAAGATTTAACATATAGATAGTTTGAGGATTTCATAATGTCTTTCAGGTTCCTTTGAGTTTAGTGGACCAAACAAGGTTGTGGGCTATGGGCATTATTTGAAGATTATGGAGGTAAATATATTATACAGAGATACTCAACACCTTGGGGTGTTTTGATTTGAGTGCAACCAGAGAAAATGAAAAGAAAGAATCAAAATGATTCCCCATCTTTCCGTTGTCTCTAGTTTTCATAGTTGAAATCACACCATCCGGTGAAATATCGGCATCTTTATTAGGGCACAGATGTTATGATAATTTAGGTGGATTGGTGATTGGAGGTTGAGATATGTCACATTTTTTTTGCCTTGAGGTGTATGCAGGCCGAGAACAAATCATGCATATAACTTGATCTATGTGTGATTGAAAAAGCCAATTTGAACCATTTTACTACAAAACATGATGGTGTCATTTCAATGCGGATTTAATATGGGACCAAAAGTTTCCATTATGCTCTTATGAGTAAATATATGCTGCAATTATATTGGTTGGGCTGCCTAAGCATGGTTTGACTAGTCATTTACATCTTGCACGGTTACTTTCTTTATTGATCATTTGTATAGCTAATTTACATTTAAGTTCCAACTTATTTTGTTTATTGGACATTGTTATTCAAATTCAATATGTAAGAATTAAATATCTTCAAATGATCTTATGATTAGTACTTGTTTAGTTGAAGAAATTATACGTATGAATATAGGATACATGTCATTTTGTGTTTTGCGACCTTTTGAATGGTAACCAACTTTACGGATCACTACCGAAGAGATTGGCTTTCTTCCTAACTTGAATAGGATCTGATTGATGAGAACCGGATATCGGGCACAATTCCTAAATCATTTGCTAATTTGAAGAGTCTGAAGCATTTGTGAGTAGGTTTCATATCCTTGTGATGCTTTAATCATTGAGAATTATTACTGGCTGATTGCTTTTTCTTCATTTTAAGCCACATGAACAATAATTCTTTAAGCGGTCAAATTCCACGAGTTATACGGACTATCAAGTGCACACTTCACTGTAAGTTAATTGTTTCTTAGTTCATGCTTTTAGCAATCCCTCTTTTAGGCATTTGTTGTATGGCCATGCTATTACGCTCCTTCATCTTGTGTGAAACCTTGGTACTTTGGACAATAACAATTTGTCGGGGTATCTTCCTCGAGGAACTTTCCACGGATGCCTAGCTTGCACATCTTTGTGAGTACTTGCTGGTTTTTCAAGTATTGCTTCACTTATAAGAGTAGCAATTCACATTTTATTTGGCCCTATTTGATATGTGCTTTCTGCGACATAGAGGAAACCAATTTTTATTGTGATGAATACTTTGTAATGTGGAACTTTGTCAAAAACTATGGAAAGTAAGAAGGAATCAAAAATAAACTAACCATTTACATACGTATCCTTAATGATTGTTGATCACGAAAATTGCTTCACGAAAACTTGAGGGCGGTGTTTAGTTATCAATTTTAATTGGCACCATTTATTCAACTTAAGGTTCACGAGAAAATCATGGATGCAATGTCTTGGTACTGACTTCTGATATTTTGAACTTTGAGAAATAGATTCACTACATTGTTTCTCAAAATGCAAAACTTCAAAATTATGTTCAAGACTATGGTAGTTCACTAAACCAGGGTTGTTCTATGTAGATAGTATGTGTTATAACCAATAAAATAGAAATGAAGTTGAGGCTTTATATTAAAGAAATATATACATTATGAACATTTTAGGATATGATATATTAATTTGCTTATGAAGTTTTAATTCATATTTATCGATATAGCTGTTAAGACTAAAGATAATGTGTTGGTTTACCTGATCGACCACAGTGTGCTTAAGCAAGCAGGGGACCACAAGCTTATATATATACAACTAACACCCACCCCCTTCAAACGCACAAGGGATCATATACCGAGAGTTTGGACAAAAGGAAATCATGTTGCACCCGAGTCTGAGACTTGGTGAACAAGTCGGTAAGTTGGCGCTCGGAAGGAACAAACTAGGGAGCGAGGGTGCCCTAGTTGTACTGATCACGCCGAAAGAAAGCATCAACACCGATATGCTTGGAGAACGAATGCTTCACGGATTGAGTGATCTACATATGCGGTGTTGTCACGGTGAAGGAGAGGCGGGCGGGAGAAACAACACCAAGGTCCTGAAGGAGCAGCGCAACCAAACAATATCTTGAACAGTTGTGGCCATGGTGTGGAGCTCAGCCTCGATACTGGACCAAGAAACACCTGCCTGCTTCTTGGACTTCCAGCCAATGAGAGAAGAGCCTAAGCATAAGCGAAATCAATAACAAAATGGCGATCGATTGAACCACGAGCCCATGTAGCATCGGTATGCACGGCGAAGCTATAGAGAACGCTTTCACGGGAGAAAAAGAGACCACGAGGCGGAGTCACGGAGATAAGCGCAAGGATAGCAGAGATAAGCATAGTGAATAGAAGTAGGTGCACTGACAAACTGACTCAGAATGTGCACAACATAAGCAATGTCTAGTCGGGTGTGGTAATGTAGATCATGCTCCCAACTAAGTGGCGATAGCGAGTTGAATCTGATAAGGGAGTCCCCTCATCAGAACGCAGCTGAGGTGAAGCTCCATAGGAGTGGCCACGGTGCGGGAGTCAGAGAGATCGACCCTAGCCAGAAGATCAGAAGTGCAACGTTGCTGGGATAGTTGAAACCCATCGACAGTAGAAGTGACCTCGATGCCCAAAAAGTAGCTCAGTCAGCCAAGATCAGTCATCAGAAACTACTGCAAAAGGTGATGCTTGACGAACTCCATATGAGAAGGGTCATCACCAGTGATAATCATATCATCCACATAGAGCAACAAAAGAGTTTGACCATGAGAGAATGAGTGCACAAACAAAGCCGGATTATGCGGACTTGTTTGAAAACCAACGTCTGTCACTTTTGAACTGAAGCGCTTAAACCATGCCTAGGGAGCCTGTTTGAGACCATAGAGGGCCTGGCACAGGCGGCAGACAAGGCCATTAGGATAGGAGAGGAGAGGAGAGGCGAAGGAAGCATGTAAACCTTATGCTGAAGATCACAGTGAAGAAAGGTATTCTTCACGTCAAGCTGAAAAAGAGAACAACGATGGAAGAGAACAACGACAATAAGGGCTCGAATGGTAGTTATGTGAGCCACTAGAGTAAAGGTCACATTATAATCCCTGTCCTGCTCCTGCTGAAAGCCATAAGCCACAAGCTACAAGCCGAGCCTTGTACCTCTCCACAGAACCATCTGAGCGAGTCTTGACCTTATAGACCCACTTGCAGGTAATAGGAACCACACCAGGAGGAAGGAAAAGCATGTCCCAAGTAGAAGTGTGCTTGAGAGCCTCCAACTCAGTGGACATGGCAGCCTGCCACTCAAGTATTTGAACAACCTCTCGGTAAGAAGCCGACTTTCGAGTACCACTAGCAGAAACAGGAAAGGCTGAGAGGGTAAGCGACTGAGTAGCAAGGCTGAGGCGGTGTGGTGGATGGCGATCACAGAGGGGATATAGGCGCGTGAGAGGATCATCCATAGGACGCTTGTTGGAGGAAGCCGGAGGCACCGGGGGTAAAAGCCTTGATGGGAGGGTGAAGGCGGCGAATATAATGATAGGGAAGAAGCTGGAACCACGAGCACAGACGGGGAGATCCAGAATCTTGGAGATGAGGAGGAGGTGGGCGGAGACACAGGTGGAGACAGAGGTAGAGGTGGGAAGGGGAGAGACGGTGGGGGTAACACATGTGGTGGTAAGACAGGGGGTGGGGACACAGGCAATGATGGGGTGGGAACAGTAAGGAACTGGACATCAGCCGGTGTGGTGGAGGAGTGAGAAGAGAAGAGGCAAACGAGACAGAAAGAATGATCCTAGACAAATGTGATATCACACAAGATACGAAGACGACATACGGCAGGATCGTAACACCTATAGCCTTTGTGCTAAGGACTATAGCCAAGGATATCTGAGGGAGCAATTTGGGCGGGGAGGTTAGATGCGCTCATGGGATAGTAGAAGGACATAACACAGACAACCAAATATACGTAAGTAAGCGTAATATGGAGGGCAAGAGAAAAGACACTGGCCTGGACAATGACCCTATAGAAAGGTGGAAATTTTGAGAGGTTAATGAGATAGACAACAGTGGGACAACCTCAACCCAGAAGTAGGGTAGAACGTGGGAGACAATGAGCAGGGTACGAGCAGCCTCAATGATATGACGATGCTTCCATTCTGCAGTGCCATTCTAAGCATAGGTACTAGGACAGGAGAGCTGAGGAAGAGTGCCATATGAGGCAAAAAGGGCGCGAAACTCATGAAAAGGGTACTCCCCTCTGAGTCAGAGCTGAAAATGCGAATGAAGGTAGAGAACTGGATTTGGACCATAGTAGAAAAGTCAACATAAATCTTAAAGAACTCAGAACGAAAGCGCATAAATTAAATCCAAGTGTAATGTGAGAAATCATCAATAAAAAGGACATAATAATGGTGCTCGCCCTTGGAGATAATGTTGGAAAGGTACTCTAAAGATAATCACCTTTTGCACTTTATGTACAAATTTATTTATTAAATAAAAGACTTCTTCATTATTTGGATGTTCACTACTATACAAGATCTTAAATCTAATTAATGAAGTCTATGATACAACACATAGCATGAAAGAAATTATAGTAGAGATCATAATGTGGGATTCCTATCATGTGTAATTATGTACATATCTAAATATCCCCAGTCGAAGGATCAATGAGACGGACATCATTGATCCAGCAAGACTTGCACATATTGTACTGCTTGATCCGATCAAGCAGTTGTTCTCACAAGTTGTAAGCATGGAGATGTTTTAAGTGAATATGTGGATGCTTGCTAAGGGTAACAAGTTCATTGGATGACCTATCATGAGCTTTCACATGGTTATCCTATTAAAATCTCAGTGAAGATCTCATTGCAACAATGGTGCAGATATCCTTAAACTTGAGGTACACAAGTTATCTTGGATATGGATCCTGTGCTTTGACGTCATTCCTATGTTTCCCTTCAGGGGTTACTTATAGGGTGGTGATTGGGTACAACTTTGAAGTATTAGAAGGTATTTGGGTAGCCAACATATGATTTACAAATCCTGATAGAAGAAGAGTATACCTATGGTCACTTATCGGGTTATTACTCAGGAATCTCTGGCCAGAGTAACTTGTTATGAAGATGGTCTTCGATGCCATAAGTTTTGAGTAATGGATCCCATAGGATGAGGAACTAATACTTGGGCTAGGTGTGACATAGTCAGTCTAGTGGGAGTTGACACATATACCATACTTTGAACCAAGTTGGTATAAGATGATAAATGACAAATTGCACAATAATATTGGTTGCTAAAGGAGTGCCGGAGGGCCACAAATTGCACCACGAAGGGTTGGCGGGGACGAATGATGAAGGAGTCTGCGTGACTAAAGGAAGGAACCTCGGGTTGGCCCCTTGCTCTGATACCATGTTAAGACTAAAGAGAATGTGTTGGTTTACCTGATCGACCACAGTGTGCTTAAGCATGCAGGGGACCATAAGCTTATATATATACAGCTAACAATACCCAGCTATGTCATGATTTTATGGTTACTTGTTATTTTGTTCTATAACTCTTTTGGGGCTTGCATTAATGTATCTAGTATGTTAGATATTGAGCCAGATCTTGCTTTGGACAGAGCGACACGGAGACAAAGAATCCATATAGCCGACCCCACCTAGTATGGGATTAGAAATAAGTCGGCTAAAAAATCCCCATTTCATTAGCTTAGCTTTGTTTGTGGGTAATATTTTTTGGCTTCTAACATTCCAATCTCTCATAGAGGTATCTATTATTATTACTATTATTTATTTATGTATTTATTTATTTATTTTTATTTTTCATTTTATTTTATTTTATTTACGTATTTGAGAAGCGGACGTAAAAGGCAAAAAGAATCCATATAGCCGATCCCATCTAGTATGGGATTAAGGCTTAGTTGTTGTTGTTGTTGTTGTTGCTGTTGTTGCATTCACGTACCTACATTAGCTTTATACCTAATCTGGTTTTTCTCTTTGCTTTGCAGCCAGCTTGACAATAATAACTTCAGTGGAAGTACCATTCCAGCCTCCTATGTGAATATGACGACACTTTTTAAGCTGTATGTACATCTTTGATGTTATCTAAATGGTTGTAGGATTTGAAATATGATAACGAGAATTTATTTAGCTTTCTTGTTCCTTGGTGCTCTTTATAAGCAACTTACTAGAATTGTAAGAGAACAACAATGTTGAATTGTCTCCCTTCTGTCAAGAATATTTATGCTCATTTTCTTTAGATCAAAATGTTTTGAATCTGTGATTTTGACTTTTGTTAATAATGCAAGACTTGATTGTTATAATAATTGCTCTCAAAGCCAAGATAATTAAGCTCCTTTTATCAAGTAAATATGTGCTCAAAGTTGTTCACTGATATCTTTCTGGTATTATTGTCAGGAGCATCAGGAACTGCAGCTTACGTGGAGCTGTACCAGATTTGAGTGCAATACCTCAACTTACCTACCTGTAAGTTCAGGTGTCTGTTTTTTGCTGTTGTGAGAGGAGAAAAAACTTTGTTTTATTTCAATGTATCCTGATCTTTTAGTTTAATTTCTCTGATCTGATTTTAGAGATAATTGATGGTATTTACTAACAGAGATCTCAGCTGGAATCAGTTGGAGGGACCCATACCATCTAAAAAGCTTTCAGATAATATGACTACAATGTATGTGAGAATCCTATTTTTTCCAGTTAGAATGACTATAATCTGTTCTATGTGAAGATCACTGATTTTATTTTATTTTTTTTCTCTCTCTCTTATCTATTTCTCTTGTTTTCTTCTCTTTTTGCAGTGACCTGTCAAACAACAATCTTAATGGATCAATTCCATCCAACTTCTCACATCTTTCTAAATTTCAGAGATTGTAAGGGAACTTTTTACCTGGTTTTTCTTTTATCATATTTTCAATTTGAAAACTTTTACGTTTTCCACTTTTATTCTTTAATCAAGAAACAAGTCTTCTGGTGAACTTTACCATATACCATAAAGGTATATATTCTAATTGAGATTCTTATGAAAAAGATGTAAATATATTTAAGATTGTTGAACTATGTTTTGTACCAGGCTATGTTATATTAACCTTTTTTTGTTGCAGGTCTCTTGAGAACAATAAACTACAAGGTTCTGTTCCCACAGCTATCTGGCAGAATATGTCATCATATAGAAATAAGAGTCTTATCTTGTATGGCCTTCTGACCACAAATTGCACATACATGAATATCTTCATGCATATTTAACTAATATATTCTGCTTTTGTATTTTTCAGGAATTTCCAGAATAATTCTCTAACAGAACTTTCTGATGCTATCAGTATTCCAGCAAATGTTACTGCTTGTACGCAATCTCTCCTTGTAGTAATAGTACACCATGCACTGGTTGCATAATAGAGTTTGTGTCAAATCCCAGGACTTTTCAATAACCTTTTTCCCTTCATTGCATCAATATGTGTGCACCTAGAAAATGATGATGATATAACTACCTTCAATTACCTTTCCTGCTCCTGTAAAATGCTTAAGGTTAGTAAAATGGAAATATTTGTCTAGCCTTTCTTCCAAAATACCTTAAAATGGGCATTCGAAATTTATTTGAATGTGTGTGAGAGGAAGAGTATTGTCAGATTCAGACCAAAAAACATGACAAATGGGCTCCATCCAATCTTAAAACTTAAGTTAGTAGGATATAGGAGAAGAGACTCATAATTATATATTCATATCACGGGACTAATAGTTATCTCTGATATGTCCCCTTGATATGTGTTAGTATTTAACTAGCCATGTGATGAGTAAGCTGGTCATCCTAGTTCCGGTACCATGCTAGATGCAAACCAAATGCATGATAGATGAGCCCGATTTGACCTTAAGACTTAATACGATTAGAGGAGAGACCCATATTTATATGTTTATCTCTGATAAGTAGAACATGTAATAAAATGTTTATGCAAAAAAATATATATATATATATATTGCTTTGGGTGAATTGCCCTAACCAATGACTGGTTAACAAGAAGCTTTGTAAACATTAAAGCCGCCAAAGGATTAACCATGTATATGAAGCTCATTCTGGAAAGCAGAAAAGACAATTCCTTGTTTCTTAACCTTTTTATTATTAATCTCAATTTGATGTGAGCTCATTGATTATGAGCATGATTTCATTCTTGAATGGCTTGCTAGGAGAAGAATGTAAGTTGTGCTCGCAGGTTTTCTAGAAGTTTCTCTAAATGGAAATTGGAATGGCTTGCTTGCTATATGTTTTGCATCCCTGGTTAATTATATTCGTGGATTCGTATCGATGATGTCTTTTGAGAAATAGTTTAAAGCACTTCAGTAACTGTTGTTCTTAGTTCTCAATTAATTGACTTAAATATTAAATTCAGGTTATATGGGAACCCTTTATGTTCAAGCAACAGACAAACCAACATATTCAATCTTTGTGAGCCCAAGAACATACTGCCAGCATCAGGAAGCTCACCAAACTCCAATAAAAGTTGTGGCTGCCGAGCAGATTTAGGCTTTGAGTACAATAAATTATCTCCCACTTCATGTTCCTGTGCCATTCCCATTGGAATTGGGCTTCGGTTAGAAAAGCCCAGGAATATCAGATTTTCGTCCATACAGGGAGGATGATTTGGAGGTTTTTCTAACCAATAGACTTAACTTGTTCCTTTATCAACTATATATTGATTCATTTATTTGGGAAGAAGGTCGACGTCTGAGGATGTACTTGAAGTTATTCCCAAGCAATACCAGTTTATTTAATGTGAGTGAGATTCTACAGATTAGAGATATCTTCAGTCAGTGGGAGATTACACTTCCAGGTATTTTTGGACCATATGAACTTCTCAACTTCACATTGGGACCATACGCAAATGGTACGTCCATCATATCTAAATGATCTTCTTGAATTGAAACTGTGAGTGCTGAAATTGTAGTTCTGGATTAGGAGTTTTTGCTTAACTTGATGGGTGGAAAAAGTCCATTTCAAAAAGCTCTTGTAACAAAGTGAAAAATAAGAGCAAAGATGATGAATACTATATAGTTAAAAGAACAATTTGGTTTAGAGTAGAACAATTTCGAATAACTAACTTCATTTTCATATATTTTTAAGGGCTTGTATACCCCTAAAAATATCATTTGTTGCCTCATTGAATTGGAATTGTGTGTATACCCTGGAAATATTTCTCTTTTGTGTATACTCCTCCTTATTAAGTGTTGACCAAGATAATATAAAAATATGTTTAAAATTTATTTTTTTATTTAATATTATCAAATAATTGTAAAAGATTTTAAAATCTTTTAGATCCACCCACACCCACCCCCACCCCAATTCCCATAAACTAAAATTTAGGGCATACACAACAATGAACTATTGTCCGAATTTTAAAATTAGGGTTTAGGGATTAGGGTTTAAATGGGTTAAATGATATTTCAATGGTATGCACACAAAGGGCATTTGGTCATTTAACGTTTTTTAATTATTTTTTATTATCTTGATCACACCCAATGGGTGGTGGGTATACATACCAAGAGAAGCATTTTTAGGGCAGCCAATGCTTAAAGCTCACTGCATGCACTTGGTCGAGGGAAGGTTCGGATCACTTGGGTCTATTGTATGCAACCTTACCCGGGTTTTTTTTTTGCGATTGGCTGTGTCCATGATTCGAACCCGTGGGGTCCAGGTGACATGGCGGGAACTTTACTGTTGCGCCGTGCTCCCCTTCCAAGAGAAGCATTTTCAGGTGCATACAAATACATGTCAAGAGAAGCATTTTTAGGTGCATACACACAATTCCAATTTTATCGGTGGTATACATCCTATTTGAAATTATTAAACCTTATGAAACTTGAGAAACTTCTCTTGTGTAACATGTTTTGTATTAGAATTATAAAAGTGGCCTGATGTTGTCATCTTTTCCAAGCAATGTTGAACCATAATTATCAATCTCCCATAAATTGCCAATCAAACAGCATTTTCAAACAACTGGTATTGGTAACTGAATACTATCTTATGAAGCCATTTTCTGATCTCGTAACAAAGACCAAGTGGCCAACATCCAAAGCTCTCCATATTTCTTCACACACTAGCTTATAGGTTTTGGTAACACATATTTATTTTTGATCAAGGATCTTTAGAAGCCAAAATAAAAAAGTACCTCAGCAGGGAAGTTTTCTAGTAGGTTTACACAGTTTGAGTTATGTGCAATATTAATAAACTGCAATAGGATAATTAGTTTTGATGTTTATAGCACATATTATTAATGTAATTTCAATCTATTTTAAATTGAATTTAAATAAGTGTTGTTCATTTTTTTCTAAAAAATGGTGGTCTTTATTTTTCACCAAGGTCCACCATTTAAGCTTTTACTGAGAATTCCTTGCCATGTAAATGTATTGGTCACAATTGATAGTTCCAATACCCTCCAAGAAAGGTAACTTATCAGAAATATATGTAATGTACTTTTTGTTTTTTTTTCCTGAGCTAAGAATGCAATCTTGCATGTTTAAATCATTTGAAGTTAATATTCTCTTTTGCTTTTCAAATTGTCACTTTTGAAATATCATAGTCACAGCTGCTGCTTCATAAGGACTTTTTACATCAGTAGTTTATGACTCATTTTTTGTTGCAGTTATTCCAACTACAAGTGCATCAGGATTAAGCAAGGTTGAGGTAGTAGGCATTGTGTTTTGGGGCATGTCTTGGTGCAGCTTTTATCACAGCAGTCATTACTGTTTTATCATGAGAAAGCTCTCTAGAAATCAAAAGGTTCCTAAGCGGCAGCTTATGTAAGTCCTTTTTTCTTCTTTACAATTTAGAAGTTACAAATAACTATAAAAGAATATACAGCAGAAGGGGAATTGTATCCACTGTACATATCTAAGATCAGAAACCCTCTGCTTTGATATCTACAACAAGAGCATGTACTTGTGATAGTTAAATTGTTTTAACTCATCTGCAATGCTCTTTTATCTCAGCAAGCCACCATCATCTTGATGAGTACCTGAATTTGACAAGATTCTCTCTACTTGTATCTCTGATCGTGATCCATCTATCAGCTTTAGCATCTTTGTTCAATCTGCTAAAATGATTTAAAGTAGGATATAGTCAATCCTATTAAATTGTCATATCTTTCTTAACTCAATGCTCAAATTGACATAATTACCATAACAGATTTTCCTTGAGATTTCATTCATTGTGATCTTGCATGTTATGAAAATTGTCTGTCTAATCCTCGGCATTGTTAATAGAAATGTCTCTTCAATTTTGCAATCAAAGATGGTAGACATATCTTCTCTGGTTATGAAATCTTTACAAACTCCACAAAATCAGATCTTCATAATCTATTAGTGGCTTTCCGATTCACCAATTGATGTAAATTGGACCTAGATTCTTTGCCTTGGTTTGCCTATGAGCTACAAAAGTGACATTGGACTTGAATTAGGTGCAGAATAGATGATTATTTAGATTAATATTAGCTTTTCATGCAGATTTATTTTTATTGATCCTGTACAAAAGTGTAGAAGACATTCCAAGAGGCCACAACTGAATTTGATTAACTTCAATTTAGTTAGAGTTGTGTGATTAAATCATTTAAATTTATGTAAAGTCAGATAGGTCAGATTCTTCCCAAAAGTTTTTCATGTTTACTTTTCATGTGAAAGTAATGAAGCTTCTAGTGGAGCCTTTGCTAGAGATTGGGTTTATCTCTTTAGGCCCTTATGTGTATGATTGCTTTGAGAAGTAGGAAGAGAATTTTTTATTTAAAAAATTATATTATTTCTCCTTAATAGGTGGATGGTATTGACTGTTAATTTAAAAGTTGTTGGTATACGTTCCACATGCAATATATACTCTCAGGAATTAGGAACAAAGGATTTATTTAGACCTTTCGTCTTCATTTTATTTCCTACCCAAAATTACCTAAGTAGAATTATGGTTTGTCATTTCTTTCTTCTCCTATTCTTTTTATTTCCTAAAAATTGTGCCTAGAAGTTCATTTGACTCGGCTAAGTATAGTGTGTTGCAAATTACTCCAAATTGGTTATTGGCTCTGCTAACTATATTTTAAGGTATAATCTTTTGTGACTTTGATCTGCCTTATGCAGTGTCCAAAAATTTAATCAAAGTTGATGGTGTGAAAGACTTTAAGTTTGAAGAAATGGCACTAGCTACGAGTAACTTTAGCAACTCCACTCAAGTTGGTGAAGGAGGCTATGGCAAGGTCTATAAAGGTGTTTTAGCTGATGGCACACTTGTTGCCATTAAGCGTGCACAAGAAGGATCATTGCAAGGTTCAAAAGAATTCTTCACTGAAATACAGTTGTTGTCAAGGTTGCACCATCGGAACTTGGTTTCATTGGTTGGATATTGTAATGAAGAAGATGAACAGGTAAATCATCTATGTATGATACATCACAATGATATTGACTAGAATTGACAATTTGGACTTGCCATCACTTTAATTTCCAGAATGTGTTGTCCTAACTTCTAAGTTTTGTTTAGTGGACTATCAGTTATCCAGACTAACTATTGTTTTTAGTAAATCTAGTTGCTAGGAAAAATTTAATTAGGTTGGAACTTTTTGAACTGTTGATACATGCACATCCTTGTGTTCTTTACTACTTGGCAGAATTTGCTTTGTTTTTTTAAAAAATTTTTTTTTTGCCTTTCTTTGACCAAGAATCTATATGTTGAAGATTTCTAATTTGTTAACATTTTATAATTCATAGAATATACTTCATTTTATTACCTGAAGTCTGTCAATATATACTTTGTTATGTTTAATGTTTGTTGAAATATGGAATAGCTTGATAATCTAATTAGGACTCGGTGCTCGAAATTTGGTGATATGAGATTTAAATGTTGTTTAATGGTATTGTTTGTTTTCATAAAACTTATGGTAATTTAGAGCATAGCACTGCTGTTTGGTAGGAATGAAACCCCCAAATGATAGAACGAAGAGAATGAATTAGTTTATTCATAGCCAATGAA
The DNA here is from genome assembly GCA_026586065.1 of Dioscorea zingiberensis. Classification (NCBI taxonomy): domain Eukaryota; kingdom Viridiplantae; phylum Streptophyta; class Magnoliopsida; order Dioscoreales; family Dioscoreaceae; genus Dioscorea; species Dioscorea zingiberensis. The sequence continues at coordinate 52,404,370 of CM048819.1, forward strand.
TCAGTTTAAATACATGTGTTAAGCTAATGAAGTTGCCCCTGGTGAACGTAAGAGATATATAACTATACATATATATATATATGTATAGCTAACACCCTCCCTCAAACACACGAGGGAGCAGACACCGAGAGTTTGGACAAAAGGAAATCATGTTGTACCTGAGTCTGAGACTTGGTGGACAAGTCAGCAAGCTGGCGCTCTGAAGGAACTGGGGAGCAAGAGTACCTTGACTGTACTGATCAAGCAAGAAGAAAGCATCAACACCGATATACTTGGAGAGTTAATGCTTCACCAGATTTAGAGTAATTTGAATAGCACCGATGTTGTCACAGTGAAGGGGAGTCAGAGTAGGAGAAGCAACACCAAGGCCCTGAAGGAGCCAGCGTAACCAAACAATCTCCTCAGCAGTAGTGGCCATAGCACGGAGCTCAACCTCAGTGCTGGACCGAGAAATACCTGTCTACTTCTTGGACTTCCAGGCAATAAGAGAAGAGCCTAAGAACAAACAGAAGCACATATGAGAACAGCGATCGGTCGGATCACTAGCCGGGTAGCGTCGAGATGCATACGAAGGCGCAAGAACGCTGTATTGAAAAAGAGGCCAAGAGCGAACGCTGGAGGTAAGCGGATCTTGCAATAGATGAGCATAGTAAACAGAAGTAGGTGAAGCTCATCAGGACGCAAGCAATGCCAGGTTGGGTGATGGTAAGGTAGACCAAACTCCTAACTAAGTGGCAGTAGTAAGTCGGATAGGGCAAGAAAGTCCCCTCATCAGGACGCAGCTGAAGGTGAAGCTCCATAGGAGTGGCCACGGTGCGGGAGTGAGAGAGAGCAACCCGAGCCAAGAGATCAGAAGTGTAACGCTGCTGGGAGAGCTGAAAACCATCGGTAGTAGAAGTAACCTTAATATCCAAAAAATAACTGCTGCAGTAGGTGATGCTTGACGAATCTACATGAGAAGGGTCGTTACCAATGATAATCATATCATCCACATAGAGCAACAGAAGAGTCCGGCCATAAGAGGAGGAGTGCACAAACAGAGCCGGATCATGCAGGCTTGGCTGAAAACCAACGGTTGTCATTGCAGAACTGAAGTGCTCAAACCAAGCTCGGGGAGCCTGTTTAAGGCCATAAAGGGCCCGGTGTAAGCGGCGAACAAGGCCATAAGGAGAGGAAAGACTTTAGGGAGGAAGCATATACACTTCCTTCTAATGGTCACCGTGAAGAAAAGCATTCTTCAAATCAAGCTGAAAGAGAGACAAGCGGCGGATGTCAGCAACAACAATAAGAGCCCGAACGGTAGTTATGTGAGCTACATGAGCAAAGGTCTCATCATAGTCCTGACCTTGCTCCTGTTGAAAACCACGGGCCACAAGACTAGTCTTGTACCTCTCAACAAAACCATCAGAGCGAGTCTTGACCTTATAGACCAACTTGCAAGTAATAGGAACCGTACCAAGAGGAAGAGGAACCAGGTCATAAGTAGAAGTACGCTCGAGAGCCTCCAACTCAGCGGACATAGCTTGACACATCACTCCGAGGGTATCTATCTGACTTCACGGTAAGAAGGCGGCTCTAGAAATACCACCGGCGAGGCGGGGAAGGGCTAGTATGCCAAGTGGCTGAGAAGCAAGGCTAAAAGCGGTTAGGTGGATGGCGATCCCGGAGGGATATTTGCATGCGGGAGGATCATCCGCAGAATGCTTTCATTTGGAGGAGGCGAAGGCACCAAAGGTGAAAGAGAGCACAAAAGGAGGGGCGAGGCGGCAAACATAGTGATAAGGAAGGGTGGGAGCGAGAACTTGGGCCGGAAGAGACCGACAAAATACTTGAGAGGCGGAGGAGGTGGGCCGAGACCACGAGGTGGGGTGGAGGTGAAGACTCAAACGAAGGTGGGGAGGGGAGAGACACAGGTGGATGGGAAGACACAAACAGAGGTAGGGAGGAGAGAGATGGTGGGGTAACACAGGAGAGGGTAAGACAGGGAGTGAGGATACAGGTGCCGATAAGGTGGGAACAGTGAGGAACTGAACATCAGTCGGTGTGGTGGAGGAGTGAGAAGAGGAAAAAGCTGATGGGACAAAGAAAGGGTGATCCTCGATAAACGTGACATCAGGCGAGATATGAAAGCGACACACGATAGGATCGTAATACCTATAGCCCTTGTGCTCAGGATTATAGCCAAGGAAGACTCAAGGAACGGACTGGGAAAAGAGCTTAGTTCGCTCACGGGGTAATAGAAGAACATAACACAGGCAACCAAACACACGTAAGTGAGCGTAACATGGAGGGTAAGAGAAAAGACACTCGTCGGGACTGCGGCCCTGAAGGAAAGTGGAGGGTTGAAGGTTGATGAGATAGACAACAGTGGAGACTGCCTCAGCTCAGAAGTGTGGTGGAATATGGGAGGCAATGAAAAGGGTACGAGCAGTCTCAATAATATGGCGATGCTTCCTTTCCGCAATGTTATTTTGAGCATAAGCACCAGGAAAGGAGAGCTGAGGAATAGTGCCATGGGAGGCGAGAAGGGCATGAAATTCGTGAGATAGATACTCTCCCCTAGAGTCGAAATAGAAAGTACAAATGGAGACAGAGAATTGGGTGCGGACCATAGTAGAGAAGTCAACATAAATCTTAAAGAACTCAGAACGAGAACGCATGAAATAGATCCAAGTGTAACGGGAGAAATCATCAATAAAGATAACATAATAACGATGCCCGCCCTTGGAAACAAAAGGCGCGGGACCCTATACATCAGAATGAACCAACTCAAAAGGACAGGCAGATCGAGACTCACTGGACTGATAGGGGAGTTGTAGCTATTTGCCAAGCTTACAACCCGTACATGAATGAGAACGATCAGTGGAAACACGACCTAACACATCCTGGTGGATGAGAGAGGACATGCGAGAACCACTAGGATGTGCGAGATGATGATGCCACTAGGTGAAGCCAACAGAAGGTAGACAAGGAGATAAAGGGGGACAAAAGGTGGAAGCAACTGGCGGCGAAGATGATGGCGGAAGATGAAGGTGGTTAAGCACATACACCCCACTACGGCGATGGACAACTCCAATGAGGATCCCTGTAAGACGATCCTGCACAAGACAAGCAAACTCATAAAAAATAACAAGATAGCCATGGGAAGTGAGCTGGCTGACAGAGATAAGGTTTATGGACAGCTAGGATATGTAGACATCATTTAGAATGTGGAAGTGGGGGTATGTAAGAGACCGTAACTAGTGATGAGAAAGGTGGTTGCATCAACAATGATGATACGAAGGTTGAAGGAAACAGGCTGGCAGGAATGATGGTGGATGTCATCATAGGTCATATGGAAAGAGGCTCCATAGTCAAGCAGCCAAGAGAACTAAGAGATATCTGTAGAATCTGGAGGCGATCGGTGGTGAAAAGAGGTGTGTAAAGGCGGCATGACATCGATTCTTGAAATTTGTGAAGGGGGACTTGACTCCGGGAGAGCTATTGGGCAAGTTGTAGGTTCTGCTCGGCTGACAAAGAGGCAACTTGAAGAAGAGCAGAAGATAAAATTTGAGTGCGGCCTTATTCGCTGCGGCTAACTAGCTGCGTTCTGTTGAGCCCATTGCATCTTGCGGCATTCAATCTGAATGTAGCCGAGCATGGCGGTAATAAGCGGCGAGATGACCCGTCGTTGAAGTCTGGGATCCACTGGCTGAAATTTGGAGATTGTGAAGTAGAGGCTTTGGGGCACTAAAACACAGGAGAAGGTAATATGAAGCGTAGGGGACAACTGGCCGAGTAGAAGCCGTGGTAGAAACTAGGGAAGCGGCAAGAGCGGTCGCAGCGGGCGGCGGTGGCGGAACCACATCTACGGATCGAAGACGGGTCTCCTCAACAATCACGGAGGCCAAGGTGTATTTGAGAGGCGGAGGAGCGACCGATGTAGGGCTGAGCACGAACCGCCTCGAACTTCAGTGAAGTCGCGCATGAGGAACTTCATAGATGTGGAGATAGTCCGCGGTCTGAGCAATAGCGAGGCCTTTGGGTAAAATACAGGTAGGACAAGGAGATGGGGCCATCTCATCCTGCTGACACCATAAGTATTTGGCGTAGCAAAAAGTCTTAGGCAATTTTATCCGCGTTGGTAGGTGATGGCGAGAGTCTGCGGCAAGGAGTAAGCATAGCGCTTGGTGGAGGAAGGTAAAAGTACTGCACAAGTGATCCCAAATCGCTTTGGCCAAGTAGGAAAATCACATAAGACCAAATAAATGGGAAGCTTCGCCGCGACTAGCGAGAGGACAACGATAGTGCGAGAGTCATCCTCATACCACATGGCCCAAGCACGGAATCGGGAGGAAGCCTCACTTGCTACTTGCAATGAGGCAGAGGCGAGCCCTAGAGAATAAGGAAGGAGGAAGTGGAGCACATGCGAGTACCACCAGCGTGACCCCGAGAGGTTAAGACCTAGGAGGAGCACACAAAGGGTGGAAGACTATACCTTGTAATTTTTCCAATAGGCATCACATCGGCTTTACGGAGATATAGGGAACTTGGGCGGAAGCCATTGGAGCAAAAGTGAAAAAAGAAAACAAACAGTGGCCAACTGTAAGAATGTAGAAACACAAAGATCCAATTGATTTTGCAATAGTAGCTTCACTTGATGTTATAATATTATATCCAAATTGAAGATGCCCAAAATGAACAAGAATAGAGTTGTCAGGTAAAAGCTCCAAAATAACTGAAGATCAAGAGTTGAAAATCGAGAGTCAGGTGACTAGTGCTTTGATACATGATAGAACGAAGAGAATGAATTAGTTTATTCACATCCAATAAATCAGTTTAAATACGTGTGTTAAGCTAATGAAGTTACCCCTAGTAAACATAAGAGATATATAACTATACATATATATATGTATAACTAACACAAACAACACCCCACCCACCTGTTTGAGAGCATGAACTACTCCACAAGAATGAAGCAATTTTCACAACATAGATTCAAGAAAGACATTCACATAAATTAGCTCACACTTAGAAACCCATCAATCCATTCACATTTAAACACCAAAAACACACATGCCACAAGATACATAGGATGGAATACAATCATCTTACTTGAGATCTTCCAAAGCCACCCTTCATTCTCCAAGAGAACTCTAAGTAGAAGAGCAAGAGCACTTCACCTTCTTCTCTCTAGTTTTTCTCCTCTCACATAATATACACATAGTTCATGATAATAAAGTAAGAAAAGTTACAACCCCTCTTTTTAATTGAGTGGGCCTCATACACCAAACATAAACAAACTTAAACTAAGTGGGCCCCATACACAAATATAAAAACATTACATGTTTGGGTTTAAACTTCAACACTCCCATATTCATCTTAAATTAGTCAACAAATTTAGAGTCTGTACTAAAAGAAAGAAATATGTGTTTCCTGTGAATGCCACCGTGCTTAAACTTCAACCCCCTCTCTTTCTAGACTATAGATTGATTTTGTACGAGACATAACTGATGGAAATTCTTCTTAGGGCTTATAGGGCATTTGAAAATGTACGAGTATAAACAATATTGTAGCAAAGACATTTGCTTCTGTCATTTGAGTAGCAAGTTGAGTAAATAACTCCAAATCTGTGTTGTAAGATTGACTATTGCAGTGTCCTTGATGTGGTTCGAAGGAATGTATATACTTTTATTAGCTTAGACTATCAATATTTGACTGTCATAGTCTAATGTTTCAATTTTTGTCATATCTCTGTCTAACTTCTAGGGTTAGTTTAGCTTCTTAATTGTTCGCTTCTCGTAAATATATTGCAGATGTTGGTCTATGAATTCATCCCAAATGGTACTTTGGGAGATCACCTTTCAGGTATGCATTTTGATTTTCTTTCTGCAATAACATTAATTATTTGGCTTGATCAACTGCAATTTTGTGATATATTCTTTCAAATTGCCTTTTGTTATATTTCATAATGTACAAAGCTAGTCTTTTTTATTTGCGATACTAAGTAAAAAACCTTTTATAGAGGAAATGAATAAATACGTATTCAGGATTCATATATATCTTAATAATAATAGACACACACACATAAAAACAAACAATTTAGTTCTTAATCTTCCTTTTGATATAGTAGTTTTCACTTCACATCCACTTTGAATTCTATGATGATATTAAGGAATTCTTACTGCTGTCATTAGGGTATCAATGGCAAGAAGGAATAGTTATGCAGGATAGAAAACACTTAGATTCCTTGACACCAAAAAAGTAAAATGTAAATGATTATTATTATTCTTATTTTTTTAAAAAAAGCTATTGCATCTGAGAATCAAATGGAGAAAGTAGGTAAAATAATGAGAAAATATTCAACATAAAGAGAACAAAATAACCATAGATGGAAAATAGGAGCACTAGATGTGATAAATTTTCTCTTTTGTGAAATAGGTCGAAACATGCAATAGTGAGGAGGATCAATTCTTCTTGTCTAGCCCATCCATTGTGTTTGATATGATACTACGCTTGACAAATTTAGTTTTCAAAGTGGAATTAAGTGTGTTGAAGACTACTGGAGAGTACTATCTGTTTGTGTTAGAGCATATCAATTTTTCTAGTGTCAGATGAAGCAGTTGAGATTTGAGAAAGGTCTTTATGATTCTTAAAATTGGAACAAAGGATTGTAGGACCTTTGTAGAATTATGAGATAGCTATAACAACACATGTAGGACTTTGAGTTCTAATACAATTGTAAAAAAAAAAAAGGTCATTCATAATTTAAATATAAACAAGAATTCATAGTGAAGACTAATGAAAAATCAAATGTGATTGGGATTTTCTCTCTCTTCAACATTCAATAACTATTCTTCTGTTTCCCTATATTTAGGGAGCTTAATATCCAATAGATCATAGTTTGCTCATCATAATCAAATATCTTCTTTATTTTTTAAAGTGTTTCTTTGATAAAATTGTAATGTGCATGAACAAATGGCCTGAACCATAATGGCTATATATAACAGCAGAACTTTTCCAAAAAAATATATAACAACAGAAGTCTTCAATACCTAGCAGAAGTCCGAAGCTCTCTTAGATTGCTGGTATGGGTTTAGTCAGACTTTCGTTTCATGGAAAGGAAGTGTCGTTGGTGCAAATCTTGCATTTTTGTCAAGTCATCCTTTATACTACCAGTATGCACAAACGTGATCACCTGTGTTGTATTAGTCACCCAAAATAAACATATAGCAACATACCATGGTGCTGACAGTGCTGTTAGTTGTATATGTATGTATAGACCTCATCCTGTATAGGTGATTAGTGTCTTATGTTCACCACAGGTGGCTTCATCACCCATATGTATCTTTCTCATAGTTATAATCATTGATTATCATCTTTTAGTTCTAACATGATATCACAGCTTCCGATCTAGGACTTTCCCTAGGGACCCCACGCGACCTCCTCCTCATTCTGGTGACCCTGCGCGACCTTTCTCTTCTCCTCCCGGCGACCCTCCGCTCTGCTTCTTCTCTTGGCAACCCCGCGCCACTTCTCCGTTCGACGACCCCGCATAACGTCGCGCCCTTGTTCTTCTTTTCCCGGTGAGCGGACGCCCTGGTTCTTCTTTTCCTTCTGACGCCTTAGTTCTTCTGCTCCGCTGACTCCCCAATGAGATCGTGCCATCTCCAGACGCCTTTCTGAGTCGGCCTAATCTCCCAAAACCCCTCTTCCTCTCTTCAATCCGGCAATGTTTTTCATAGCGGACAAGGCGAACATCCCTTTCCACATTCGCTTCGCCCGCGCAGCTGCTGTCAAGTGAAGCGCCGCCGCCTCCACAGTCGCCGGTGAGGCTTGGAAGTTTTCCTCTTTAGATCCAACGCGCGATTCAATGCCTCAGTCCCATGCAAGATCTAGATCTAGGAAGAAACGTGTGAATAGGAGCGCTCCTCCTGTTGATCCAGGCTCTGTTTATAATATAGATGTCGGGGAGATTGATCCTTAATTGTGTCCACACTATGCTTCCGATATATACCAGACCGAAGGAGTACATAATGAAATAATTGTTACCACTAAGCAAGTAATTACTCCACATTCAGTCAAACTGCAAGTTTGGCCAATCCTTGTGGCACTTGGTGTGGTACTAGCCATAAGTGTAATGCGGAATTACTTAAGTAGTAAAAGTACCACGAGGCTGAGGTAGTGAATCCATAGGGACCGGCACTAGTACTCACTAGAACTCTATTACCTAGCCTAAAAAATATGGTTGGTGATGGATTGATCCTAATTAGAAGTCTAAATTGAACTAGCTAAGATGACAGTTGGAAATCTAGGGTTTATCAATCAAGGGAGTATGGCACCTCGGATCACTATCCCCTAAGAATTCCTCATGACTAATCCTTTAATACTAGTAATATTAGTTTGGCCTAGATCTCTCGCTAACCAAACCCTGGTCCGAATACAACGACTTCGCCACATGACTGTATTATTATTGGTATTTTATGGTTCTTACTATTAAGTTTTACCCTAATCCGGAATGTGAGTTGCGGTTGCAAAGCAACCCAACCGACCACCCGATCTCTCAGCGTGCGCCCCCCTATTGTCTATGCTAAGACCTAGCCTGACCGCGATCTCTTGTTATGCATCAAGCAATTCTGATAAGATGGATGACGCTTTCGCACGAACAAACCACACAAATAAGCACACATAGACAATTCGCCGAAATAAATAAAAAGGAAACTAATGTTAATAAGGAAAAAGATTCACAAGTTCATCTAAGAGTTCAAGGACCCGAGGCACCGCAAGGGGTTTAGTCTCTCATATTAATGACAAACATCACAATAAATATGGAGGAAGACATAAAAAGACTCATGAACTCCCTGGCTCGATGCTTCCTCTGCCTTCAACTTCTCGCCGAAACCCTAGCCGTCGGTTCCTGGATGCACCAAAAGTCCCCTTTGAAGAGTGGAACCGATGACCTTTTGTGAACTTCAGATTTTACGATACACGCCCGTGTCATCTGGTACACGCTTGTGTGCTTTTCAGGAGTTCTTCTAGAAACACGATTTCAACGAGTACACTGGGTAGTATACGCCCATGTCATCTTCTACACGGTCGTACCATCTGACACAGGGCCGTGTCTTCCATAGGCTGAGTGTGCTTCTTAATTAATTTCAATTTTAATCCACACGCCCGTGTGAGTGACCGTGTCATGCTCTGTTTTGGCCCTTTTTACTCTGAATAGCTCCCGAAATTGCTTCTTTTCTCCGAAGTGCCTAATTATTTGTCAATTTACACAAAACTCCCAACAACACACAAAAGTGAGAGAAACTATGCCAAAATAAACGCAAAGTGCATGAAAATATGATAAGAAAATATGTATAATTATGCACTTATCAACACTCACAATGGATATAGTTTGGATAGTGATTCGAAGTCTGTTAACATTCTGGGTAAGAGACAAAAATCAGTGGTGGGTAGCACACAAGATGTTAGAGATGCAAGTGCCTCCTCGGCCTACATTGCTTTCGGTCATCTTTGCCGTTACACCTCCTCTAATAAGCCCGTCATCTCCGCCCCTGCAGGTATCTTTCAGTCTTCTTCGTTGCTTCACTCTGGAGCCTCTTTTTACATGACCTATGATGCCTCCCACCTTCACTCTTGAAAGTCTGTTTCCTCTGATCTTCGTGTCATCATTGCTAATGGCACTACCCTTTCCATCACTAACCATGGCCTCTTACATACCACCAACTTCCACATTCTAGATGTTGTCTATATACCCCAGCTGTCCATGAATCTTATCTCTGCAGACCAACTAGCCTCCCATGGCTATATTGTTATTTTTGATGATTTTGCGTGTAGGTATGCGGTATTATTGTTTCTTTGGGACCCTCATTGGAGTTGGTCATCGCCATAGTGGGGTGTTTGTGCTCGATTGCCTTCACCTTCTACCATCATCTCTATCCCTTGGCGCCTCCACCTTTTGTTTCCCTTTGTCTATTTGTCTCCCTTTTGTTGGCTTTGCTCAGTGGCATCATCATCTCGGACATCCTAGTGGCTTCCGCCCGTCCTTTCTCATCTATCAAGGTGTGTTAGGTCGTGTCTCAGTTGATTGTTCTTATTCTTGTATGGGTTGTAAGCTTGGTAAACAACTACAACTCCCCTATCGGTCCAGTGAGTCTAGGTCTGTGTCTCCCTGTGAGTTGGTTCATTCTGATGTCTGGGGTCCCGTGTCTTTTGTCTCCAAGGGTGGGTACCGTTATTATGTTTATTTTATTGATGATTTCTCTCGTTACACTTGGCTATATTTTATGCGCTCTCGTTCTGAGTTCCTTAAAATTTATATTGACTTCTCTGCTATGGTGCGCACCCAATTCTCTGCTTCCATTTACGTTTTCCGTTCTGACTCAGGGGGAATATCTTTCTCACGAGTTTGTGACCTTCTTGTCTCCCATGGCACTCTTCCTTAGCTCTCATGTCCTGGTGTCCATGCTTAGAATGACACTACAGAACAGAAGCATTGTCATATCATTGAGACTGCCCGTATCCTTCTCATTGCCTTCCATGTTTCACCCCACTTGTGAGCTGAGGTTGTCTCCACTACTGCCTATCTCATCAACCTTCAACCCTCCACTTTTCTTTTGGGTTGCAGTCCAGGCAAGTGTCTTTTCTCTCACCCTCCACGTTACGCTCACTTGCGTCTGTTTGGTTGCTTATGTTATGTTCTTCTCCTATCTCGTGAGCGGACTAAACTCTCTGCCGAGTCCATTCCTTGTGTCTTCCTTGGCTATAGTCTTGAGCATAAGGGCTATAGGTGTTACGATCTTGCCGCACGTCGCCTTCGTATCTCGCGCGATGTCATGTTTGTCGAGGATCAACCTTTTTTTGTCCCGTCTGTCTCTTCCTCTTCTCACTCCACCACACCAGGTGATATCCAGTTCCTCACTATTCCCACCCCATCTCCGCATGTACTTCCACCCCATGTCTTACCACTTCCTGTTTTACCCCCACCGCCTTTTTACTCCCCATCGCCGCTTGTACTTTCACCCCCTATCTTACCACCTCCTGTTTTACCTCCACCGTCCCTCCCCTCCCCACCTTCATCTGTGTCTCCCCTCTACCTGTGTCTCCGCCCACCTCCTCCTCGTCTCCATTGTCTGCTGATCTTCCTGTCCAAGTTCGTGTTCCCACCCTTTCTTATCACTATGTTAAATTAGCTCTCACAATCCCTTCACAGGAGCCTTCACTTTCAGCGGTGCCTCAGAAGCTTCACATGCTTGAGGTGTCACATGAGATGATCCTCCTGCTCGCAGATATCCCCTCCGTGATCGCCATCCTCTCGACTACCTCAGCCTTGCTACTTAACTGCTTGACCTCCTAGCCCTTCCTGCTTTTGCCCGTTGTACTCTAGAGCCAGCTTCTTACTAAGAGGCTATCCAGATACCTGAGTGGCAGGCTACCATGTCCGTTGAGTTTGAGGCTCTCGCACGCACTTCTACTTGGGATCTAGTTCCCATTCCTCCTAGTACGGTTCCTATTACATGCAAGTAGGTCTATAAAATCAAGACTCGCTCAGATGGTTCAGTAGAGATGTACAAGGCACGGCTTGTGGCCTCTGACTTTCAACAAGGCGAGTGGGACTATGATGAGACCTTTGCTCCATTGGCTCACATGATTACTATTTGAACTCTTATTATTGTTCTTTGCATCGCCACTAGTCTCCCTTTTAGTTTGACGTGAAGAATGTTTTTCTTCATGGTGACCTTCAGTAGGAGGTGTACATACTTCCTCCCCTAGGCCTCTCTTCTCTTTCTGGCCTTGTCTGCCGCCTACGTCGGGCTCTCTATTGTTTAAACAGGTTCCCCAGGCCTGGTTTGAGCGCTTCAGTTCTGCATTGACAGCCACTGGTTTCAGCTAAGTCCGCATGATCCGGCTTTGTTTGTGCACTCTTTTTCTCATGGTCGGACTCTTTTGTTGCTCTATGTGGATGATATGATTATCACTGGTGATCCTTCTCATGTGTAGTTCGTCAAGCATAACCTTCAACATCGGTTTCAAATGACTAATCTTAGCCGATTAAGCTATATTTTAGGAATCGAGGTCACTTCTACTGTCAATGGGTTTCAGCTCTCCCAACAACATTACACTTCTGATCTCCTGGCTCGCGCTATTCTCTCTTACTCCCCCACTGTGGCCACTCCTATGGAGTTTCACTTTCAATTATATCCTGTCAAGGGGGCTCCCTTGCCCGATCCGACTCGCTACCGCCACTTAATTGGGAGCCTGGTCTACCTTACCATCACCCGGCTAGACATTGCTTATGTTGTGCATGTTCTGAGTCAGTTTGTCAGTACGCCTACTTCTGTTCACTATGTTATCTATTGCGGCTCCTGCGCTACCTCCGGGCGACTCCGTCTCATGGTCTCTTTTTCTCCCGTAGCAGCCCTCTGCAGCTTCGTGCATACTCTGATGTTACCTAGGCTAGTGATCTGGCTGATCATTGTTATGTTACTGGTTTCTGTTTGTTCTTGGGTTATTCTCTCATTTCTTGGAAATCCAAGAAGCATATAGGTGTTTCTCGGTCCAGCACCGAGGTTGAGCTCTGTGCCATAGCCACTGATACAGAGAAGATTGTTTGGTTGTGCTGGCTCCTTCAAGACCTTGTGTTGCTTCTTCTGCTCCGACTCCCCTTCACTTGTGACAACACCGGTGCTATTCAGATCACTCTAAATCCAGTAAAGCATTCACTCTCCAAACATATCGGTGTTCATGTTTTCTTCTTGCGTGATGAGTATAACCAGGGCATCCTTGCTCCCTAATTTGTTTCTTCAGAGCGCCAGCTTGCCGACTTGTTCACCAAGTCTCAGACTCGAGGTGCAGCATGATTTCCTTTTGTTCAAACTCTCGGTGTATGAATCCAACGAGTTTGGGGGTTGGGTGTACGTATGGACCTCAGCTTGTATAGGTGATTAGTGTCTTATGTTCACCATGGGTGGCTTCATTAGCCATATACCTGTATTTATATCCTTCTCACAGTTATGATCATTGATTATCATCTCTTAGTTCTAACCGGTGCCATTTTTGAAAGTAGAGTATCTACATTTTTGGTGGCAGCTACTACATGGTTGATATTATTTAATTATGACAGGTAGATCAAAAGAGCCTATGAATTTTTCAGTGAGATTGCGCATTGCATTGGATTCTGCCAAAGGCATCCTCTATCTGCATACTGAAGCAAACCCTCCGATATTCCATAGAGATATTAAAGCCAGCAACATATTGCTAGACTCAAAACTCGTGGCGAAAGTTGCTGATTTTGGACTTTCGCGGCTTGCACCTGTACCGGATATTGAAGGCACCACACCTGATTATGTCTCAACTGTTGTGAAGGGCACTCCAGTAAGTGTAGCTGTTGAAATTTTACTTATGGTTCATATTTATGAAATAATAATTTGTAAGAGAAGTTCTCTTTACTTTCAATTTTCATACTTGAATGCCAAAGTTTATTAATAATTTCATCTACTTGTACTGCTTTGCATATGCAAGTCAAATAAATTTGGCCATTTTGATTTTAATGCTAGAATGACAATGAACAGGGTGTCTTATGGCCCTCCTCTATTTGTAACATACCGTTGGTCTCTGTAAAATTCAGAGAGAAGTATAGCCCTATTTTAATAATGAAAAATCCTCTATCCAGGTTTTAGGTGGTGGACTATCTTAATAAATGCAAGTTATAAAATTTAGCTCCTTATTTAGGAAACTGTGACGTGAGCCACTTGAGTTCAGGGGTTGTTTTTTTTATCTGACTGTACTTATGCATAGTTAGGCTTGTCCAAGGGCTGGGTTACCCGTCCAAGCTTGAAGTCCCGCTCGAAAAATGAAAAGGTTTAGACAAAAATCTTAAGCCCGAATATCGGGTCTTAGACAAAGAAAAGAGCCAAATTAAAATATGGGTCGGGTCTTGGGTATGATGGTTTAGGCCCAAATCCGACCCGACACAACCCGAATTATATACAAATAAAATTAATTAATTAATTATTTATAATTATTTATAATAAAATTGAACAATTTATTTGTATGTTTTAATTTAAAAATGTAAAATAATAGTATAATTTAATTTTCCTATCAAAACTCACTAAGATTTAATTTATTATCAAATTATTTTTATTTAAAAATGTAAACTCTATTTTTTTAAAATAAATTTTAATTTAAAAAAAATTAAATATGGATGTACTTTTTGGTTTTTATGGATCTACTTTTTGCATTTATTATGATAGTACACCACTTGGGAATTGTTTTTAGCATTCAGCTTTGTCTTTCTTCACCTTCAGGTTTTTATGGATGTACTTTTTGCAGGGTTACCTTGATCCAGAATACTTCCTGACTCATATGCTGACGGACAAAAGTGATGTGTATAGCCTTGGAGTTGTCTTTCTGGAGTTATTGACAGGGATGAAGCCTATTATGCATGGAAAAAACATTGTCAGAGAGGTACACAGCTCACATGTTCTTTTTCTTCTCTTTTTCAGCGCCTTGCTTGATTTCATGAGAATGCTATGACCAAAAATTTGAGCATTCTTCTTGGTTGATCATATCAGTCTACCAACCTACTCTTCAAAGTTTTTGTTTTGTTATTATGCCCATAAATAGAATACATATAAGGGAGCTTCCAAAGGCATTATATGGACATTTGCATTATTAGAGTAACTAATAGTCCCACTTCAGTTAATTAACTAAATTTGGATTTGAATATTTAAGTCTAGTTCTCTCATCCTTTTAGCTTAAGCTTTGGGGTTGAATTGAGTCAAGCCCACACTCCAATGGCATATATATACCAATTACCAAGCATCTGACCTCACAGAGAAGGAAAATTCATAGTGGAGGGGGCTAATATTGACAACCATTTAGGTGCATGCGCACATTGAATCAACACTTGAGAGAGCTTCATAGTTGGCCTTAAATTGGTTGAATGATTGAAATCGTTTAAATTGGCTAGATGCTCCCCTTCTGCTCTGTCTCTCTCGCTTGATATCAAATAACATTGGGATCTTAAAGGTAATAAATTAGGTCATTGTAGTCAGGCTATTATCTTTTTCACCATTGATTATTCACTAAAAATTGATCAGCTGATAAAGTGAACAGTGACTTGAAGAAAAGTTTTAGATCTTATACTACCTTTTGGAGAATTATGGATTTATGTTTTTGAATTTAATTCTGTCATAGAAAACATCAATATAACTCTATAATAAGTAAAAAAGCATATTCATTGAATGTTTGTTTAACTTCATGTTTTAGATTTTACTAAATCTTCAGCCTAGAGTAAATTTTTTGGGACTTGTAAAGAAGTTGTGGATCTTGAAGATATCCTTCTAACAAATAGATTATCTCCAAATTCTATGAAGATACCATTGGTTTCATTAGGGTTCGAGGCATTTTTCATATTATCTTGGTTCTCAAGGCAAAACCCCCCAATGCAACTCGCCTCTCCTGCTAAGTTGCTACATTTGGGTAGCTTTTCAAGCAGTTATCTTTATAATAGTTTAAGCATAAGTAGATTTATTTGGGAAGGTGCCATTTAGGAGATCAGCGCCATGCTGAAGACATGTTCTATTTTCTAAAGTTCCCTGGTCACTTGATTTATAATTTTCTAACTACCACTCTAGCTTTTCAAATGAAAACCTCATGGTTTACTAAGCATCTAATCTGACAATTTCATGCAAAAATTTCACTGTTCCAGGTGAATTCAACCTACCAATCCGGTAATATTTTCTCAATCATCGATGGCCGGATGGGTGCTTACCCCTCTGAATGTGTTGAGAAATTCATCTCATTGGCACTTAAATGTTGTCAAGACGAAACGAAAATGAGGCCATCAATGTCAGAGGTAGTCAGAGAACTGGAGGTCATATGGCAAATGACGCCGGAAGTTGATGCAACACCATCAGATTCTATAGTCGCAGAGTCACACTATACAGCCACAACTACATCATCATCCTCTGTGACCGGAAATCCGTACATGTCTTTTGACGTCTCTTGTAATAGCCCCAGTAGTCTTAGTCCTCGATGACCACTGCAAGTTCCCCAGTTTGTTAGAAATGTATATTGTAATAATTTCTTTGATTATTTTTGTAATGATATATGACTATTTTTCTTTTGTTGTGTCTCTTTCGTTTGTCTCCAATTCTGATTTGATTATGCGCTAAAGAGAACATTTCCGTTATATTGAGAGTCTTTGAGAGGGGCGTAGCTTGATTTAGTCTCCCGGCGTGGTTGTTTGATGCTTAAAAGAAATTTTTGATTGTAGATTGATTCTTGGGGTTTTTGTTTAGATGGGACCCCCCTCAAGTTCTCGGACAGATATGTTGTTTTTTGATCTCTAAATTGGTATGGTTCCTCTGGTTCTCTGAGTTGGTATGATTCTTCTAAAGTTTTGAGCCGGTATGGCTCTTCGGGATCTTTCAACCGATATAGCTCTTCAAGATCTTTGAACCGGTATGATTCTTCGGAATATTTGAACCGGTATGGTTCTTCGGAATATTTGAACCGGTATGGTTCTTGTATCTATCTGATGAGCATTTGGAATGTTGTGGAAGCACTTATAGATAGATAGCATTCTACTCTGGTATGGGTGAGTGGTTTTCTTGTATTTGTTTTTTGATGGGGCGGGTGGCGCCCATCCTTGCATATAGGAGAATGGCTTTTTTGAAGGTTGTCTTTGCTTTGAGTGATTTCTCATATATGCTGTGAATTGTAAATCAAAAAATTATAAAAGATGATAAAGGAAATAATAGATCAGAAAGAAGTAATCAACTTTATTGATAATACTTCCGTAAATGTTTGGCATGGTATGGACGTCTGAGACTCCGTCCATCCATTTTAGCAAGCCAGTATGTTCCTGGCCGTATAACTTCCTTGACGATGTATGTTCCTCCCAATTAGTGTTCAACTTCCCCGTTCGGCTTTTATTACCTTGAAATTTATTCTCCTTAAGAACTAAATCGCCAACTTGGGAGTTACTTCTTTCACCCTAGCATTGTAGAATTTCTTGACTCTTTGGCGGTATGCGCGGCTTGGATATTAGGCGTAATCCCTTCTTTCTTCTAAGAGGTCAAGTTGGCTCTGAGTCATTTCCTCATTACTCACTTGGATCAAAAGAACCCCGTCCAGGAGTAGGAGCTGATATCTCTGTAGGTAGAATAAGCTTTAACTCCAAAAGCTAGTCGCGAAGGGTGTTTCTCCGGTGGGAGTTGAGGCTGATAGTTTGATAAGCTCATAGAGTCCCGGTATTTCTTGACCCGGCTAGATTACGTTTGAAGAACTTCGGGTTTTAGGCTATGGAGTAAAGTTCTATTAGATACCTCGACACGCCTATTTGCTTAAGGATGGAGTAGCGGAGTGAGCCTTGACTCTATCTGTCGAGATCGGCCGTGAGAACTTCTTGAATGTTGGGTTTTCAAATTGGCTGACCATTATCGATTAATGAACACTTTGGGATGCCAAGCCAAATGATTACTGACTTCCATAAGAAACTTTGTCAAGCTTTTTCTGTAATGGAAGCTAATGGTTCTACCTCAATCCATTTAGTGAAGTAATCGATTGCTACAATTAAGAACTTTAACTTCCGAACAGCTGCTGGGAAAGGGCCAAGTATATCTACTCCCCACAAAGCGAAAGGCTTTGTGCTTACAATGGCTGTCAGTGGAGCTGCCGGGCACAGTTGAATATTTGAATGGCATTGGCATGCATCACATCTCTTGACAAAATCCATTAAATTTTTAGCCATGGTGGGCCAATAATATCCTTGTCAAAGAACTTTATGGCTGAGGTCTTTTCCTCCCAAAATGATCTTCGGCGATTCCTTCATGGATTTCCTGAAGAACATAGGTTGATTCAGAAGGACGGAGGCATTTCAGAAGTGGGAGGGTGTATGATCTTTTGTAGAGTTGTCCGTCTACCACGCTATATCGGGAGGATCTGGTGGTGATTCTTCGGGCTTCTTTAGGATCTTAGGGAAGAACACAGTTATGGAGATAGTTCAGAATTGGATCAATCTAGCATGGCGTATCATCAATGTCCATAAGCTCTTCGACTGGACGACATTCAATAGTTTTTGTTGTCAAATATTGAACATTAGCATCTTGATTTTCAGCTCTGGGGATTTTAGAAATATGGCACCTCTGGAAACTTGAGGTAAGTTTTTGCACCAAAGCCTTATATTTCATCATGTTTTCTTCCCTTGCCTCAAATTCTTTGGTTTGGTGTCCGACCACTAACTATGAATCAGTATTTTCTTGAGATTCTGTAATCCAATTCAGGCCACGAGCTAATTGAGTCTTGTTATCATAGCCTCATATTCGGCCTCATTGTTAGTCGCTTTGAAGTTGAATTTCAAAGTTGTAGATGTGCTCCATCCTGATGGTGACTTTAGGATTAGTCCACGCCCCTAAGCATCATTTGGCCAATTAACCATCAGTGTGTAAGATCCATTGAGTGAAAGGGGTTTCCTTTCCCTCGAATAATTTTGTATATGGAATTTCATCATCATCTGTTATAGTAAGTTCAACAATGAAGTCAGCGAGTACCTGGTCTTGATAGTCGTTTTAGGTTCATAGCTGATATTATACTCCCCCAACTCAATCACCCACCAGGTAATCGGCCAGATATGTCGAGCCGATGAAGGATCTATCTCAATGGTTGATAGGTCAATACCCTGATTTTATGAGATTGAAAATATGGGCGAAGCCGTCGACGGAGACTATCAGGGCAAAAGCCAGCTTCTCCAAAGGAAGATACCTAGATTCGGTATCAGTAAGAACTTTGCTTGTGTAGGAAACGGGTTTTTGCAAATTTACTTCTATTTTTACCAGCACCAAACTGACAACTGCGTCCATGGTAGACAGATAGATATAAAGTTCTTCACCAGGTTGAGGCTTGGCTAATAAGGCGGGTGATTGCAGATATTCCTTCAACTGCGCCAATGCTTTTTCACATTCTTCAGTCCATTCAACCTTAGGTGCTTTCCTCAATGTACGGAAGAATGGAAGGTTTTTCTCTCCCGATTCTGATATGAATCTCCCAAGAGCCGCTAGTTGGCCGTTGAGCTCTGTATCTCCTTAATAGTTCTTGGGGATCTCATTTCGAGGACAACTCGGATTTTCTCTGGATTTGCCTCAATACCCCGTTAATTAAGCATAAACCCAAGGAATTTTCATGATTGGACACCGAATGCGTATTTGTTGGGGTTGAGGCTCATTCCATACATTCGAAGAGCAGTAAAGGTCTCCTATAGATCAGTTGTATGTCGTTCGGCTTTATCACTCTTCACCAAAATATCATCTACATAAGTTTCCACATTTCTGTAGATTTGGTTTTTAAAGGCTTTGTTCACTAATCTTTTGAATGTGGCACCCGCATTCTTCAAGCCGAAGTGCATGACTTTGTAACAATAAGTTCCCCTGTCAGTGATGAAAGAAGTTTTCTCCACATTGGATTTAGCCATGCGGATTTAATTGTACCCCGAGAAAGCATCCAAGAAACTAAGCATCTGGTAGCCCGACGTTGAATCAACTAAATTATCAATGTGCGGCAAGGGGTAGCAATCTTTAGGACAAGCTTTATTAAGATCAGTGAATTCAACACACATGCGCCACTTCCCAGTGGATTTTTTCACAAGTATAATGTTTGATAACCAGTCGGGATAGTACACTTCTCTAATGAAATTTGTCTTCATTAGTTTGTCAACTTCCTCTGCTGCAGCTTGTAAACGGTCTGGGGCAAAGCTTCTGCACTTCTCCACGACCGGTTTATGTTCTGGATCCACGTTGAGATGATGCTCTATGACTTCTCGTGGGACCCCAGGCATTTCTTCAGTCGTCCAAGCGAACACATTGAAATTATTTTTCAACAGCTTTAAAATTTCATCTTGTTGATTGGGCTTTAATTTCGCTCCCAGTTAAATGGTTCACTCTGGCTATTCTTCTTTTAAGGGAAACGCTACGGTTCCTCCAGCGAGGGGTTGGTGGCGTTTCTCCCTTTCTTCGTCTTCTACCATCATTCCTTCAACAATTAGTGTTTCTCTTGCTCGATTACTTCCTTCTCCCAAGTTTTTGAGCATGGTGATGTAGCATTACCGAGAAGCAAGTTGATTGCCTTTCACCTCTCCCGCAATTTGTTGGGGTTAGAAATTTCATCATCATGTGGTATGTTGATGGAATTGCTCCCATCAAGTTGATAGATGGCCTCCCTATGATGACATTATAACTTAACGGACAATGAACAATAAGGAAGTTAATATTCACAGTAGTTGTCAGGGGAGGAGTGCCAAGAGATAGGGGGAGGGAAATCATACCGTCTGGCCCTTGAGAGAGTTGTCGTTGAACCGATCAATGGGGACTTAGCGACTTCAAATTTTATTTGGTATCTTCATTTGGTCGAAAGCGCGGGAGAAGATGATATCCACAGAACTCCCAGTATCGACCAAGACTCACTCAACCATGAAGATCCCGATCTTGGCAGTGATCACTAGAGCATCATCATAGGGATGATAAACTTTTTTGAAGTCTTCATCAGAAAAGCATATTTGCATAAAGGAGCGAGGTCTTTTCAGTGATGGCACGTTCTGCACTCCTCCTACCATTCTAACATAATTCTTCCTTGATGTGGAGCTTTCTCCTCCATATCCTGTCCCCCAGCAATCATCTAGAGATGGGTGTCGCTTGGAGGGGCTAGCGGTGCAGAAGAGGGGCCTTCAATTTTTTGCTCCTTCTGTAAATACTATTCAAGCTTCCCTTCTCGGATAAGGCCCTCTATTGCGTCCTTCAGATGGACACACTCATCAGTGGAATGTCCCCTGTCTTGGTGGAATTTACAAAAATGTCTTACTCTTCTTTCTCTTTGGACTATCCTTCATCGGTTGTGGTGGTTTCAGAAGTTTTTGGTCCACGAATTTCTTTGTAAGATATCTTCTCTAGAGGTGTTAAGGATAGAGTAATTATACTACCTCGCATACGTCCTCTTGGGATCATACCTCCCACCAGGATGAAGGGCCCTCTCTTATCATCAGGAGCTACTTGGCAGTGCCTTACAGTTAAGTACCTTCTCTTTGGGGTCCTTATATTCCTTCACAGGGGTTCCCTATTGTGGAATTCCTCCATTTTGTGAAGATCTTCTTCTTCCCATCTAGCCTTCATCTCCTCTGAAGCCACATACTTTTCAGCTATTGCGAGGAATTCAGATATGCTTCTAGGACATCTCTGGTAAGAGAATCTTTGAACGGACCATCATTCAATCCTCTGATCACAGTCCCCAAAACCATGACAGAGCTGAGATCTATCATTCCAGTGATATCTTTATTAAAGCGATGAGCGTAAACTCTACGTTGGTTTTTGTTTTTAATCCAAGAGTATAATGGGGTTTTTTCTTCAATCGCTTATTGCTGACAAAGCGTTGAAGGAAGAGATTAAAGAGTTGATGGAAGCTGTATACGGTCCCAGGAGGTATGCTTCAGAACCAATCATGGGTAATATCCGTTAGTGTTCGAGGGAATGCTCGACACATGACGGCCTTCGTAGTTCTGTTTATCATCATTTCATCAGAATATCGCTCAAGGTGTTCGAGAGGATCCAATAAACCATCAAACTTTTGAACATTTGGTGGCTTGAATTGCTCTAGGAATGGGGCTTCCCAGATTTCTCTAATGAATGGAGAAGTAGGTTGTGGCATCAACTACAGAACTCTATCTCTTTCAGAGATATATCGCCGTGGTGAGCGATGGTGGTGGTAGGGTGAATGTTGCCAGGGAGATCGGTGCCCAGGAGAATATCGATCTTGTGGCCGTCGGGGGACGATTGGCGTCGATCTGGGATTGATCGATATCTTGTTGGGCCGGGTTGTCGATGAATAAACTCTTCTCCTTGATTGTGGGGTTGCAACATGTGAAATTTGGAGATATAGAGACTCTTCTTTCTCTTTTATCCTTCCTCTCAACTTTCGGAAGTTAAGATCACGATGTGGGTGGGGTGGATCGGATCTTCCGATGAAGACTCAGCAGCTTCTATTTCTCCTTGGAGAATGTACTGTTCAATATCTAGGAGTGCAAGTAGCTGACCTCTCCCTGCTTACCCTCAAAGGTTGAGCATCATATGGCATAGTAGTTTAGGAGACACACTATTGCACATTGTGAAGGGTGCGCTTCAATTCTTCAATTTCAGGTGCCATAACAGGTAATGCGATCATTGTCATCAATGACCTCCTTACTCATTGAGGGTACCTCCACCCCTTCTGCAGCTACTGTAGCATCTCCGGGTAGAGAAACATCATCAATTGGGGAGACAACTGGAGCTCCACCTTTTACTTCTTGAGTTTGAAATCTCTTCGATTTTCTCAAAGTAGTTGCCATGGACTTTTAGTTCAAAAGTCCCCACGGATGGCGCCAAACTGTTGATGCTGAAATCGGATTCACCTCGAGATCGAATCTAATTTCAAACCAACGGTTGAATTTATTTTGATGTCGGGGCTTAGAACAGTGAGAAAAAATCAAGAAGAAATCAATCAAACAAGAAGAGAGGCACTGATTTAACGTGGAAAACCCTCAATCAGGGAAAAACCACTGAATCAGAAGATCAAATCCATTATCATCAAAATATTCATGGGCATTTTTACCGGTTGAGAAAAGATCAATTGGAGAAGAATGGAAAAGAAGCTCAAATGAGGTTCGGTCTTTAGAAATGAGCTTAGCTATCTTATGTTTCTCGATGCCCCAAATGAAATTTGGAGTCATTGCCTTTTATAAGCTTAGTAGCTTGGGGAGGGCCTTGAGTTTTCAATATGTGCTTTGAGGAATTTTGACATGTGCTTTGCCACCTAAGCATCGGTGGGATCGGCTAATGACCCGATTGGTTACGAGTTGGCCGGTTAGTTGTAATTCTTGTAGAAGGCCAGCCTGTCAACAACTGTACTTTTTCTAGAAGGTTATAGCATATGAATGGTGCTGTTTTGAAGAGCTGAAGATGTATCTTAGGCCGATGAGATGGCGATCAATTCTAAACCAATGAGTTGGTATAGTATATCGGATAGATCACGGTGTTACGATACGATATATGATTCTTGAGTGTCCGAAAATTCCCAACCGATGAGACGTGTAAGCTACTATTATTAAAGAAGTTGGTTGAGTCTGTCCTAGTTAGATGAGGGGCCTTTCGATATGGACACGTGTTTGATTCGGATAGGCACCTCGTGTCCTACCATTTTTCCTCCCATCATATTAAAACTTAATTAGTAAAACAATATACAATTTTTATTGTTAAAACATTATACAAATTTAATATATTTTCGCAAGCACATTTTAACATAATGTTAACAAATAATTGGAAGATAAATAATAAGGTCGCACACTAGGGGGTAGAATGTATATATAACAAGGTAAATAATATATTGACATAATATTGACAAATAATTAGAAGGCAACTAATAATTGGAATTAGGTCGTCTAGGATTGATCAATCTGATATATATAACATGAAAATTAAATTAAAATATACTATTTAAATTTGGATGAAGTTTAGAAATGAGAGAAATAATGAATTTGATTAAAAGTATGTATTAAAGGATTTACAAATAAATTTTCCAAAACCTAGGAGGTAGAATGTAATTATGCTATATATATATTTTCAAAAATAGAATGAAAATAAAAAGTTTAATAAAATAAATAAATTTCAAAAAAAGTATTTTTAATTTTTATTGATGGTCAAACACTTGACATGGGGATGGATGTTATCTGAAGTAATCTTCCAAAAAAGCATGGGATAAATTATTGTAGAAACTATAATCCTAGGATTATAATCCCAGGATAACAATCCAATCCTAGTAATCTGGTGTACTAAACAAGTCCTTATTGTATATATTAAATTAAATTTTTAATAGAGTGATATAACTTATCATATTTAATTCTTATGAGATTTAAAAGAAACTACTTATTTATTAATTCTCCTTTCGCCTTCTGCCGTCCTAAATTTGAGACTATCTACACCAAAAATATTCTGTTAAATGAAGGTATTCTAATTGGATCATCTATCTGATTTATAAAAAATAAAAAATTAAAAAAGGCACAAGACTAAACACAATACATATTTATTTGTATGTTTTCTCTATTAAATGCTAAATATTAATTTTAAAAAATATCAATAACAATGGTACGTGTATGTAGAGGGGGCGCAGAGTTTGGGTTTTATGTGCCCGGCGGAATAAACCCGACAAAAGCCAGATTGAGGAAAAGTAACCGTGACGTGAGTTTACTGCAGAGACGAGTTGACCGGTCAACCCATAAGGTTGGGTTTTTTATTTTTTTTCAAATTTTTTTCAAGTTTTTAAACTCATGTATATATATATATTTTTTTTTTAATGTTTGAATAATTATGAAGGATAATAAATTTTATATATTTGAGGTTTTTTCCCTTGAGGAGAGATTTTTGCATTCTCTGATTACCAATAATTAAGGTTTTTCATTGTTATTTCCTTATTTTAAATAGCTTGCCATTTAAATATTTTTTGACTTTATAATTTTTTTGGTTTTTATAATGTTTGAATAATTAGTGTAGGATAATGAATTTTATATATTGAGTTTTTTTTTTCCTTTAAGAGAGATTTTTGCATTCCTTGATTGTCAATAATGAAGACTTTTTATGGTTATTGACTTATTTCCTTATTTTTCAATAGCTTGCCACTCTATATTCTTTTGTGATTTTATAATTTTTTTGGTTTTCTTAATGTTTAAATAATTAATGTAGGATAGTGAATTTTATAGATTGATTTTTTTTCCTTTCATGAGAGATTTTTGCATTCTTTGATTGTCAATAATGAAGGCTTTTTATGGTTATTTCCTCAATTTTAAGTAGCTTGCCATTTATATGCTCTTTTGTGATTTTTTATTTTTGTTTTTATTTTCTTAATATTTGAATAATTAGTCTAGGAGAAATAGAATAATGAATTTTATAGGTTGATTTTTTTTTCCTTCAAGAGAGATTTTTGCATTCTCTAGTTGTAATCATGAAGGTTTTTATGGTTATTTCCTTGTTTTTTTAAGTAGCTTGCATTTATATGTTTTTTAATTATTTTTTTTGTTTTCTTGATATTTGTATAATGATTGAAGGATAATGAATTGTATAGTTTTCAATTTTTTAAAGTTTTTTCTCATTCTATTTTTATATCAAAATATCATAGTTTTTTTTTACATTGTTTTGCTATTTTTAATAGACATTTATATATTTTTAAAAAAAATTAAAAAATTAAAAAGCCAAGGCCGTACGTAGTTCAGTTCAAGGTTTGGTGGGGGAACCGTGATTTGGAGCCCAGGTACATTAATCGGCCCGTGCCCACCTCTACGTGTATGTTTTAAGGAAAAGTATTGATGTCACATCCTAAAATTCAATATAAATGACGCTACAAATGGTTTCGAAAGCATATTCCTTTAAATCATAGACTTTTCTCCTCTTGTTGACAATGTTTTAATAAATAAATAAATAATAATTAATATAAGATATCTCAAATCTAAAATATTAGCCAACTTCATATTAATGGTGAGACCATTACAAATATTGTTAGATGAAATCATTCTTTTGATCTTATAAGATGCTAGTTCAACAACTCGAAAAATTAATAAGACCTTATCTTGTTATTTGGCTTTTATGTGTGTCAATGATTTATTAAGGCCAAACTGACCGAGAGATTACATTGGTATCTAGAGTCTGCTTCTTAAGAGATGAGATTACTACTTGTGGGCCGAATCCGAGATCGAATCACGTTTTCTGAGATGAGAGTTGGGTGTGGCGTTGTTCTCCCGAAGACAAAGCCTGCGAGATTAAACGGCCACCCCTATACACATCCTTTGAAGTCCTTGCAAGGGTGTTTATCACCTTATTAAAAAAAAGATTTATTAAGCGTAACTATCAATCAAAATCAACATAACATAGTCTTCATTATTAATCCACCCTATTGTCACCTGCATCAGAGAGTTTAGTTTTAATTCTCCCAAAGGACCTTTTGGCATGCACTTGCTTATTACTATAGTTGACTAGTTGGTCTCCAAACAAAACATTGTTGGTCTATCCAATAGAATGGGAGAAACAAAGTAAGTTGACCAAACCCCTCTATATTCTTTATTATTGTCATATAAAAATGAATACTTATATCAAAATTATATAGATGAATATTGATTTATTTATTTATTTATTTATTTATTTATTTATTGCATAGAATTATATTTGTAATCCATTTTTCTAGAGCCCTCCTAGAGTCTCCAACGCGCTTTCCCCGCATTACTAATAACTCCTACTTCTTCTCCTCCTCCTTATCTGCGCGTGGGGTCCCAACTCCTATTAACCACCTCCTTCTCTTCTTGTCTAACCATTTCTTCTCCATTCTAAAAAGATCCAAATCTCTAGAGTTCTAATTAGTCTTCTTCTTCTTCTTCTCTAGTATATATTCACAATGACTAGTCTCTTGTTAAGGGTCTCGATCATACTCCATCTCCTTCATACCATCCTTTACTACCTTCCTAAGAAGATTAGATCTTTGCTAACTCGTTCTTGGCTCACTGCTAGGCATGAAGATGAGTGTAAGACGTCACCGATGATGAAGAACGGGAAGGCGCCGGCGGGGGACCGGTTTGAGCTTTCGCGTGTTTTTGAGATGTTTGATCATGATGGAGATGGGAAGATTAGTAGGGAGGAGTTGCATGAGTCACTTGAGAACCTTGGATTATTCATATCAGAGGAGGACTTGTCGGCGATGATCGAAAGGATTGATGTGAATGAAGATGGGTGTGTTGATATGGATGAGTTTGGGGAGCTTTACAAGACTATTGTTGGTGATCAGAGAGGGAGGGAGGAGGTGGAGGAGGATGTGAGGGAGGCTTTTGATGTGTTTGATGTGAATGGGGATGGGTATATCAGTGTGGAGGAGCTTCGGTCGGTGTTGGCGTCACTAAGGCTCCGGCAAGGTTGGACGCCGGAGGACTTTAGGAGGATGATAGGAAAGGTGGATGAGGATGGAGATGGGAGGGTGAGTTTTGAGGAGTTTAAGGTGATGATGAGGAGTGGGGGCTTTGCTGCACTTTGATTCTCAATTCAATTATAAGGTTTGTAAATATTTTTCAGTGTTAAGAGGCTTCATTAATTTCTGTTACTGATGTTGCAACAATTGTGGAATTTTAGTTCATGGATGGTGATATATTGGTTCAGGATTATGAGTTTGATTGTTTGATCTTATCTTTTTCTTTTTTTGTGTGTGTGTGTATGTGTTTCATTTTCATTTTCATGATTCTGATTGTTTGATTTGTTTGGATAACAAACAGCAATTGAGTTAAATTTTTCAAGTCGAGGGTCACTTGCAGAATAATTTTTCAGTGGAAACAACCTTCAAATTTCATCCTAATTCTTGTCTCTGCAGTATTCCAACTCTTTTGGTGTGCAAGAATTATGCAACTTTATTTCATGGATGATAGTATTATGAATCTGATTGTTTGATGACAGTATCTGTTTTCCATTGTCTTGTTTCTGAGACTGTGATTTGCTTGGTAGTTCATGGATGATGAAAAGTTTGTTCAGGAATATGAATTTTTGATTGTTTGTTCATATATCTTTTTCTCATTCTCAAGTTTCTGATTGTGTGATTTTCTACATCAGCAATTGAATTAAAATTTCAAGTCGAAGAACACTTGGAGAATTATGTAATTTTAGTTCATGGATGATGATGAAAAATTCAGTATTATGAAATTGATTGTTTGATGATCATATTTGCTTCTCAGTTTCATTTCTGATTGTGTGATGTTTCTCATTTTCATTTCTGATTATGTGATGTTTTTCAATTTCATTTCTGATTGTGCTATGTACTTCCTTAAGCTCATCAATTTTTCAATACCAACAACCACGTACATCTCAATTAATCGCCTTTTTATGAATTATTCATCAAGAACAATTCTTACACTCTATTATTATATATTCTTCTTCTCCACCATTAATTTCTTTTTCTTTTCTGCAACTCTTTTGGAGAAGTCATTGTTTTGTCTAATAAACCAGCAGGAAAAGCAACACAAACATTGAAAAGTTGTCGACATTTTTGCGGCTTGCTTATGTTTATCGTATGCTTGGTCTTATGTTCATGTAATTACTGACCAATTCATACAATAAAAAAAGAAGAAAAAATAATAATAAAACTTTGTTTTCATTTTCATAACAATTATTAGGTGTCAATGTTGATTCTCTTTTGTGTTTTTTTTTTTTTTTGTTTTATGTCATGAGTTGCTTTATCATCAAGTTCTTATTCTTGATCTGAATTGACATCAACTCATTGCCTGCAAAATTTTTATTATAAAAGTATAAATATATGAATTGCTGTAAAGTAATACATTGGGTGAGATTTTATAGTGTTAAAGGATGGGAATAAGAGCAAGTGTGGCTTATCTTTTTAGCATGAAAAGTTGTTATTCTTTGGAACAAGTCAAAAGCATGATATGAATCGCTTTACCTCTTGAAGTTTAGGCACTTTGAATGGTGAGCTTTTGAATAGCATCAAATTCCTTTGAAAGAGGAGAAAAGTATGTCCAAGATCAAGCAAAAAAGAAAAAATCTCGAATTTTATTTCTCATAATACTACATCATCTTAAAGTTTGAAAGAGCATTCATATCTTTAGATTCTCTAAGGGCGTTCACTTGGAAAGTGGTGGTGAGAGTGAGGAAGTAGCCCAATATTTTTTCCACTGGTATGAGTTAAGCCACTTTAGGAAGAGTGGCGGTTCTGGGAGAAATGGCTTAAGCCCACGTCGACCGAAAATCTTCCAAAGTGGCCAAAACTTCTCCTGGACTCTCAAAACTCATCTCCATCGATATCCCTTCGTGATCTTCTCAACCGCCCTAGCTTACTCCATCTCCAACCCTTCGCGATCTTCTTAATCACCCCCTAGTGCATTCCATCAACAACCGCCCGAGCACACTCCATCTTTACCCCTAACTACCTGAGCACACTACATCTCCAACCCTTAGTGATCTTCTCAATTGTTCGAGCATCTCCGAAATGGGGGATCTCTCCTGTTGCCATTCGCCCCCGATTTGCCATCAAGGATGAGGATCTCACATTCCCTACAAAATCACAACCTTCCTCCCAAGCCTTCCCACCTCCTAGGAAGGTAATGCCGAACTAGAAGTGGCAAAATTTGAACAAGTCATCTTACCCACAAATTCGGTGGTGTGGATAGGATTTACTTGCACCTATCTCAGCCCCATTAAGCGAGAGGGTACCCTTCTTTTATTTATGGGTATATGTAGACTAGTTAAGAGCTCCTTTTGATTCCTTATAGGCATATTTTTACGTGTTTACCCATGGGTATAAACAGTTATAAAATTATTTTAAATTTTAACTTTTAAAATTATATATATATATATATATATATATATATATATATAAAAGTGGATAAACCACATCTTTTTAATTATGCATTAGTAAGGCCACATCAATAAGATCCATAGACAGATTACATCATGAATGATAAGCCCTTGGGTCCAGTCTTCTATGCCTTCCCTTATATCTGGGTGTCGTTAAAGTCGTCCCCTGGGAAGTGTTGTGTTGGCTCCTCTCTTATGAGCTCCTCTTAACGATGGATTTCATTGTGATCAACTTAGGCCTTTTCGATGCGTGAGCTGTATTAAACTAAGAAAGTGTTAGGAAGTAGATATCACGAATTGTTTTCGTGTAAATATGTTGTTTGTCCTGAAAAACATCTTTTGTTTCACTCTATCCATAAATTCCAAGTAATGGTCATTGTTAGGAGGTACCACCCTTTGTGGGCTTCCTTAGATAGGAGATCAGCAATCACAATGCTTCCCCACAGATCTTGTATCTATTAGGATTTGATACCCAACTGATAGAGTTGTGTGAAGTGTCGCTAGACGGCTATCAAGTATGGGCATAGGAGGGCGGATGTTTTCAGTCTCTCGCACCCTCGTATAAATAATAATATATTCACCGTGCCTTACTAGCCTGCGCTTCCTTAGGTTGTCTAAAGGTGTGGATTTTGTTATCCAAAGCGAGGCGAGGCTGAACATCTTGACTTTAGTAGAGACGCGGTTGTTTTAGAAACTCATTGTGATTTTTGGTCTAACTAGTTCCTCATCCATCGAGTGATAGAAGGAATTTGAACATGTAAATGTTCCTTAGGCGGTGAGCTTCCATCTTACGGTGTCCCTTTACATTTTAAGGGAATTCATGTATCCTTCTTGTTAAAATATTCTAGCTCATCCCTTCCTCGGGGAGTAGGCCATCCTTGATCAATGGGATTAGGTATGGCGAGTTATTGTCTTACTTCTTGTATCGTAGAGTGGGGTCATCGCGCCTTCCCTTACAGGGTGGGGTAGGTTATGAGTGGTGCTTGACCTTCAATCTAGTTATCGAACCATAAATTGATTGTGTTTTCTATCCCTGTTGTGCAAGTCATGTTATGCAGTAGAGCTTCTAATTGTTGGGTGATTCCCTTCAAAAAGAAGGAGGCCCTAGGTGGCGCTCCTTATAGGGGGTTTAACTCGTTTGCCTAACATCATTGTATTGAAGCTGTGGAGGTTGATTCTCCCCCATCCCTCGTGCTCTTTGGGTCTGCATATCCCCTTCCATCTTATTAATCTATATGCTTTAGCCTTTGGCTCTGCTCCTTTCCTTAGGAATTCTTGTCTCATTCGATCGATCTAATTTATCACCCACTCTGGCAGTCGATATATGGAGAGACAATAGTTTGAAATTGTCGATATTACTAAGTTTAGTAGCGTGATCCGTCCACCAAGTAACATGAGTCTCCCTTTCCATGTGGCAATTATGGCCTTTATTTTGCTTATAAGCGTCCTCTAACCCTTCTTCCTTAGCTTTGTACCTGATTGGGAGCCCCAAATAGTTAAGGGATAGACTACCTTTTTTTGCATCCCATTACTCTTTCCAAATCTTGGGGAGTATGGGTTATTGTTTTAATTGTGATGAGCTCACTTTTCTGGTAGTTCATTCGTAGCCTATATAAGCCATCGTACAGATAAAAGATTAACTTAAGCGTTACAGAGTGATTCAGTCATGAGCATAGGATCAGATGGAAGTCATTTGCATATATTGTAGCTAGGGAGGAGATCTCCTCTTCCTCTCCATATAGGATGCCTTTGAAGAGGTTTGCCCTTGTGCCATTAGCTAGTAGGGTGCTTAGAACATCAATGACCAATATGAAGAACAATGATGAAAGTGGGTCACCTTGCTAACATGCTTGTCTTTGGTGTTGTTGCGCATAACATCTTTGGCCTCTCTCATTTAAGATAAATTTTACTTTGGAAAATGTGAGGATTGTCCTTATCCGTCTAAGCCATCTTGGTCGAATCCCTTGTCTAGAGAATATTTTCAATCGGGGAATTCCCGGTCAAAACCCGTAGTTTGCTTGCTCGGTTTATTGATAAAATTACAAGTAAATAAATCCTTTGTTTTCGGGCCAATACTTACTAATAAGCGGTCTTCTTTGCGGGTTTATGCCAAACACAGACATCGAGAGGTGGTGAACTTGGTGATTCAGCGAAGTCCCGGGTCACATTAACCAAGTCATGGAAAAAAAATTATGTGATTTCATTTATTTAATTAAAATTAACAACCCAAATAATATAAAAATCAAATCCAACATTTCTAACATGTATGTGTAGGTCATCAACCTCCTGTTTGATTTGTTTGATTTGTTTGATTCAAGAACTCGTTGACTTGACTCAGTCAAGTCAAACTAACAAGGTTGGCCTTGAGTCAAATTTTTGAATGAGCCAATATTGCATGGTATAAATATATATAAAAAAATAATATATATTTCTAAAAATAAACATAATTGTTTTTACCAAACTTTAGAAAATAATAATAATAAAAAATCATGACATTTGATTGACATGAGAGTAAAAAGAAAAATAAATAAATCGGATTCGGATCACTCCATCCAAACCCGTTAACTTCTTATCGGATGCAAGACTGCTTCTCGGGTCGAGTCACATCGCATGGTGTTTTCCGCCATTGCTGGAAGCGTGAGACCTTCATCTCCTCCATTTTGGATCTCTCTTTCTCCATTGGCTTGCCCCTTTCGTTGGGGTTGTTGCAACCGAACTATGGTTTTGGAGGAGGGAGATGGGCGCTTCTCCTACTGCTCTTTCACGAATCGTCACTCCTGGCGGTTGCTGAGTCTTCGGGAGAACTTCCCTGGAAGAGTTGCGGTCGATGTTCCAAAGAAGGGCCGGCCTCGGTTGTGTGGGTGGTGCAGCTCTCTGATCTTCACTCTCAGCATTTTCCACCCTCAGAGAGCTTCCTTTGATTTCAAGACACTGATCGGTCGCGCTCTTTCCAGTGATCAACCCTTCTTTGGTTCTCATCTACTGTTGCGCGAGTCTTGTTGTACAGGTGTTTACTGTCTCTTATTTACGTTGATTTAGTTTCATTATGAATGTAGTTCTTTGTGGCAATGTCTGGTTTTTGGCTCATAGCTCAAAGCATCATGGAATCTTTTTTCTTCCTTTGTATTCAATTTGTAGATTTTGAACGGAAAGCTTAATCTCAATATCCTCCCTCTTTTTGTAGTATTTATTTATCAAGTTTTCCTCCAACTTTCTAGTTAGTAGTATCAATCCATCACTTGGCATGCATTCATCCAGTAGCATTAAATTGAAATAAACCGTGTGCCAATCTTTAAAAAATAACCTTTTTTTTGCAAAGGGGGGAGGCTATTTGAAAGATGACTATTTTTTTCTAATAACCTGCAGTGGTTCTTGTAAGAACCGTTCAATCTTGAACACATGTGTTTGGTCCATTTTGCTCATGTTCCAGGGAGATTCAGTGTATATATTATGTGGTAGCTAATTCCATCTATCAATTGAATGCTGAATCCATTAGGAATATATGAAATATTCTTTTTCTTTTCTACCTATATTTGACTGGCCCATTCATTTTAAGTCGTAGCTTCGATTTTTAGATTCAAAGAGATTTATATCACATTCACAAATCTTTTGTGTTACATTTGTTGTCTTTTTTTTTCCTTCTCTTCTTGTTACTTGTTCCAATAATGGTCAGGGAATGTATAGAATCATGCCTTTTATGTATATATCAGAATTGAGTGGCATCAAAAATGTTAGATGCTTTGCTACCAAATAACAAAGAATTGTTTCAATTTGTGGTGATTCCATTATGCACTCATATTGTATCCTCCCAATATTGATCTTCATTTTCCTATTCTTTTCTGTTACCTGTATGATTGAATGGAAAGA